>OZ020604.1:69996402-70098396 GCA_963971545.1 Philophylla caesio | reverse complement strand
GCTAGGTTCTTCGGGAAGTATCGTTGTTTGATTGGTCGATCATCGACCATTGTTATTTTGTGACTCGTAATGTGGGATACACCACTGAAATCGTCGAATAGCCTTAGCTCGTGGTGTAGAAACTTTTCTATCTCTTGTGCTCTTGGTACGGCGTGTCGTTGCTTTGGTTCTCGGGGCTTTGCTGGTCTGTGTGCTGCAGTGAGACGGTACCTTTGGGATTGGGGAGCGCCCTCACACTGCTTATTCGATGCTTACCTCTCGGGCTAGTTCTTGGCGTATCTAAGGATACGGAGTTCCCGCCGCACGTTATCGTGGTATTTGTTCTCTCGAGCAAGTTCATACCCAGGGTGATATCATCGCTGGCGGTCTCCATTATCAGAAATGGGATCGTATGTGAAGTCTCGTCTCGGTGGGTCTCGTCGGGTACCTTTTGAAAAATGCTTCGCTGAAGGTCTTTGTTATGGAACTCCTCGTATATACTCGGTATACTCGATCGATTTGTTGCTCCTTCTTGTATCCCGCGTCTCTCATCAGGTCTTGGATCCTTATAAGGAATACTTTAAAAAGCTCGTTGGATCTCTGCGTGCATTGGCGGATTTGATCGTCCAGGTGCTCGAAAAACCGTGTCGGAAGAAAGAATTTCAGGAAATCTTTCTTGAAGTTGGCCCATTGGCCCCAGTTCTCGTTGTTATTTCGATACCAGGTTCTTGCGTCGTCTATCAAAAGATCGGGCATCACACGGCGGAGGCTGTTGTTGTTGATCCCGTAGAATTCGGATAATTCTTCTATTCGTTCTTTGAATGCCAAGGGATCAGTGCCACCCCTGTATTTGATTCCCCACTTTCTTACCTTCTCGATTGCTGGGGTACAGGTCGCAGTTCGTGTTCTGTGTCACAGACATCCGGCCGGTGTCGGGATGGGAGATTCCATCCTTCGGTTCTATCTTCCGTTGCTACTGGTTCATGGATCTTCGGTACCGCGCCTTTCATAGTGGCGGGGGTTTTAAGTGGCAGACTTGGTCCAACTTCCACGCGCGGAGATGTTGCTTTGGCGTGGAACGCCCCTAGCTCCAGCAACCGTTCCTCGTACTCAGGCTGGTTTAAAAGCTCTGCTAGAGTGTTAGCGCAGCGTCGTCTCAATTCGTCTACACTCCCAGAGTCGTCGAACTTGAACTCCTTGGTGTAATTTAATAAATCTTCCATACGAAGATAATACACCGACGGTATTCGGACCATAACGAGTCCCCTTTTAATTCTCTGTCAACTTGGGTTTAGTTTTCTCGTGTCTTCTTCTTCACGTTAACTCTGTGAATTTTTTTATGCCTCGCTCCTTGTAATTTTCGGTGGGTTTTTTTTTTTTGATTCGGTTGCACCTTTTAGATTTATTATTATAACAGGCTTTTTTGTTCATATAGGACTCTGCTTAACAGAGTCCCTGCTCGGGCGTAATCTGTAGCGTTGTTTTTTCCAGCCGGGGAATGACGCGCCGGATTCCAGGGTTCTTTTACTGGTCGTTACAGAAACCAGCAAAAGCTAGAGTCTTATTTCAAAAGCTTTATTTTCAAACAAAAGTGTATTATTTATATATATACATTTACTAAAATTGCATTACTTGTGCCGCCTCCTGAGGCCTAGCGGTGATCTTTCCCTGGTGATTCTGACCTTCGTTATGTACAGTGTCGCCACGTGTTTGCTAACGGCGATCTAAGGCGTGATGACGTGGTCTCTCTGGGAATAACGGCGATGTCTACGTGGCGATGCTGGCTTTTGTTAGGTACAGCGTCGACCTGTGCTCGCTAACGGCGATCTTAGGCGTGATGACATGGTCTCTCTGGGAATAACGGCGATGTCTACGTGGCGATGCAGACTTTTGTTATGTACAGCGTCGACTTGTGCTCGCTAACGGCGATCTTAGGCGTGATGACGTGGTCTCTCTGGGAAAAACGGCGATGTCTACGTGGCGATGCTGACATCCGCTAGGTACAGTGTCGTCTCGTGTTTGCTAACGGCGATCCTACCGACGCAGAGGATTACTTGGTTTTACTGTGGTCGATGATCGGCCTACCACCGACTGCACCACGTATACTGTACTAGGCTGTGGCCGCTGGCAGAAACTGACTACCGACTGCACCACGTATACCGCTAATCTGTGGCCGCTGGCAGGCTGACTACCGGCTGCACCCCGGATACAATGTTAGACTATGGTCGCTGGCAGAGAACTGACTACCGGCTGCACCACGTATACAATGTTAGACTATGGTCGCTGGCAGAGAACTGACTACCGACTGCACCACGTATACAATGTTAGACCATGGTCGCTGGCAGAGAACTGACTACCGACTGCACCAAGTCTACTATACCAATACACTACTATACTACGATACTAGCGGGGGGTTTCACCACACTCGCCTTTCTACTGCACTGCGTCTTGTTGAGCCGTCGCCGGCTTTATGGCAACTCACTGATCGGCGCTATTGCTCGTCCTTTTATGCTCGTGTTCTGCTTCTTCATTGCTTTGGCACTGCCGTGCGCTTTGCGCGCCATTGCCCGCAGTTAGCGATCAGCTGTTCTTCCTTGCATTAGCACTGCTGTGCGCTTTGCGTGCCATCTGACCATAATTAACGATCCGCTGTTCTACCTTGGGCTCGAACCATACGTTTGGTATGGTTGGGTTGTTATAAGCTAGTTGTATTATCTATCTAGTATGCTTACATCTAGTAAACCCAAAATTAAATACTAATTCATGTTTATTGTATGTTTTCTTATGACTAGGCGAATAGCAACGTAAACTTATTTCATTTCTCTTAAGGCTATGAACGTTATGTGCGAGACGGATTTATTGCATCGTCGCACCTCCTTCCTTCTTCCGGGGCAAAATGCGCACGCGGCCCGACCCGTTTATTCGGATCTGGAGCATGGTGTTCTCCATGATGAACCGGGAGGAGATGCGTTGCCGGGGTCCCCTCTGGGCCAATGGACGCTGCACTTTGTTCCACAGGTCTTCATCCGTGTTCCCCTTGATACCCGGGAGTAAGCCGTGGGTTCTTCGACGGCCACCGTTGGTGTGGGTGGGACTATCCGGGGAGTCATTTCTAGCCTATGTAAGACTACCCGGGGAGTCGGTTGTAGCCTAGAGGTGACTTCTAGGGAGTCCCCCTGGCGCTCCTCTACGGATGGCAGCAATAGCAGAATATCATCCACTATGCGCGGCCTGTCGTCAATAGTGTCTCTGGCAGCCTCGAGGAGCGCTTCGCCGTAGTTCTCCGGCCCGGCTCCGGGGTTAGCATAAAGGTTGTCGATCGCATCGGTGGCGCCGGGGTTTGTCCCTTCCGTGTCCGATATCTTCTCGTATTGACCACTTCTGCTGTTACTTGCGATCATGTGGGGAATTTGCTGCGCACCGTGGGCGCCTCGGTGGTCGTCGTTGTCGCCAGGAGTTCCGCTATTGGGTGCACTGCTGCTGCTCTTCGGCCCTATTCCCTGGCGGACCGGCCAGCATCCGTGAAAACTCTGCCGTCGTTGGCTTCGGTACCCACTGGGGTACTGGGCGGATGGCTGGACCGCGGCGTTTGCGGCGACGCATCTGTGCGGCTGGTCCGATGGTTTTCGTTCCTGGGGTTGACATTACTTATGTTCCAAAAAATTCTCTCCCCTTTTTTTGCTTCCGTGTGTGGTCTGCTCGCCAGGACAGTTTGACTGTCAATGGTCGATACCTCCTTGCGTTGTTCTATTTATATGATTTTTGGTTTTTTTTTTAGCTTATATACATCGCATGTTCTTGCTATTGGCTATGGTAGACCTTCAGTTCATTAATGTTGGCGTTCTTGGTTTGCCTTCCGTCCACCCGTTCGAGGATTACTATTACCGGCGATATAAATTTCGTTATGCGCCATGGTCCATCAAATTTAGGGCCGAGTTTGGCAGCGAAGTTTTCCGTGGCCTTGGACAATTGGTGCGTCTTGGAGAGTACGAGGTCTCCCACTCGAGGTTTCCAGGTGCGCCTTCGAAGGTTGTAATGTCGCGCTTGGTCATTTGCGGCACGTGTCATATTACGGCGGACTAGGACGAAGAGGTCTTTTAAGCGTGTTGCTTTCTCAATTGGTGACTGAACTACTTGCGAGGTCCCGGGTGTCTTTTTATCGTAAAATGTTTTAGGCAAACGTGGTTCTCGGCCTTGCACCAAAAAGGTTGGGCTAAAACCGGTGCTCTCTGAAACGCTGGTGTTGATAGCTAGTGTTATTTCTCGGTGCTTGCCTTTCGCATCGGTATCAGCTCGCACCACTTAGAAAAACGTACGAAGAAAACTAGCAATGTGGTGTTCCCATGTTTTGATCTCGGTAGTGGACCGACAAAGTCCGCGCATAGCATTGCCCATGGCTCCTCTGCTATATGTGTTAGCATGGTCCCCGTGAGTCCCTGTTGGCCTGGCTTGTATTTTTGTCAACTGTCACAGCTTCGTACGTAGCGGCTGGTGTCCCGGAATATCCGGGGCCAATAGTAACGATTGGAGATTCGGAGTATGGTCTTTCTGATACCCATGTGTCCTGCGGTAGGGTCGTCGTGGCATTCTTTTAACACCTTTTCTCGAAGGTAGGTGGGGACACAGAGCTTCCAGGGTGTACAGTCTTCATCGCCCGGTTGTGCTTAGATGTGGCGGTATAGTTGGCCATTTTCGATGACGTAGTCGGGGAATTTGTCGGCGTGCTTCTTTATTTCGTCTTTACGCTTATCTATCCACTTGCATGTTGGCTGGGGGGTGTTTTCGGGCGTGCATTGTAGGCGCGCCAGTTCTACCGGCTGTCGGGAGAGCGCATCCGCGATGACGTTATACTTTCCCTTCCTGTATTGAACGGTGAATTTGTATTGCTGGAGTCCTAGGGCCCACCGTGCGATACGACCTGAGGGGCTCTCGATGGAATTCAGCCATTTGAGCGACAAGTGGTCCGTGATGACCGTAAAGTGGTATCCTCCCAAGTATGGGCCCAGATTATATCGAGGCACTCCTTTTCGGTGGGGGAATAGTTTCGGTCTGGCTTGCTGAGGTGACGGCTGGCATACGCGATTATTCTCTCGCTCCCGTCGATTTCTTGCGTGAGTACAGCTCCGAGTCCGATGTCACTAGCATCAGTTTGTAAAATAAACTTTTTGGAGAAATCGGGGCAAGCGAGTATCGGTGCTTCTGTCAGTCTTCTCTTTAGTTAATTTAACGCGGATTGTTGTTCTTCGTAGTCTGGTAATTGGCTGCACCACTTGGGAGAACTCTGGAATAAAACGTCTATACCACGAGGCGATACCTATGCCACGTCGTAGTTTTCGGAGGTTGGTTGGAGCGGGTAACTCTTAATTGCTTGTATTTTGTCGGGGTCCGTATGGATGCTTTGGTTGCTCACCACATGCCCCAGGTATTTAATTTCTTTCTTAAAAAAATCGCATTTTTCTAAGTTGGTTCGTAGTTTGGCGGCATGCAGTCGTGTGAAAACTTCTCGGAGGTTGGCCATGTGTTCTTTAATGGTACGTCCGGTCACGATAGTGTCGTCCAAATATGCGAATGCAAAGGGTTCCAAGTCAGGACCGATTACTTGCCCTCTGCAAGGTAGCTGGCGCCGAGTGTAGGCCGAAGGGCATAACTCTTCATTGTAAAAGCCCTCTGCCTGGTACTGTAAATGCTGTGTACATCTTGCTTCTCCCTTCCATGGGGATTTGCCAATATCCGTTCTTGAGATCGATACTGCTGATGTAACGTGCGTCTCTGTGTCTGTCCAAGATGTGGTTAATTCGAGGCAGTGGGTATGCGTCTGGAATAGAATTTGCGTTAAACTGCCTGAAATCTACACACAATCTCCACTTCCCATTTTTCTTTCTTAGCAACACCAAGGAAGCATTATGCGGACTGCGTGAAGGCTCGATGCATCCCTTCTCAAGTAGTTCTTCGATCTCCTGGTTAAATATTGCTTGCATCGCTAGGTTCTTCGGGAAGTATCGTTGTTTGATTGGTCGATCATCGACCATTGTTATTTTGTGACTCGTAATGTGGGATACACCACTGAAATCGTCGAATAGCCTTAGCTCGTGGTGTAGAAACTTTTCTATCTCTCGTTGCTCTTGGTACGGCGTGTCGTTGCTTTGGTTCTCGGGGCTTTGCTGGTCTGTGTGCTGCAGTGAGACGGTACCCTTGGGATTGGGGAGCGCCCTCACACTGCTTATTCGATGCTTACCTCTCGGGCTAGTTCTTGGCGTATCTAAGGATACGGAGTTCCCGCCGCACGTTATCGTGGTATTTGTTCTCTCGAGCAAGTTCATACCCAGGGTGATATCATCGCTGGCGGTCTCCATTATCAGAAATGGGATCGTATGTGAAGTCTCGTCTCGGTGGGTCTCGTCGGGTACCTTTTGAAAAATGCTTCGCTGAAGGTCTTTGTTATGGAACTCCTCGTATATACTCGGTATACTCGATCGATTTGTTGCTCCTTCTTGTATCCCGCGTCTCTCATCAGGTCTTGGATCCTTATAAGGAATACTTTAAAAAGCTCGTTGGATCTCTGCGTGCATTGGCGGATTTGATCGTCCAGGTGCTCGAAAAACCGTGTCGGAAGAAAGAATGTCAGGAAATCTTTCTTGAAGTTGGCCCATTGGCCCCAGTTCTCGTTGTTATTTCGATACCAGGTTCTTGCGTCGTCTATCAAAAGATCGGGCATCACACGGCGGAGGCTGTTCTTGTTGATCCCGTAGAATTCGGATAATTCTTCTATTCGTTCTTTGAATGCCAAGGGATCAGTGCCACCCCTGTATTTGATTCCCCACTTTCTTACCTTCTCGATTGCTGGGGTACAGGTCGCAGTTCGTGTTCTGTGTCACAGACATCCGGCCGGTGTCGGGATGGGAGATTCCATCCTTCGGTTCTATCTTCCGTTGCTACTGGTTCATGGATCTTCTGTACCGCGCCTTTCATAGTGGCGGGGGTTTTAAGTGGCAGACTTGGTCCAACTTCCACGCGCGGAGATGTTGCTTTGGCGTGGAACGCCCCTAGCTCCAGCAACCGTTCCTCGTACTCAGGCTGGTTTAAAAGCTCTGCTAGAGTGTTAGCGCAGCGTCGTCTCAATTCGTCTACACTCCCAGAGTCGTCGAACTTGAACTCCTTGGTGTAATTTAATAAATCTTCCATACGAAGATAATACACCGACGATATTCGGACCATAACGAGTCCCCTTTTAATTCTCTGTCAACTTGGGTTTAGTTTTCTCGTGTCTTCTTCTTCACGTTAACTCTGTGAATTTTTTTATGCCTCGCTCCTTGCAATTTTCGGGGGGTTTTTTTTTTTGATTCGGTTGCACCTTTTAGATTTATTATTATAACAGGCTTTTTTGTTCATATAGGACTCTGCTTAACAGAGTCCCTGCTCGGGCGTAATCTGTAGCGTTGTTTTTTCCAGCCGGGGAATGACGCGCCGGATTCCAGGGTTCTTTTACTGGTCGTTACAGAAACCAGCAAAAGCTAGAGTCTTATTTCAAAAGCTTTATTTTCAAACAAAAGTGTATTATTTATATATATACATTTACTAAAATTGCATTACTTGTGCCGCCTCCTGAGGCCTAGCGGTGATCTTTCCCTGGTGATTCTGACCTTCGTTATGTACAGTGTCGCCACGTGTTTGCTAACGGCGATCTAAGGCGTGATGACGTGGTCTCTCTGGGAATAACGGCGATGTCTACGTGGCGATGCTGGCTTTTGTTAGGTACAGCGTCGACCTGTGCTCGCTAACGGCGACCTTAGGCGTGATGACATGGTCTCTCTGGGAATAACGGCGATGTCTACGTGGCGATGCAGACTTTTGTTATGTACAGCGTCGACTTGTGCTCGCTAACGGCGATCTTAGGCGTGATGACGTGGTCTCTCTGGGAAAAACGGCGATGTCTACGTGGCGATGCTGACATCCGCTAGGTACAGTGTCGCCTCGTGTTTGCTAACGGCGATCCTACCGACGCAGAGGATTACTTGGTTTTACTGTGGTCGATGATCGGCCTACCACCGACTGCACCACGTATACTGTACTAGGCTGTGGCCGCTGGCAGAAACTGACTACCGACTGCACCACGTATACCGCTAATCTGTGGCCGCTGGCAGGCTGACTACCGGCTGCACCCCGGATACAATGTTAGACTATGGTCGCTGGCAGAGAACTGACTACCGGCTGCACCACGTATACAATGTTAGACTATGGTCGCTGGCAGAGAACTGACTACCGACTGCACCACGTATACAATGTTAGACCATGGTCGCTGGCAGAGAACTGACTACCGACTGCACCACGTATACAATGTTAGACTATGGTCGCTGGCAGAGAACTGACTACCGACTGCACCAAGTCTACTATACCAATACACTACTATACTACGATACTAGCGGGGGGTTTCACCACACTCGCCTTTCTACTGCACTGCGTCTTGTTGAGCCGTCGCCGGCTTAATGGCAACTCACTGATCGGCGCTATTGCTCGTCCTTTTATGCTCGTGTTCTGCTTCTTCCTTGCTTTGGCACTGCCGTGCGCCTTGCGCGCCATTGCCCGTAGTTAGCGATCAGCTGTTCTTCCTTGCATTAGCACTGCTGTGCGCTTTGCGTGCCATCTGACCATAATTAACGATCCGCTGTTCTACCTTGGGCTCGAACCATACGTTTGGTATGGTTGGGTTGTTATAAGCTAGTTGTATTATCTATCTAGTATGCTTACATCTAGTAAACCCAAAATTAAATACTAATTCATGTTTATTGTATGTTTTCTTATGACTAGGCGAATAGCAACGTAAAATTATTTCATTTCTCTTAAGGCTATGAACGTTATGTGCGAGACGGATTTATTGCATCGTCGCACCTCCTTCCTTCTTCCGGGGCAAAATGCGGACGCGGCCCGACCCGTTTATTCGGATCTGGAGCATGGTGTTCTCCATGATGAACCGGGAGGAGATGCGTTGCCGGGGTCCCCTCTGGGCCAATGGACGCTGCACTTTGTTCCGCAGGTCTTCATCCGTGTTCCCCTTGATACCCGGGAGCACCAAGTCTACTATACCAATACACTACTATACTACGATACTAGCGGGGGGTTTCACCACACTCGCCTTTCTACTGCACTGCGTCTTGTTAAGCCGTCGCCGGCTTAATGGCAACTCACTGATCGGCGCTATTGCTCGTCCTTTTATGCTCGTGTTCTGCTTCTTCCTTGCTTTGGCACTGCCGTGCGCTTTGCGCGCTATTGCCCGTAGTTAGCGATCAGCTGTTCTTCCTTGCATTGGCACTGCTGTGCGCTTTGCGTGCGATCTGACCATAGTTAGCGATCCGCTGTTCTATCTTGGGCTCAAACCATACGTTTGGTATGGTTGGGTTGTTATAAGCTAGTTGTATTATCTATCTAGTATGCTTACATCTAGTAAACCCAAAATTAAATTGTAACTCATGTTTATGGTATATTTTCTTATGACTAGGCGAATAGCAACGTAAACTTATTTAATTTCTCTTAAGGCTATGAACGTTATGTGCGAGACGGATTTATTGCGTCGTCGCAATACATAGAAGCAACGCGTTAGGGAATTCTTCGCAACTAAAAAGTGAAATTCAGCAATATCTTTCAGGTGTTCAATTTTATTATATACACATATTATACAATTTACATACATACATACGTATATTTCAACTACGTATATAATATTTATATATATCTTTAAACAATCATACGTATATTTCCACTACGTATATAAATGTGAAATTGTTTGCGTTATTTTTTGTGTTACATAAAATAAAAATCCCAATTCGCGGATTTCAGTTTGGCAGTCCGGTTTCCAAGCATCCAAGTTTAATACATACAAAAAAAAAACGCAAACACCGCCACAAAACCTTACTCATTTCCAGGTTCTCTGTGGCACTAAGTGCAAATTTTTCTGGTAATTAAGGGTTTTTTTTCATAAACTACCACGAAATATTATGTTAAATATTTTCTTACGAATAATTTTTTTTCGGCTTATCCCAAATGCCACTTGGACACAGTCCACCAAAAATGTTAGACATTGGAACACGGTCAAAAGCCGCTGCGCTAAAAGCCAGCGTCAAAAACAAAACTAAAACTTTTGACCCCTCCGCGCAAAAGTTTAAAGAGGAAAGTGACAGTAGCATGAGATACTGTGCACGATTCAGTGATGCGCCAATTCAAGACCACACAGAATCGTATCTCATGATAAAATACAAATCAATAGATGATTGTTGGGCACGGCTTCAATCGGTTTAAGACATAGTTTTTTCAAAAACAGATTATATCTTCCCAGATAATTTAAAGAATTCTGTTGAAGGCAAATACTATGCTTGCCTTGAACAATATGAGGTGACCAAAGCAAGAATTGCTGATCAACTCACGTTGATGAGAGCAATTGCTGAGCTGAGACCACCATCCCGCGTGGAACATCCCTCGCCGGAGGCAAACGTCTGCCTTCAAGTCCCACCTTGTGACACGGATACATTTTATGGATAAAGGAAGATTCGCTCCCGCCCACCGAGTGGAGACTGGGACGAATGGAAAGATTTCGACATGGACATGGTTATCAGAGTGGAGATCCGCACGCAAAACTGGGTTGTCACGCTCCCTCTGGTAAAACTGTGATTTATTCCACAAGCGCCCTCTTCGCTCGAATCTCAGTAATAAAACGAAAAATAAACATCCCTACATACCATCCCTATGTTATATTACTATATTCACCATAGTAAAGCTTTAAACTTCCCGGTTTAAAAGTCATTTAACGTACTCCACGAACTCCTCGTTTCCGTTTTCTCTTCTATTTTCAGATTGAAACCATTACTGGCTAGCAGGAAAGCTTGCCCCCTGGCACCGACTACAGAGACGGAAAATTGTCTCCAGTGCAGACTCTGCCATCGGTACCACACGTTACGGACATGCCCCGCCTTCAAGGCAATGAAGCATCTACATCACTCGGCCGTGTCATGGGCGAGAGGCTATTGCATCAACTGCCTCGCGCTCACCCACACCACCGGTGAGTGCAACTCATCAGGCAGCTGCAAAATCTGCAGGCTTGCGCACCCTACGCTGCTACACATGGAGTCGAAGAATACAGGGCGTATACGCGAACGGCCGCCAACCCAGCGAGCAAAGCCGAAACCCGCCGCGCGCATAGGCAAAGCAAAGACCAGCCAAAGGACAAAGCAGGGTGAAAGCGTGCCTCCACCGAGGAAAATTATGAAGAAGACGGCGAAAAAAACGATCGCGCGCTCTGCAGACAAACCGATACCGGGTCCTCACCACTCAACGCGTGCTAGACAACACCATTCGCGTATTGAAAGATCTGCAGACGGCGCTTACCAGCGTATCCCTGCAGGGCGGGAAGGATGTTTAAGCCGCCGCCGCCGGCAATTAAACCAACCGGCCGTGCGCCCATTTCGGACATCCGTTCGGCTTTTCGGAGTTGCACGAGTGGGGCGAGCGGCCGGTCGTTCATCACAGCAGCCTGCCGCCGACAATGCTTAGTTAGTTGAAAAGCTAAGCTCGGAGATCGCGCGTATCTATATTGTAATTGCAATTGTATGGGAAATTAGAGAATTAAATTTAATTGTTAGTAAATTATATTAGTTGGATAGTAAGGAAAAAGTGGTGAGTGCGAAAGACGACCAAGCGAACTATTTACTGCTGAAGGCTTACTTTATGAGGGTGTAGTGTCAAATCTGGCATCCCCCAATCTTCACTACATTTTTGTGCTAAAAGTGCAATCGCAGCCAACATTGCGATACAAAAGAAAATAATAAAATAAAGCCACTATTTTGCGCGCACTGAAACCGAATAGTTTACTTTAATTTTATTTTGGCTTGAAGGTTAGTTAAATACATTTTATCTACCGGTAACTGGCCAAGGTACCAGTTATTCTTTTACATATAAAAAGCACCGCAGTGCGTCAGCAGCACCAACAACAGCAGCGAGTGTCAGCGAAGCCCTGGCGCTCCACAGCGTCACCCGACACCGGCAGTAGCAGCATCAGCAACAGCACCAAAAACACCAGCGAGTGCTAGCGGAGCCCTGGTACTCCACATGGCGACCGTGATGAGCAGCCGGCAAAAATTAAAAAGGCTTTAATTGCCTAGTTTAAAAATTAATTAAATTAATTAAAAATTTATATCTTTTAAAACTACATACATATCAATCAAAATCAAATCAAAAATGGAAAAAAGTTAAGCTAATATGGTTCAGTTTAACTTTTAAAAAAAAATACATATATATTAACAAAACACAAAAAAAACACCAATTAATGAAAACTTTAATAAATATTTCAAACAGGCACTAAGTGCAAGGTGGTGGTGAACAATTAATAAATATTAATAAATTTCAAAAACTTAAAAATCACAAAAAAACAAAAAAAATCAAAAAAATACAAAACATTCAAAAATCAAAAAAAAAACGCAAAACTTCTAAAAGCTACAAAATAAGCGGTGCTACCAAATTTTCAAACAAACAAATTTAAATAAATTTTCAAACAAACCACAAACAAAATTTCTAAAAAACTACAAAAAAGCGGTGGTGCCAAATTTTCAATCAAACGAACATTTAAATAATTTTTCAAAAATTTAAGTCACGCCATAAAAAGCGCTGTTAGGCACCATGCATTCGCATAACGGCATACAAGCCACGCCTTAAAAGCGTATTCGTATAACGGCATACAAGCCACGCCATAAAAAGCGCCGTTAGGCACCGTGCAAAACAACTAACTTTTCGTGGTACAGACTGCAGGGGAAAATAAAAGCAACAACAACATATTTAACAGAATACCAGAGCGGTCCTACAACAAACAGTAAGAGTGAGCAGCGAGACGAGTAGCAGTGGAGTATGATGCACAGTGTGCAATAATTAACCAACATTAAAAAAAAAAAAAAAATTTAAAATTATTCAAAATATATTTTCAAACATTTATATATACATAAACATATGTAAATTAAATTTTTCTATTGTTTGCATAGTTTCACAAACTTTTAGTAATTATATATGTAAATTACAATTAAATTTTCCAACCACTTTTTTTAATCATAGTTTTGCAAACTACATTTTCAAAAAAAACCTTTCGAGCTTATACATGTAAATTATAATTTTCATTTTATCGACATTTTTGCAAACTTTTTCACAACATTAAACAAAAATATTTGAACACAAACTGCTATCTTTTCCTTGCGTGTGAATCAACACCCCATTCCTCTTGCATGCTTACACCTTTTTATCGCAGTCAGAAGCATCGTTAGATTTTTGCATGAAAAGAAGCACGTCACATCCAGATTTAAAGCACTCATTATTTGTAGATAACGCTTCACCAGCAGCTACCAGCTCACCTGATATTACCGATTTTTCTAAAACTTTTTACAAGATGGCTACCGTAGAACAGAAAAAGTCATTTATTTCCCTATATTCATCAATAATTAGAGAAAATTATAGCGAAGATCCATTAGCGCTCGATTCTTTTCTAGATAAAATACGTTTGATAGAAGACCTAGCTGAAGAGGACCTAACCAGTACGTTGATAGCATTTCTAAAACCAAAATTAGAAGGAAAAGCTCGCGAAGCATTGCCGACGCAAATAGAATCAGTTAACGACATCAAAATTGCCCTTCGCGCCAGGATTAAACCTGGTAATTCAAAAGTTGTTGCAGGAAAAATTTCGGCGTTACGCGTCAAAATTAATAACTATACAGATTTTGCTAAACGCGTAGAACAACTAGCCGACTATTTGGAGCGTTCCTTAATCATCGAAGGAATGACCCAACGAACAGCTCACGAAATGGCCGTAGAGCAAACCATCAACGTTTGTAGATTAAATGCCAAGTCGGACCTAGTAAAGTCAATTCTTGCCTCAACAACATTTTCCGATTCCAAAGACGTGGTAGCGAAGTTGATAGTCGAGCAAAATAATCAAGTAAAAGAACGTCAAGTTTTAGCATTTCGAACACGTGGTAGTAACTTCTCTAGAAACTTTCGGGATAGTTTTCGTGGTCATAGTAACTACAACCCAAGTCGCAATTTTACTGGTCATAGGAACAGGTTTTCTTCAAGCAATTATGGAAATCAACGTTATCGACCAGCTAATGAAAATACCCAGGGGTAATAATAACCGTTTTAACAATAACTGGAGTAGCAATATAAACAACAACAATAATAGCGGATCTTTAAACAATTGGGGAAGAAATGCAAATATCCGTGCTTTAAACACTCACGCCCCTCAGGAGCGAACACTGGGGGAGCAAGCGATGAACAACTAATAGATTTTTCTTCAACAGAAGGCGTATATTGCTTAATTTAAATTATTCAGATCTTATTCAATTGCAAATTTCCGGGTCTAATAAATTATATACATTTTTGGTCGACACGCAAGCCGACATTTCCTTAATTAAAGTTTCAAGTTTAAACAAAAGTTGTCCAATTAATACAAACGACATTATACGCATTACGGGCGTCACTGCCAACACTGTTTCTACTCTGGGTAAAATACCGACAAACCTAACTTTTTCTGACTTTTCTTTAAAACATACGTAACACGTGGTTAACGACGACTTTAATATTCCAGCAGATGGTATACTGGGCAAAGATTTCTTAAAAATTAACAAATACGTTATTAGCTATGCGAGCAATTGCGTTAATTTCTGGGTTGGTAATGGAAACGTCGCGATTCCGATCGTTCACGGATCTCAAAACGACATCTGCGTAATACCACCCAGATGCGAAGTTATTCGACTTTTTAGTCTAGGAAGTTAACCGAAACCACTTTTCGTGGAGTCGCAAGAAATTGACAACGGTGTATTCACTGCAAGATGCATAGTCAGTACAAGCAACCCAATCGTCAAAGTCATAAATACCACAAACGATATAAAATACGTAAACAACTGTAACATTCGGACTGAAAAACTTTCTAATTTCAACGTTTATGCCATTAATAAGACTAGAAATGATGACAACCGGACAAAAGAACTGATTTCCGTTTGAAAAAACAAATTCCTAGTCTTGCGGAAAGCAAATTACTAAATTTATGCATAAAATACGCAGACATATTTGCACTTCCAGGCGACAAGATGACATTAAACAATTTCTACGAACAAAAACAACGATTGACAGACAATAATCCAGTTTACATAAATAACTACCGTTTACCATATACCCAGCGTGAAGAAATAAACCGTCAAGTTACGAAATTATAAGAAAACGAACTAATTGAAGAAAGTTATTCAAATTATAATAGCCCTCTAATTGTTGATCCGAAAAAAGATGCTAATGGTCAAAGAGCGTACCGTAACCTGGTAACAGTAGCTATACCAGATAAATCTGCTAAAACAATTGCTTCAGCTATCTTCGAAAATTTTATATTATCATATGGCATAATGAATTCAATTAAATCAGATTTAGAAACTGAATTTAAAAATGAAATTTTTTCGGAATTAACCAAAATTTGAAATATCAAACATGACTTTTCCACAGCTCATCACCATGAAACTGTTGGAACAATTGAACGAAACCATAGAGTCTTTAACGAGTACTTGCGTGCGTATCTCAATGAAACATACGCAGAATGGGACACGTATCTAAAATATTTTGCTTTCTTTCATAATACAACGTCTAATACAGTTTTCGATAACAAATTAACTCCTTTTGAATTGATTTTCAGCAAAAATGCTATTTTACCACATGAATTAAAAAAAATTAAAATATATCCAAATGATAACGTTGAAAATTATGCTAAGGAGGTAAAATATCGAATGCAAAAGTCGAATGCGTTAGCTACAGAGCTTATTAATAAACATAAAATTAGAAGGAAACAGACCTACGATACAAACACACGACCAATACTAATAAACGAGAATGACATGGTTCTAGTACAAAAGGAACCTCGAAACAAACATCAAAACATATACCAAGGTCCATACGTAGTAACACAAGTAAACGGTGTGAACGTAACCATATTTGACAAAGACAAAAACAGAATCCAAAAAGTTACTTAAAATTTAAAAACAATTTAATCAAATATTTCACCTTTTCTATTTCCAAATTAAAACAAATGAATTTCTAGTATTAGAATGTGATTAAAGTTTGCAAGTATCCTCAAGAAATACAAATTTCTTACTCACAAATAAAATTCCTATTTTCAAACATTTAAAAAATATTTAATCTAAGCCTAATGTACAACACAAAAACTTAAAATATCATTTTCCATATTGTTAAAATAGCCGCATTGTGTAAAGAAAAACTTATGAATAAACATAGATTCTTAATTTTCATTTTGCATTGCAATATTTTTAAGAAATGTATAAAACTATTACAGAAACGAATATTATTATTAAATCTAGTGGACTTAAGCAGTAAATATAAATTAAATGTAAGTATTACATTAGTACATGAAAAATACTTTAAATAAGCTATAGTAGTTTTCGTATATTAAGCAATTTATTTCTTACTATAAAAATAATTTACCAATAACTAAATTGTATTTCATTCCCTATAAGAATAAAAATAAAAATGTAAGGGAAAGAAGAATGTGGCAAATCTGATCAACTTGCCAAATTCTTCTTTTCCAAAGGAGGGAGATGTAATGTCAAATCTGGCATCCCCCCAATCATCACTACATTTTTGTACTAAAAGTGCAATCGCAGCCAACATTGCGATAAAAAAGAAAAGAATAAACTAAAGCCACTCTTTTGCGCGCACTGAAACCGAATAGTTTACTTTAATTTCATTTTGGGTTGAAGGTTTAATAAATACATTTTATATACCGATAACTGGCCGAGGTACCAGTTATTATTTTACATATAAAAAGCATCGCAGTGCGTCAGCAGCATCAACAACAGCAGCGAGTGTCAGCGGAGCCCTGGCGCTCCACAGCGTCACCCGACACCAACAGTAGCAGCAGCAGCAACAGCACCAAAAACACCAGCTAGTGCTAGCGGAGCCCTGGTGCTCCACAAGGGTATATTTAAAGTGGAGATCAGCTGACAATGAGATCAATTGAGGTGCCTGAAGATGGAAAATAGTTATCGTTTGGCGTCAAGGACCTTTCCCATCAAAACCAAAGGCGGAAACTGTGATTATTCTGAGTAAAAAACGAGCAAATAAACACCACATCGGATGTAATGTTTGAACCCCTCCGGCTACTAAACAAAAAAAAGGTGAAACAACAACAGGCAACATCAACAAATAGAAACAGAAACCCAAAACACAAAAAAGAGAAACAGATTTCTACCTGCCCCACACGTAAACCACAAAACCGAAGAACAGAAAAACAGCTGCATTCTCTACAACTAACTACCTGACGAACTGAATCAAAGGTCGATCCTCACTAAACTAAAGGGATTTGATAATAAAACGACTATAAATACTTAGAACAAATACGAAACTAGTCTGAACGAAAAACTACAACGAAAATGGCACAATGCCGAAAGCGGTTTGTCGTTAAACCAAACTTGACACGGAATGACAGAAAATCGTTTCAAAATTCAGTAAAAATACCTACCAAAAGAAATTTGAACTGACCAAAAATCAATAATTTTTTGTTAAATAAAAGCAGTGTAAAAATGAGTTTGAGTCTTTAGATAAGTTTTTGTAAAAGAATTATATTCTTAATAAAATGCGGAGCATTAAAATTAATTCCAAATCGTCAATGTTAACAAATGTTAAGTGTCATGAGTATAGGTACCTGAAGTCTCGCGCGGTTAGAATCCAAAGGGTATATTTTATCTCGAATCTGCCTTCGCGGCAAGAACAGGTATATAGTCAGTAATTTTAGTCCGTTTAGGTTATGCAGGTTTGTTTTATATGTTGGTATCTGTCATTTTACCTACGTCTTTGCTTTGTTTTTTCTAAACAAGCCTTAATGGCGCAAATATCGCATCAGAGTTGCATCTTATTTGTTAGCTTATTATCCTCCAATCAAATGTTTGTGTTTATATATTTCCATGTTTTCAAGAGCATTTAGGCGCCGTCCTTTCAGTTGTACGTGCAGTACCATAACGGGTTTCTTGATGTTTGCGGGTGAATATTTTGCCTTTATCAAATGGTTTGCAAAATTAGATCCAGGTATTGCCGTTGGTTTTCGTATCATTTTGTTGTAGTCCCTTATGTGCTCACGAAACATTGTTCTTGGATGGATGGATGGATGGATTTGGGGTAGGCCGGAGAACCCAAACATGAGTTTACCAAGCAATCAGACATTGTTGCCCATTGTACTTGAGTCCTGTAAAAAGGTTCCGGTCCAACTAGACAGTCCGAAGACCCGTGGTTTGCCAATTCATCAGCCGTTTCGTTACCTTGAAAACCACAGTGTCCCGGCACCCACACAAACTCAAGCTTATTCCGTCTTGCAACGGAGTTTAAACTCAACTTGCATTCCTGGACGAATTTTGAAGAAACACGAGCGGTTTTCAAAACCTTTAGGGCAGCTTGGCTGTCACTACAGACCTTAATATGGTATCATCTCCAACTTTCGCTAACTATCCAGTCTGCTATTTTGAGTATTGCGAAAACCTTCGATTTAAACACCGTGGTCATCTGACCCAAAACAGAGAAGCCTCTGAAGTTACCCTCCAGATGCCAGCCAGCTTCAGTCCCATTATCAGTCTGGGAGCCATCAGTGTATAAAGTTTTTACCGAGCTCTCCAGAAGAGTATCTGGATCTCTTCATTCCTCCCTTGTAGGAAAGCTAACGGCGTACTTTCTCCCAAAGGAGACCCCCGGTATCAAAAGGTATTCCTCTGACACCCTTCCAAACAACTCCCGAAGCTTCTGTCGTCGACCCACAAGCCGTTAGCATACAGTCGACACATCGCTTTCATTGCCTCCTCCTGGACCGCTAAACCCAAAGGTAGCAAATCCAACAGAACATTAAGAGCCACTCCTGAGGTTGTGCTCATAGCGCCCGTAATGCTTATGCACACACTTCTTTGTAATATATTCAGCTAATAAACCGTGGTTTTCCCCATGGTTCTTCGCCACCATACCACAGCAGAGTATATGCTTATCGGTCTGACTAAGGCTGTGTATACCCAAAGTACCATAGCCACTCTCAGACCCCAAGTATTGCTAAAGGTTCTCCGACACTGTCCAAAAACTTTCATCGCTCGATTTACCTTCAGCTCGACATGACTTTTCCACGTCAGCTTGCTATCTAGAGTTACCACTAAATATTTTACTTCCCCTTACGTCTACGCCTTTGAGCACTGGAAGGATGAGACCTTCCAATTTTCTCTTTCGCGTAAACAAAACTATCGTTGTCTGGCTGGGGTTGACAGCAAGGCAGAGTGCACCATTCATCAATCATATTCAGGATTCTCTCGTAGGATCGTCAGCGTAGGACTGTATGTGGACGAAGCTTTGCATTTCCGTTAGTATAGAGTCCACTACCAGGCACCACAAGAGAAGCGAGAGTACACTGCCCTGAGGGCATCCTCTCCCAAACGGTCAGCAATCTTCTGATCGGCCTGAAGCTTTTCGTAAGGGCATAATCATCCTTTCCTCGTTTGGCTTTTCGCCAAAGAATAGTGATATAGCTAAACGCCAGCCCTAAAGATTCTCATTAGAGTCTCAATAAGATTGTCTCCCCCACACTTCAGCATCTTCGGGTACATACCATCCGTACCAAGTGATTTGAAGTCATCAAAAGAGGTTAGTGAAAACCTCACTGATTCCTCGGTCACCACCTTCGATGCTATATACTAGCTTAATCTGGTGACTCTCCCAGTCGTGTCTTCCACTTCCATATCTCTGCCTGTGTTAGGAACAAGCCTGGAACCCGGAAAGTGGGTTTCCAGGATTGTGTTGTAAGTATCCAGCAATGACGTGGTATGAGATCCATCAGTGTTCCTGAGAGAATCGTGCCTAACCTTAGGGCCCTGTTGCAGTACCCTACAGAGCCTGGCCGACTCTTTCGTGTTTTCCATATCACTGCAGAAATCTCTATAAGAGCTTAATTTACACGATCGAATTTTTCTCCTTCTGCACGACACGATATTCGGATCAATCTGCTTCCTTCCGATACAAGAATGCATGCACGCGGCCTGTCCGTCCCTCTGAATTAAAGGACATTACCCCAAGAAATGCTTCCAAGTCCAAAGATGCGCCACACGGCATACCCATGGTTCCTGACTTAGGATTAATTGGGGGCTTGTATGCAGTTTCGCATGCCTACTGCATAGAAGAGCAGTAGTTGATTTGCTATGCTGAAGATTTATGTGGTTAAAAATTACTTCTGACTCACCACATGGTAAAGCCATTAACTACTCTTTCCCTTTCCTTATCCTGGGTATAAAAAGTAATCCTTCCCAGGTGTAGGTAGGGCGGTACCCGTATCTAGTTCGAAGAACTTCCAACGAGCTTGGGTCTATACCTACCACCAGAAAAGAGCCTTCTCTATTGCTGGAAGCCGGTTCTCTGGTATACGACTACACATTTCATTGGCTAGTTTTGAGTCTCTTTCTGGACACCGATACGCTGTAGTACCTGGCTTGGTTTCCGGGATGTACCCGGTATTCAAGCGGAGGCTCTCACTAACCGTGGACGAATTTGGAGTTTTCGCTGGCTGGTATCTTCGCTACCATTTTGGTCAGCCACTATCGGAAATGCTCATCGGAGCATTGTATTTTGACGATACTGTCCTTCTCGAGCATCCCTTCGAATTTAGGTTTGTCTTTTGACTCGCCAATTTCCTTCCAAAAGTAGCTGTCGAGAAAGTATCTTTGCCCTTTGGACAACGATCCTTCCCCTTTATCGGTGTGTATCTCCACCATCATGGCTCTTGCAGACACTTTTGCAAACGGCGCTGAGTTAGATGGTTGAGACACACCCGACGTTCGGGATCCTCCAACTCCCATACCTGATGGAAGTGGCGTGTGGGCGTTTGGTTAGAGCCTGCAGACATATCCGATTCCGATCCTGATATCTCTATCTTCTTTGCCTTGCGACTCTCGCCACATATCCGCATAGACCTCTGGTCAGCATCGGAAGAGAGCTCCAGAACAGATGAGTTCCGGTAGCTGGTAAGCAAAGGATACTGAGTACTCGCCACAGCTATAGCCGCGGCTTTCCTCTCCTTCTGCTTCCTTCTCTTCAGCTGCATTGCGATTAGCTTTTCACCCACTTTCGACTCACCAATATAGGAATCCCTTGGTTTGCACCAGGTTTAACCGTTGTTGGTTTCGTCACTGATATCAGTGATCGGCGGCCTAAAAAAGAAGCAGGACCGTCTACCATCCTCGCCTCTGTCAAAGCATTAGCTGCTTGATCCTGCTTGGATGATAGTTCTCCCCTCTCCTCATTCAGGAATAGGCTCTCCATTGACTTAGTCAATGTGCTCACCAGTGGCTTTCTTCCTACGAGACCCTGGTCGCCAGTCTCAGTCATAAGGGATGGTGAGTTTTGGGCCTGCCTCACCAGCTTGCTGGTTACCCCGTGCAGATAATCCTGGTTTGGTCTTCACCATGAGGAAAGGGGGGGGGGGGGGGGTTGCATTTTTACCTTACTGCCAAAGGGTGTACAGAGGGGTATTCTTCCCGCTATTATTCAAATTCCCGAGGTGCTCTGAAGGCCATTCGGGAAACTCCAACCAAAGGGGAGGGTTCTCACCTTCTTTTATTTGTCCTCAGGCCGAGGCTTAGCTAAACAGTGCCACCAGCGTGAAGGAAAAAGAGGAGATTGGTAGCGAGAGGTGTTACACTTCAATACCCTTTGAGCACCAACCTTGTTCTTACTTTACGTCCTTTTTGTCCTATATAGATACATTGGCACTCACTGGTCAGTTTATACACGCCTTGTTTGTTCAATGGGTCTTTTTCATTCGTGCTGCTATATAGGACAAACAGGACGTAAAGTAAGAACAAGGTTTCGTGAACGCATATGGGACTACAACAAAAGGATACAAAAACCAACGGCAATACTTCAATCTAATCTTGCAAAACATTTGGTAAACGCAAAATGTTCACCCGCAAACATAAAGAAAACCGTTATGGTACTGCACGTACAACTAAAAGGACGGCGCCTAAATGCTCTTGAAAACATGGAAATATATAAACAAAAAACATTTGATGGGAGGATAATAAACAGCAACTCTGATGCAATATTTGCACCAGTAAGGCTTGCTTACAAAAAATAACGCAAAGACGTAGGTAAAATGCCAGATACCAACGTATAAAACGAACCTGCATTACCCAAACGGATTAAAATTACTGACTATCTACCTGCTCTTACCGCGAAGGTAGATTCGAGATAAAATATACCCTTATATATATGTGTTGAACATGTGTGTATTTTATGTATTTATACAAAATTTATTTATAGAATTGAATATTCCGAAGTGTTTTCACTTAACATATACGTAATAACAGAGTATGTTTATTGAGTTCCTTTCGTAAGCTGAACTCACAAGAGAAGCTGAACTTAAAGTTAACCTACTCTGGCTATGCTGGATGATGGCTTCGCTGCTGGCTGCGCTGCTAACGGGCTTCTCAATTATGATATTTAATCGCCACGTCAGCACAAACATACACCCACGAAAGAAGCGCTGCTGGTTTCAGATGTTCATTTAGCAAGCGCAGCATAAATGGTATTGTGCAGTGGCTGGCGACAAACACAACTTAATTGATACCAATGCTTTGTCTATTGTTATTTATAATAGTTTAGCGGACTGTTTTGTTTGCCTTTGTTTAGGTTTCCAAAAAAAAATACAAGTAAGCGCGACGCCTACGGCAATGATAGTGGCACTGCAAATAGCAATTGTTGATCGCTTTTCTATATCTGAATACAGCCCGTAAATAAGTTGTCTATTTTGTATACTATGATACTTTAAGTATGCCAAGCTGATTATTTCCTTGTATCCGCTTAAATATATTTCTACATTCTGCGGAATTTCAGCTGTTCTCATATGCATAGACTTTTCGTTGAAATATTCCGTTTCATTAAGCATAATTTGCATCTCGAATGTGATAACATAAGTACCTCTAACTAAATTGGTGGTACGGTTAGCTGTTCTTATTGTCACAGGTGTGTCATTCACAATTACAAGCCCAACACTGATTTCCTTAATGGGCGGCATGTGGCTGAATGTTGTTCTGCATTGGGCTTTTGAGTCGAACAATAATTGTTTCGCGCAGCTTCCTTTTTGTGATATTTTTCAAAATGGTTTTAATGCTCCAGCACAGTCAGCTATAGAAAATAATTTTTTTCCGCAAACGGCTACTGAGTCCTCCTCTAAGTCCAGCATGGTAATATTGTGCGACACCGGGAAAATTAAGAGTTTCTTACATACTATTCTAGGTTTTGGATATTTAATAAGGCATATTATAATATCATTACTTTGTAACACTTTAAACATAGAGACTAATATTACATCCGTTATTGTCATATTTGTGAGGTGCTCATGGTTATCAAGTAACAAGGGATTCAATATAACTATTTTTGCCAGAGTGATTGAAAATATAATATTATCTATCTAAATTACTATCGCTCTATTGCGGGCAAGCAGCATTTCATAGAGGTGACCAGTGTCAATTTCTTTCCTTCTTTACTCCCTTAACTATTTTATTCACTATTTATTTTATATTATTAATCTGTTCCTGAAACTGAGAGTTGAATTGAACCTGGTGCTTATTTGCATACATTAATTCCTCTATTTTTATGCTTGTTTTTTTACAGTCATCGAAATCCGGTGTTACAGTTATTATTTTGAGTGTCGTCCCTAGGAAATTTAAGCTGCGAGCCTTTCTGGGTCTAATGCTTATTGTTTTTAGCAACTGTTGAATGTGATTAAAATCGGCCTCTAGTATTTTAATCAAACCGGAGGATGGAAAGATGTGTAGAAGTTTTTATGACTCCTCCTCCTATAGTGAATATTCTGTTAGATTTACCACGTGATTCAGATGGCCATAGGTTTCCCCCATAGTACGACTTCCCCATCGAAAATTGGAATATAATTCGAATGAGTATAGTCGATTACCTCTCGGGTTGCGAGTGTGGCAAAGAAGACAAGAACGAACAAACACACCTATTAAAAATCTTGATTATTATTTCGGAGATTGTCCTTATGGACCACCCTCCCTTTTATAAAAACAATTGTTTCTAAATCCTTTTCTACAGTTTGCTCTGAATATAGAGGAGTTAGTTTATTACCCAACCTTCGGTTTGACTTAACAAGAAGCTTGTCGCATACATTATACTCTTTTGGATATCTTTTTTTATTATGATATTCAAGCATATTTTCCTGAGCGACCTTTAGCTTATCTGATATATCTCTATATTCTTTTGTTCTCTCGGAATGGAAAATACCTACTTAGTGGAGTCTTATCAGTAACCGAATGAATTGTCTTATTATATTCTATTGTAGACAGTAAGATTCGATCGGTTGTATCTTCTATTTGCTTTTTAATTTTCAAACGTACTATGAAATCTTTCCACTTGACCTTTCGATGTGCTATGAAGTGGAGGGCAGTTTACAATTTCTATGGCGAAAAAATTAGAAAGCATTGACTTTATTGTGGTCGAATTAAAAGATCGCTCGTTGTTGCAATAAATTATGTTTACTCCTGAGAAAAAATTTAAAATGTTTAGCATTTTTGGCTTAACATATATAATTGTTCTTGATTCTATTGGCTGAACAATAGCAAATTTAGAAAATTTATCAATACAAGTTTGATAATGCTTCGAGTCTGTAGAGTAGATATCAATATGAAGTATCTCACCCGGATAGGTAGGAATGGTTGTATAGGCAATAGGATGTTTCACCGGATGTCGATTATATTTTGCAAGTGAACATATTTTGCAGTTTAGAGCGACCTCCTTTGCCAATTTGCCCATTTTTGGAAAAAAATAGATATGTATTTATTATTTGTTTGACGTTTTCTTGTGAAGCTCTGTGCGCTCTATTGTGTTCAGTTACAACAATTTCTATTTGCTCATTAGGGTCTACCACATCAATAACGAATTTTTTTGCATATAAAAATTTTATGGCCGGAAAGGCCTCTGTCAGTTTATGTTGAATATGAGCAAGAACTGGTAGCTCGCAATGATTTACGTTTACCACCTCTGTATTTACCGCATCCTGAAGCAATTCTAAGTGGCCACTCCTATCCGCGATGTTAATAATATGTCTGGTTTTCTTTCCAAACATTATTAAAATTCGCTTTGAAGGAGTATCAGCTTCTTCAATTGAATTTGATTCCTGTAACAATTTACGGGTTTGTCAGTGGATACCATGGTGTAGTAACGTCTTCTTCTAAAACAATGATTGGTTGTCGGCACAAGGCATCTGCCACGAAATTTTCTTTTCCTGGTTTATAATGCAATTTTGCATTATGCTCGTCAATGAAAGCTTTCCATCGTTTTATCTTTGCATTAGTGTTTTTGTCCGAAACGGAAAAAGTTAGTGGTTGATAATCAGTAAATATGTTATGATTCCTCACCCCATATAAATAATTTCTAAGGTTCGTTAGAGCCCACACAATAGCAAGCAATTCTTTTTCGTTGGCGGCAAAGTGCAACTCCCTGTCTTTAAGCGTTCTAGATATCATCGTTATCGGTTTCCCTTCTTGAGAGAGCACTGCGCCCAGACCATATGCCGAAGCATCTGTTGTTAAATCAAATTCTTGATTAAAATTCGGATATTTTAAAACTACGTCCTCGGACATCAAAATTTTTTTCAGCTTATTGAAAGCATATATTTGCTTCGAAGCTAGCTCAATTTCTATATTTTTTGATTGAGATGCTTTTATTTGACTATTTTCCCTTTTAAGCAAGTCTGTTAAGGCCCTAGCAATTGTGGCAAAATCTTTTATAAAACACCTATAATAGCTAGCTAATCCAAGAAATGATCTAAGCGCATATAGATCTCTTGGTTGCTTATAGTTTTGTACTGCCTGTAGGTTTCCTGGGCATGTTTTTATACCACCTCTTGAAACAACGAAGCCTAAATATTCAACCTCTGTCCTGAAGAATTTTGATTTTTCGATAGAAACCCTTATGTTTGCACTACATAGAGCACTCAAAACCCATTGAATATCCCGAACGTGTTGATCCTTTGTTTTTGAATATTTTAACACGTAATCTACATAAATCTGACATATCTTTCCTATTTTTTCCTCAACACATCATCAATGGCTCGCTGAAAAATGCTGGGTGCATCCTAAAATCTAAAACAAGACGTTTCTTTTTATGTCCTTCATGATCAGTTCCCTTCTTGTCAACAACCCATACTGGACTGGTATACAGTGACCGAGATGGTCTTACTATGCCATCATTTAAAAGTTGTTTGATTTCTTTGTTTACGAAATTCGCTACCCCCATTGGATACGGATACAATTTCGAGTATACCGGGTCTTGGTCTGACGTTCGAATCGTAACCACGATATTCGTATTATAGGGAAGTTTTTTCTTTGGTCCTGCAAAAACCTCCCTTTGTTCTTGTCATTGACTATATGATTCACTCTTTGAAGCTTGGGACCGGTATTTCGATCCAAAAATGCAGACTCCTTAGGTTGTGTCTGGTGTTGTTGTTTTACTGGGTAACTTTTAAAATCTGCGAGTGGTGGAAGAATCCACGTCCATTGATCTAATTTCTTACGGGGATCATCAACCCGTTCTTTATTCTTACAATAATAGTGCTTATTCTTATTTATACCACTATTATTAGGTTTATTTTCAAAATTGTTCATTTTTATACCACCAATATTAGATTTGATCTCAATGTTATTTATTTGTTTTGCAATTTCTTCAGTTCTATTTGCAAATGTTGTGGCAAATATATACCGAGTGTGGTTTGATTCTACCTCTTGTGCCAATGCAAGAGCTGATGGCAGATCTTTTGGCCGAGATGCGAATAAAATGTCACAAAGTGGCTTTCTAAGCCCGGAAACAAAAACGCGGAGAGCGTCCCCTCTATACTTTTCATTTATTGTGGAAGCTAAACTCTTATCATATGTCATAAGAGTTTTGTAGCGTTTGCTTTTTCTACACATCATCGAAGAATTGGAGAACAGATAATAAAATAAGACATCTCCTGTTCGATAAAATAGATCGGACGCTTATCAGCATACTTGAAGTCTAGACGCGCAATTATTGCTTTAAAATTTAACACCGTTCCAAATGAAGACAACAAGCTGTCAGCAGGCCCTCTAAATTTATTTCGGATTGTGGCTAAAGCTTGGTAATGCTTGGAACTACTCTTAAATCATTGAAATACTTTGTAGGCTGTATGCGCCGCTCGGCGTCAAGAAACATAATTATTTTGTTGCCCGTCGAATTCGGGCAATGATTTGATTACGTCCATCGACTCATCACATTTCACTCCGTAAACAATTTGCGTCTCGTTATAAACCTCTACTGGGATAACATAATTTATTTGGGAACTTTTTTTTTCCAAACTTCCAATCTGTAATTCAAATTCTTTTTTCTGCTCTTCTAGTGCCGCCGACACGGCAGATTGAATGATATTACTCAATTGATCAGCGTTCATATTGTTTCTAATGTCTTCACAAATGTTTAATCTTTCAAAAATCAATCCTAGTTCCTCCGCGCTAATAGGCAAAATTAGGACTAATTGTATCGTAATATTTTGTTCTAATATCACTTTATTTAAATATCACTTCACTATTTTTATGAGCACATAACTTACATTTTTTTACTGCTTTTATTTCTTAGTAATAAAATAATGATTGTAGGATGATTACGGTGGTGTTGTCCTCCTGCTCTTCTTTTTGGCTGATTACTGTATTGTGGTGTTAAGTTTAAGAGATGTCCTTTTGCAATTATCAATTCAACTGGAATAATTTTCCCAGGCCCCACGTTGGGCGCCAGTAGTAACAAAGTATGTTTATTGAGTTCCTTTCGTAAACTGAACTTACAAGAGAAGCTGAACTTAAAGTTAATCTACGCTGGCTATGCAGGATGATGGCTTCGCTGCTGTCTGCGCTGCTAACGGGCTTCTCAGTTCTGATAGTTAATCGCCACGTCAGCACAAACATACACCCACGATAGAAGCGCTGCTGGTTGCAGATGTTCATTTAGCAAGCTCAGCATAATGGTATTGTGCAGTGGCTGGCGACAAACTCAACTTAATTGATATCATGGCGTAGCTGGTGATAAATTATACGAGGCGCCGTAATGCTTTCGACACTCATCTCACTATATTTGGTTGTGTCCTTAAAACCCTTATTGAGGTTGAAGATCTTGGGGTCATGTTTGACATTAAGTTTTCATTTCAATGTCATATAAATTTAATTATATCGAAATCCTACTGAGTTTTAGCTTGAATCGGAAATGCTCCCCAGTCACTTTTTCATATAGTGGAACTCTTAGCCGAGTTCTTCATCGTCCTCTGCGCTTAAGTCATAACAGCCTTGCAGGTAATCGCTTTGTGTCCCTATTGGTCAAATGCTTAATTTGTCGCTGTCAATCGTCAATAAAAATATCGCTTCAAACTATAGGTTTATCCGAGGCTTTTTGTGTATTTTCATTTGAGCTATTGTTTTACGTGGTGGGTCCCAAACCGAACACACCACCCATTGCGAGAGGTTTTAATTCCTTAATAAAGCCTGCCGCTTGCAGCCGCACCTGCTGGTGAACAGACGCTGCAGACTTAAGTAGAACCTTAATATGTCGGAGTGGCTCCACTACTTCTACCACTCCATTGGCCGTAACCCAAGGCTCCACACGGATTGGTTTACGCATCTCGCACATAGGTTGCTCAGGGCGCACGAACGGGGTGATACAGTAACCGCATTCCCAGAAGCACCACTTTACCTCATTGCCTATATAGTCCTATCGTATATACTGTGTGAAATACTGAAGCTGACTGGACCTTATCAGTGTTGCTTCAGGCTGGTAAATCCACCATTGACCAGATATTTACAGCACATCAAATCCTGTGAAAGATCCAAGATAAGCATATCGACACACACCATCTGATTGTCGATTTAAAAGCCGCTTTTGACAGCACGAATAGAAACTACCTGTACGACGCCATGTATAAATTTGGAATCCCTGCTAAACTAGTATGGCTATGTAGAGTGACGTTAAGCAAAAGAGCACGGTGGCACACTTAGGCTGTAAGAAGCCCATTGTGATACCACTGGCGTAAGCCATGCATTCCCTCCCTCCCTTCTTTCAAAAATTTAACCATCCTGTGCGTTTAATGTGGAGTAGAAAGTTAGAAATGCTTGCCGAATTGAAGTCGGCTAGACAGTCCAAAAAGTAACTCCTCCTCGTTTCAGCAACTGCGCCAAAAATCATTTGTTGGGTAACCTATTCTTTCCCCATGCGTGCCCATAAGGCAGTGCCCGGTTATCACCCCAACAACTAATCCGAGAGAGGAGCGGCCTAGCATACTGAGGGCTTTAGAGCGCTTCCCATTAACTTCTGGCCAGATTTGTCTGGTATTGTGGCAGGTGGGCTCCGATGCCATAAGCTCAGATCTTAGTCTTTGTTATCGGATTTTATGGGTAAACCCACCTCTTGAGCAGAGTTTATCACAGGTAGTTCCGTCCCTTTCCCTGCTAGTTCATCAGCGTCGATCCTGGATCCAGGTCGACGTTACCTATCCGTTCGCTCCTCTCCGGGATTCTTATGGAGAACCTATTTCCAGAAAAAGGAAGGTGTAAAGTGTAATCCAACTTCCTGGGATTGTCGGGAAGATTTTTCAAGACCTTTGCGTGCCCATAGTCAGGAGTTCTCCAAGAAAGGATCGCATTTAGCCTAGAAGCACTGCAGGCCGCCAAAAATTTGCCGTAGAGATCCACCGGTGGAAGATTTAACATTATTTCCAGAGATTTGGTGGGTGTATAGGGCAGTGCTCCCGTGGTGAGCATTGCGGCTGCCCTCTGTACCCATTCTAGCTTGGCTCTAGTAAAAGTCCAGCTCACTGCCGGCCACCAAACGACGACCCCCTAGAAGAGAATGGGTCCACAGTGGCGTACATCCAGTGTACAATGTGTGGCCTAATTCCCAATTTCTTCCCCACGGCCGTCTTACTGGCTTAAAGAGCAATAACGACTTTCTTGTATCTATCTATCTAGTGCAATTCCGAGATATTTGTCCTCGGTTGAGAGACTAAGTACTATTTCCTTTATATATGGTAGTTTGAAGTCGGAGATTTTAGATTTCCTTGTAAAGAGCCCTGATTCGGTCTTGGTAGTATAAAAAGCGTTTTGCAGTAAATCACTAATGACTTGAAGATATTTTCCCGTTGCTATGATTGCCCAGTCATCAGCATATGCCACGACCTGGCGGCCAGTGCCCTTCAGGCTTAAGAGTAAGTCGTTTACAGTAAGGCTCTAGAGTAAAGTTGACAAAACACCTCGCTGGGGTGTACCTCTAGCCACATGTTTGGATTTAAAGCTGTCCCCTATTGTTGAGAAGATCACTCTTTTCTTGAGTAGAAGTCCCACAAAGTCACCAGTCCCTGCTGTACCCCCACCTTAAGGAGTCATTTAAAAACAGCTTCGGGATAGACATTGCTGTAGGCTCCCTCGATATCTAGAAAGTTCCCAGCGTTTACTCCTTTATGGCCCATCCTTTCTCGATCGTTGAGATGATGATATGGAGAGCAGTCTCCATGGATTTGCGTTTTGAATATGCATGCTGGTTCGAGGAGAGTGTGTCTTTCCTAATATTTCGCCGAATATGCGATATGAGCCTCTCAAGAGTTTTGATAAGAAATGAGGTGAGGCTTATGGGCCTGAAATCTTTGGGTTTCGCGTGAGCAGTCCTACCTCCCTTCGGTAGAAAGACGACTTTCGCCTTCGACCTGTAAAAATCCGAGTAAACAGGGAACAAAGGATGTCCTTTGCTGCTTGCAGTTGTGCGGGAAAATTTCCGTCGGGTCCTGGATATTTTTGTAAGGTTCGAAGGACATTACTGCCCATTCCCCTTGTCGCACCTTACCATATTCCATGCGGGTTGGTATGTGAATGAGTTGGTTTGGAGACCTGGCAAGATGTTGGAGTCATCAGAGCACCCAGGAAAGTGGGTGATCATTAGTAACTCCAGCATTTCGTCGGTTGTAGAGGTACACTCTCCGTTTGGATTTTTGATAGAATTTATCGTTGGAACACTTTTCGAAAGAACCTTCGTCAGCCTGTTGGCTTCGGAGTTTTCTTCTATGTTATTACAGAAGTTTTGGCAATATTTGCGTTGTACTTTTTTAATGGCCTTCTTGAAAGTTTTAAGAGCATCTTTGTATGGTTGCCAAAGACCCGTAATGCTCTCTTTCCTGAGTGCTGAAATCTCTAGATTCCACTACTGGACCCTTCGTTAGGGTCTTAGGGCAGGAAAGGCCCAGAAAGCAGAATTACAGGCGTTTGTTACAAGGTCTACCGATTTATCTATTTTTGACGGTGAGTCAAGCTCAACGAGAGAAACGACCTTCGTGTTTGAAGGAGTCGCTTCATCATGTGTTTGCGATAGGCCTAGCCTATCCTGATAAACGTGACTGGACAAAGAGGCTGAGAGGACGTTCTTATATTTCTGCCAATCCGTCCGCCGCTTATTCCTAAACGCTTTTAGAGTAGTAAGAGTGGAGTGATCTTAAAAGTTATGTAGAGGTGGTCGGAAAGGAGTGCTCTTTAGACACTTGCCAGTCGCTTATCAGGTCCGAGAGGCTGCCTGATGCCAGCACTTCTCTTTTGACAGAGGTCATGAAAGTGGGATCCTTCCCCTGGTTGCATATATATATATATTGTTTGCTAATATAAAATCAATGAAGAACTCACCTCGAGGATTGGCGTTGCTTAAGCCCCATATCTCATGACGCGAGTTTGGGTCAGTTTCAATTAAGACCGGGAGTCTGTCCTTGTCAGCCCGCTTGAGACAAGTTTGATTCGCCCTTGATGCCACCCGGGATGTATGTACATACGCATGTTTGTGTGCAAGTCTGTATGTATACTTTCCATTGGTTCCCATATAGGGATGCACTTAGTGCGTAATTAAATTTTAGAACATCAATTAATAATTGAGCAATTTTGTAGTAAATACATTTAAGAGTTAATACCGTAATTCGGTAAAAGTAAATTCATGTAAATATACCTTAAATAATTATAATTCAAATGTTATAATAAATAATAAATTAAATTGATATGATAAATGTATGCATGTACACACGAAAATGTATATTTAACAAGTAAAGATAAATGTATGCATGTACATACGATAATGCATATTTACACAAGTAAATTCAAAGTATAGTAAATGTACATACATAAATTCATTTTTTTTATTAAATTTCATTATTATAAAATAAGTAACCGAAATGCTCCAACATTCCGGCCCCGTTGAACGACTTGTGGTCTTCAAGACTGCATTGTTGGCAGCATTGCCAGCCTATCAATCTCACGGCGATATGTACCCATACGGGTCTTAATGCCAGTTTTTATATTGACCACCCTTCCAGTAAGCAATTTTTGAGGGGATAAATCGTCGTCGTGTGCCAGCACGAGGGTGCCAATTTCCAAATTGGACTGTGGTTTGCCCCACTTCGTTCCGTTGGAAGTCGGACCAAAACTGTGCCTTCAGGAACGAGAGGCGCTGCCAGCGATCTAAGAAGGAAAGCTTCGCGATTGACATTTGGGCCTCTGGCCATTCGTGAGTCTCCGATCAGTAAGTGGCCTGGTGATATTTCCGCCTCGATTAGCACGGTGGAATGCTCTTCGAATGTGAGCGCGGTGTCGGCGATGACTCGCATTAACAAATGCTTGGCTCTCCCACAGTCCTCCGAAATGAGGCGCGTGTGGGGGTATGAAAACGAACTTCAGTCCTCGCTCTGCTGCGAATGCGCGAACTTCCTTGAATTTGCCACCGTCCTGAAAAAGTTTGGCCATATCTTTGAGACGTGCGTTGGCGCCAATAAACCTTTTAAATGCAGACAAAAATGCATTAGTAGGAAGATCAGACACAGGTTCTATATGAACAGCCTGTAAATTGAAACAAACAAATATTTGATTTATATGGTAGTCGACCTCTTATTTTGTGAGTGGTATAAACAGGTCCACAAAAATCTACCCCACAAATAAGGAAAGGCCCTACTGATCGCAATCTTTCTTTGCGCAAATCTTCCGTTATTTGATTCATTAATTTTGGTTTATATCTATAACAGCGAATACATTGATTAACTATTTTTCTAGCAATATCTCTGGCGTTGACGACCCATAGTTTTTGGCGCAAGTCAGTTGGATCTGTAAATGTTATATGTATTTATGAACAAAATTTGATTTCTTTAGCAACAACAACGAGAATTTAACGTCGTCTGGAAATTCAGAGTTTTTAAGGCGGCCTCCAACGCGTAGTAGCGATAATCTTCTGTTTTGTTCCTTATGTTCTTGTATGAAGGGATTGAGTATATTCGGCTGTGGATATTCGCCCTTTTTTAATTTGTCGATTATTTCCGCAAATTCCGATTTCTGGACGATTTCCACTATTTTTAAAAATGCCCAATTGTATTCTGTGGCGGTTATTTCTATACCCTTTGTAATTGCGAAAGGCTTTATGAATCTATAAACATATGCTACAATTCGTATAATTTTGTTAAAATGCGAAAACGAATTTACAATATTTAAGATTATATTCTCTTGCACGTCTAATTTTAGTATGGTTTTCACCTTTTTAATCTCCAATTGGGTGTTGGATTCCGTGAGCTCAAACATTTTGTTTTTTGGCCAATTTGATGGATATGGGCTAGAAAATTGTGACCTTCAAGCCACAAAGGTTCGAGTAACAGATCAATGACACATCCGCGTGAGGCTAAGTCCGCAGGGTTTTGTTTTGTAGGTACATGCCTCCATATAACATTGGAGATTGGAGTGCCATTTTGCAAGGCTGAATCCTCTGCCATTTAAAATCGTAACGACCTCTTTTTGAATTTGCAGCAATTTTTCTACGTTGTCAGCGCCAGATAACATGTAATCCACATAAAACTCTTCTCGGATTGCCCTGCAACCGAGGAATATAGGTCTACATTAGACTGCCACTTAGAAAAAAATCGGCAAGTAATTTTGCCATAGAACATTTTTGATTATCTTCAACCGTTTTCTATTTATACCCCTAGCAACAACATTTGCGCCTAGCAATTTATTAGTAGGCCTATATATCTTTCTGGTTGTATCTAAAGATGAATATTATTACAAAAAATATTTTATATGCTGATGGGAAATATCGTCAATTTTGCTTGTCGACAAATATCGATACTTCGCAAGAGCTTGTCGATATTTGTCGATACTATCGATACTTGGTGATAGTATCGATACTTGATGAAACTGGCGTAGCTGGAATTATCAGATGCTTCAAAGCATTGGATTTAATGAGCGATTCTAAAAATTTCGATACTCTTGTGACTTAACGATACTAAACGATTATTGAGGCCAAAGTCAACTTTTTTGAAAATATGCTGATTTTTCGAAACTTTGGGGGCTATGAGGCACCACTTTCCCCGAACCGATTTGGATAAAATTTTGCCACAATCATTTTTTTGGGAAAAGGAACCGAAGTGGGGGTGCCATCATCCAAAATCACAACAACAAAAAAACCCATATGCACTAATGGCGGTCTAGTCTACATACATGTCACTTAACTGATTTGAGCAACGAAAGGCTAAAAATGGAACAGGCGCTGTACCATATTTACTGTATTAAGGCAATATTTCTGAATTGGGTCATTCGGGCTCTCTCTATACAAGATTAGCTGGAATTTTTTATCTTCATCAGCTATGGCTACTTGGCGGTACATTTTAATATCTGCAGTTAAGGCCCATTTTCGACAACGAAAGCGTATTAATGCGGTGAATAATTCTGTTTGGATAGTTGGGCCAACCATTAGAGTTTCATTTAATTAAACTTGCGTCGATCTTGTACATGACGCATCGAATACTGCTCGCAATTTAGTAGTTGTGGCATCGGGTCTTAAAACGCACTGATGCGGAATAAAGCAATGTGGCATATTAAAATCAACATATTTTACCGGTTCCATGTGACCTAATTTGATTTAATCCTGCATAAACTTTTTAAAAATATCATAAACATCTGGCGCTTTTTGCAGTCCAAAGACAAAAAACGTTTTTGAGCAAAAGTCAAATGTTGCATGTGCAGATGGATCTGTTTTAAAAGGCAATTTAACTTTGGATCGGCCATTAAGCAAAATGTGTAGATTTTCTTTAAAATGGTTCTCGCAATATATGTGCTCTAGTGTAAAATTTGTTTCGCTCTTTGTAACCTCTTCTATTTCCCAAAATTTTTGGAGCGCCTTTTCTATATTGTTTTCCATAATAAAATCGTCAACAGTAGCTGTCAGATCGCAAATGGCTTTGGTCATTTCTGGATTGACCTTACATTTTCCTGAAACAATCCAACCTAACTGAGTCTTTTGCAAGGTAAGTAGCTCAGCGTTCAGCTTTATTTGGCCAACTGATAACAAACTGAAGAAAATTTCAGTCCCAATTAAAATGTCAATTATTTTACGCTTAAAAAAGTATGGATCGGCTAGCTCTATATTTGGCGGTATGTCCCAATCTGCAGTTGTAATGTTGCCTTTAGGTTGGTACCCGGAAATTGTCTTAATCACCCAAAATTCTAAATTGGCCTCATATTGATTTATGCGTGATTTAATAGCGGTTGACACTTTGCCTTTATGTTCGCCTCAATTTGCCCTACGCCGGCTATGTGCAGTTCTTTGTGATCTTTTTTCAGCCTTAGTCTCTTTGCCGTTTCTTCGGTCATTGGATTTATTTGTGACCCGGAGTCTAACAATGTTCGAGCTACCATGTAACCACGTCTTCCAAAACTGAAACATGAGTAACTTCGCTATTTGTCCGATGAGTTTTAGAAATAGTATTTGAAGCGGCTTGGAAAGTACTGGGCATTTCGCTATTAGTTATATAAGCAGAAGCAACTTGGTACTTATGTAATAATGCATTATGTGGGCGTTGGCATACACTGCATCCTATTGCATGACAAGTGGACATACCTGTTCTTAAACAATTAATGTACAGCGCATTTTTCTTTGCAAAACTAAATCTATCTGTAATAGCTAAGTTGGCAAATGAAGTACAATTCATAATTAATTGTTTACTATATGAGCATTTATTCGCATTGGCATTGGCTTCTGGATTTTTCATTACGATTCTCTGAGAGCTTGGTGTCTTTAAATGAGGGTTTATTTTGCTTGTGTTCGTTATCTTCTAGAGACTGGCAGCGCCTAATGAGAACCTTAGCACAATCGTTCCAATTGGGCAGCTTTGAATAATCTAAATTGTCGTTCCATTTTGCTCTTGTTTGCCTATCAACTTTTGACATGGCTATGGGGATAAAGAGTGCATTGTTTATATATTTTTGCTGCCGAATGATTGAAGCGAGTCGTATATAGCCGAAGTCGTATCTACAGCGTTACAAGGGATTGACGCATTTGGGTGAGACAATGTCTGAATGCTTTACATTTGTTATATGCTGTCAAAAAATATTAGACACTTGTTATAATACCTTTCGGACAGCCGCTCTAATGCTTTCGGATAATTTTCCTTAGTGATCTGAAATGCCTTTACGGTGTGGAGAGCTTCGCCTTACAAACAATTTTACAAATGATTAAACTTTTCTATGTTCGTAAGAGACGGCTCTTCATGCACTAAATTATTGCAAGTGCCGATCAATTTTGTATAATCGGAATATTTTCTATTAAATACTGGTAACTTAGACAAACGATTTACTGGAGGCATTGTGATACCGATCGTGTTTTCCAGTATTGAACTATCTCGTCTTCTATTTTTGCTAAGCAAGGAAAGCAATTTTGACTTGACCGAAACACAAAAATCCTCAAGCGCACCTCGCTTCTCGTCTTCAGAGTAAATTTTTTCTATTTCGGATTGATCCACCATAATTGGTTTTATGTATGAATTTAAAATGTCAAGCCTGCATTCGAGGTCTATGGTGTTTCACACAGTTGAGTTATCATCTAGCAAGTTCTTTATGCGGGTTATATTTTTACGAGACGATGAACGCTGTTGCTTTAATGCAGCCAGCGATATTGCTGATGACTCAGTGGTATCAGTGGTAAGTGGCGTTTTAAATTGAGTTAATATCGAATGATTCAGATGAAGCGAGAAAACAACAACGAAATGAGTTGGTATCCAATATACCTTTACTCGAAACAAAATACCAAACTGTATGCTATATACGGTTTGTTAGAATAAGCTTCAACTCAAATAGATTCTGAACATAGAATCTATAAATTCCAATAAAAATCTCAGATATATTTTGGTAAACCGAATTTTTTTTTTATAAACCACCACAAAGCCCACATCAAGACCGACAACAAAATTTTATTTATCAAAATATTAAATTCAAATATTTATTTTCGCCACAGTGGACCACCAAATTGCCTATTTTTTCCAACCGTACCCTTGCCTTTGCAGAACCATGTAGTTCATATGCATCTACAGTTTTTCTATCGCCTGATGCCAGCTATTTACTTCGACTGTGCTGTGCTTACATGTATGAGCCTATATACCCACATATGTATGGCATATATATGTATGTATGTATGTACATATGAATGTAATAACTGCAAACAATGAACCTCTTTTATGAGTACAGTTTATATGTATTTTACATTTTTTCAATACGCAAATACTTTATGTATTTAATAATTCACTAAACGGTTTTCTTTTCACCAACCGGCCAACTATCAAGAACGCCGGGCAACTTAATTAGCCGCACCGAAACAGAGCAACTCCAACTCCTGAACTTTCATAATTTTCCTTGCAGCAATATCCCTCGATGAGACAGCACCAAAAATTAGCAGCAGCAACAGCATTTCAGCAACAGCAATCCAGCAACAGCAAGCCAGCAACAGCACTTATACATTAGACGTCTGCATGAATGTACTCATTGGCCGTTTTAACACATTCACACGTAAGCGCAACATTCTACGCATTCTGCTCACAGCAAGCGAGATGACTGAATGAGTGTGCAGATAGCTGAGAATACTGCCCTCAGTCGCATTCAGAAAGAGAGGCATTCGTTGTACAAAGAGTGCCAAATATGTTGTACAACTAGTCATGCGCATTCGGATGTATGAGACCACATCCGGGTGTATGAGACCACATTCGACTGCAAGATTTTATGACGGCGCCAATTTTTGCAAATGATATAAGCAATTAAATAGAAAAAATGCAATAATTGCATGTCTCTTCATATTTACGTACATACATACATGCATAATCTACATTGAATTTTACTGAAATTAATAAGTAAATATAAAATAAATGCATACACTTATAATAAAGTCAATGCACATTTGTATGAAAATATGTTCATATGTAGGCGCAAATGTAAATGGAAAGAAAACATATTTAGAAAAAATTTTCACAATGTTTTTATATACAGAATTTCTTAAGACTCTCATTAAAATGTTAGAAATTTTGGATGGAAAACTTTGATATTTGGAAAATGTTTGCACTCTGTACAAGTTTTGAAACTTTAATTGATATGGTTCCAGTTAAAGAATACGATATTATTTTATAAAGAATTAACGGAAAGGATTTGTGTTAAAAAACATTGTAAGAATTGCATACAACTGTAATCTGCTTTTGACGCTGAGATGCATACATATATATATACGTATTTATATATGTACGTACATACTTATGTCTATTTATGTGTGGGTATAACGTATGGTAGTAAAACCCTTTTCGCTAGCTTCTTCACATCCGTAAATATGCATGTATGTACATACATGTATGTATATACAGCCTACTTACTGAGCGCCAGGCCATTTGCTCAACTTGGTGATTATCCCTTTTGTATTTATGTACACACATACATATGTACATACATACATGCGTATTGTGCGTATGCATAGTGTGCGTCTGCGCTTGTGAACACATATGTATGTATGTATGTATGTACATACATCCCTTCCTGTGTGCGATCGTATATCATATTCTGTATACCTTGAAAAAAAAAATTATAAAGTTTCTGGTTCTGATTTTTGAAAATGGAAGAGCACTATAGTTTCAATGGTATTATAAAACATATTCATACATAAGACATTTCGAATTTATTCCAAAAAAACCATTATAATTAATTAATACCTACATACATACGTATGTATGTACATTGAATTGTGGAAAAGTAATAATATCAAAAAAACAACTCAGAAAATATTTAAATATTCAAATTATCTTTGAGGATTATTTGGATAATTTAATGAAGTCAAATGTCCACTAATATTTTATTCACATCAATATTATTTAAGTCTTAAATAATAATAGTATTGTATAAATAACATGAGTTAAAAGAATTTTCTAATCCGCTTTAATAACAAAGTAGTAAGCATAAGCGAAAACAACGCATATGCAAAGCGTTGTTACGTACACACATAATAACAGCCATCGCTAGCTGCGTCTTGCATATGTATGTATGTGCGTTTGGTGGCGTCTCCCTGCGCAACGTCCGCCACATTCGTCACATTCGTGCAAAATCCGGACAGGCCGTGAATGCATGAATGATCGATGACTATAAATGAGCGTAGCGAAGAGAAAAATTTGTACATCCCTTAAATCATAAGCAGAGAGTACCCATATTGGTCTCTTTTTTCTCTGTAAGTACACATATTTATGATCGCATGAGTGCCTGAGTTGAATGAGTATCGCATTCACATTCGTGTAATCCGGCTAACAGAAGAAAAGAATGTGCTCATGCAGCCCTCTATTATACATCAACGCACGCACGCAGAAGAACAAAATTCGCAAACAAATGCTTATATGTATATAGTCTTTAAATTTCGCAAATTTAACTACTGATCACTCGTGTATACTAATCAAATATTTTTATTTCACTGCCGTCCTGTCACGGTCGAAAATGTTCCTGCACTAGTTTGCGCGTAAAAAATATATATAAATTTTTACACTCGGATGAGTATAATTAAAAACCGACGATGTTGCGTGGGCTGCGGTATATCAAATTGAATTTTATTGCAAAATTTTCGCTTAAGACCTAACGTTACTTTTTTCATATGTTTTTTTTTTTTCTAGAGGTGGCACAAATCATTGAAAGCCGAAGTGTGGGACTTGCCTTTCAGCTCACCGCCCTAAAAACCCACCACCGCTCCGTTTCCCTCGCTCCCTGAAACTACCGTTAGGTATTACTTCGCGGAGGGGGAGCGGCCTATTGCCTTTCCATGAATTTCTGGGGAGTTGCTCTGCTTGAAGCAGTTTAGTTAGGATTTTGTTCGCCATATTGCAGACACCCGACCCATTTTCTTTAGACCCGAGCAAAATATCTATCAGGTTTTTAACCAAAAGCGATTTCCTTAAAGCAACCACCTCACCGTGTCGCCTATCTAACCAATTCTCTAAGGAAGGAATAAGTCTATGAGTCCAGCGTCCCTTACCTGCAGCGCTCCACCGCCTCTGCCACATCCGCAAACATTTTCGCCTCACCACCTCGCTTTAAGCAACACGCATTGGGGTTTCTACAGACTCTTTTACCAAGATCTCGATTGGACAGAGCCCAGCCACTACTAGCGCCGCATCTTCTGAGATTGTTTAAAACACACTGCACACTCGGATAGCGCAAAGTCGAAACAGTGATCTCATTTCTCGTGCGTATGAAACTTTTTCAAGTGCAGCCGACCAGATTGGGGCACCAAAGTGGTACTGAGCGTATTACGCTTGCATACAGCTGCCTACTTTTCTGCTTAGCTCCTCCTTTATTTACCATAAGCCTCGTTAGCTTACCACCTTCTCTGCCTTCTCGACTGCATATTGTAGGTGTGTTTTAAGTACTAATCGAGCGTCAAACATAATGCCTAGATATTTAAGGGCAGCTTTTGAAACAATTTCGTGTCCTCCGACTTTAATTTTAATAACCTCTAGTAGTTTTCTGCTTCTAATTAACACTGCCTCAGTTTTCTGTTCGGCTAACTGCAGGCCATTTTCTTCAAGCCATGTCTGAATTCATGCAGTCATGAGGTTTGCCTCTCCCTCCACGTCTTTTATATGCTTGGCAATAATAACCACCGCTATATCATCCGCAAAACCAACAATTTTTGAACCTTTGGGTACTTGCAAGCGCAGAATGCCGTCATACATAATGTTCCAGATCAATGGTCCAAGGACCGATTCTTGAGGAACTCCTCCGATTATATTATACTATTTGCTGCCTTCGTCTGTATCATATACTAGGACTCTATCTTCCAAGTAAATAGTTACTTCTGATTTTTCGCAAATATCTTTATACTTGAAAGTCGGTGTTGGTATTTGCAGTTAGCTTCAATATGTGGTTGGGTATTAAGTCAGGATCTGTTGCTTTATTATCTTTAAGGCTTTTAACGGCTATTAAAAGTTATTCTGCCTCAACTGGAGGCTTTTCATACTCTGTAGGGGGAAATGTTTCCCTTTGAAATGGTTTTTGGCTTGTGAAAAGTGCGCTTACTATTTTTTCCAACTCTCTAGGGCATGAAATCTTCGGCTGTATCGACTTTTGTAGCTTTTGAGTCACTACTTTAAATGCTGAACTCCAGGGATCTTTATCTGCGCCATCACATAGGCTTCGAAAACATTTCGTTTTACTGGCTTTTATAGCCCGTTTCAGCGCCGTGCGCTTATCTTTGTATTCTATTTGCTTCACCGCAAAGTTTGCGCTTCGATTTATGGCTCTTTGGTAGTTTCTCCTTGCGCTGTTACATTGTCGGCGTATTTGCACAATATCTTCGTTCCACCAACACACCAATGGGCGTCGGGAAGATACGGACTTTCTTTTCATAGAGGCGTCACAAGCTACTTTAATCCTCCTGGGAGGATTATGTCGGTTACCATCACCTTAAGCCCATGTTTATCTAATGTGTGCAGCTTCCAGTCAGCTGACTTTACACTCGAGGTATTTTGTGCCCCTTCATCGTTTTTTATCGAAAATATAATAGCTTGATGGTCGCTATGCGTATACTTACTTGCCACGACGTTCGTTTGGAATTGCGACCTAGTGACACTCATAAAAGTTTTTTTTTTGCCTTATTTATTATTTATTGGTATTATTTACGCGCGGCGTATACGGAATATACGTTGCGGGGTAAAGTTTATGGAAAAAATAAGAAAATGAACAAGTGTTTTGATATTAGCTATCGAATTTATTCGCTTTCAAACGTTACAAATCGGAATCTGTGATGATATGATAATATGTATATAACACTGTGATTTACCTCCGTAGTGGCGTGGTGGCTGCTGGATAACTTGATTGTCTCGTCTTCGGAAAAGAAGTGATCAGACGGAGTTTGTTTGAACGCCGTTGAACCGCCAAACGGTGCACCGAGTTAAGGGGAAAGTTAACGAAAGGGCACTGTTTGGCGGCAAGTACCGGCGCTCCGAAAAGTGTAAAGGACTGTGTGTGTGTGTGTGTGTGCATGTGGGTGAAAGTGTGTGTGCGTGAGCGTGTGGGTGAAGGTGTGTGTGTGTGTGTGAGTGTGTACACGCAAACCGCTTACTAGGGGTGCGCGTACGATTTGTCGGTCGAAGGAGGGTGGCGATGAGATTTAGGCCGGAAGCCTAAACATACCGGCCCCCTTGCTGTCAGCAAAACTACAGAGAAATGCGCGCCACCACGCTCACGTGCGGGAATATAATTCTATGAAAAAAATAAACTTAAATACTACGATATGGACGGACGTGGTTATGGATGAATTTCAGTGCTTTTAAATAGTTTACAAATAAGTAAATATACATGAAGTGTATAATATGTAAATAATAATTTGTTTAAATTTTTTAATTTACGCATATCGTTCGTTTGCTGAAAAATTTATTGGAGTTATATAGGTCTCTATAACGGTTTTGGTACGAAAATGATTAACGTTGGTGAGCACCGGAGACCATCAGGCCAAAGATTGTGGCCTGTGTGAGGAGACCGCCGACTGTCGTAGGAGGGGGGTCGCTCAGCATAATCTGGGGGACCACATCGCACCCCAGGGTTAGTCTCACGGGTGTGGACTGGTAGAACTGCGGGTCCGCAAGCCGCATTAGCCTGAAGGGGATCGCCACCTTTGGGTCCAGTGTTTCTCGCGGAACGATGCGGCTATAATATTCGGCAACGGTCGCCTGCGTCGTAATTCTTTCCGCTACGCCATGTCTTCCCCTGAGAATCAGTGCGCACGTCGCTCCGCGCTCTGTTGTGGCGCGCTCGAGTCGGAGGGTTCGCGCCAGCTCATCGTCTATTATCGTGGCCGACGCACAGGGGTCGACCAGCGCGCGGACCAGATTTAGGCGCCCCCCTGCTTCTATTTTGGCCACCACAGTTGGTGCCACGGCTTTAAAGACCCTCGTTAGGGGGGGAATGTTAGAACTGGTGAGTCGCCCGGTTCGGAAGCTGGCCGGTTGGCGTTGTGCGAGGGAGTGGTCGGGAAGGACAAGTTCCCGAGCCACCCATACGTTGGTGGTTTTCGCGTGTTGACAGTCGGAAAGGACGAGTTTCCGAGCTGTCCTCAGTGTGGCGAAGACGCCGCTGAGCAGGCGGTCTGAATGGACGTGATCTAGAGCCGCGCTGCTTTGACGGTCGGAAAGGACGGGTTTCCGAGCCGTCTGCGTGCTTTTCGTGTTGCAGTTTCGGACGCAATCTCCTTATTCTGTATATTTCCGTGGTTGTCGGCTGCGCAGATTCTTCGAGTTCCTCCGTTTCCAGCCTCTCCGCCTCCTCAACTTGCTGCGCCCAGGATAACGTCTGCCCAGTGAGGTCGAGTGACAATACGATCGGCGAGCATCTTCCTCGTCGAGATGCAGAGTGGTGTGATGCTTGTCGTGGCACCTGAAGCACCGCCCCTGGCTGCCGCATATTTCCCGGTGATGAAACGGGGATAGGCAGTTGGTGCAGTACCGGTGAAGGATGACCACTCGGAGTCTCTCTTCCGCTGATTTCTTCCGATATATCGGGCAGAACCGTAATCCGTGGTTCTTGTCGCAGAGTCGACATGCGATCTCGAATCGCTGGCCACGGTCCTCCTGCTTGGTTCGCGTTACTGTGAAACGGCCCATATTTCTAGAAAAGGTACATTGTTGTTATCTATCTCCCACTTTCTTGTCGTTATTGGGTGGCGAGTAGTGGCTAATACGCTCCTAACTATCCCCTTGCAATTGGTTAAGAAGTTGCAATGGAATGCTTAAAAACTGATAGAGAGCTAAGTACTATAATGCGAAAACTCGTCAGTGTAGGCTACTTATAAGGTTTTATTCGAGTCTGAGGTGAGTATGTTCAGAGTTGCATTTTGCTTATTGCCCCTTTTAAGGGAGTTACCAGGGGGTCTAACAAAGGTTCATGCCAGATTTCTGGTATGCTGCCAATTACCGGCGAGCTATGGAAGGCGTAAAAATTTGTGCTATTGGGTGTGCTGAGGGTGCCCATTCTTGAGGTACTACGCGTAAAATCGGTTTGTCAACATTCATTTAGTTATCTTGTATCGGAAATACAGATAAGTTATGGCAACGCTGTGTGAGTGGTTTTCACCACCCACACTTGACCGGTGTCCGGACTGGTTAGCGGTCATTTGGCGCATAACCTACAGCATAACATACAGCACGCGGTTGAACAAAGTTATGGATAATCCAAATTTGTAAGTAGCAATTTACGTATTGCATGGTTATTTTTATTTTATGCGCTTATTATTATTTTCTTTATTATACATATTTATTTATTTTTATTTTTCCTTTTTTTTTTTCTCAGGAATAAATTGGGAGATTCGACCCCGGTAAAGAAAGTCGTAACCATGCGCGTGGTTGTGCATACCCGGGGCCTTGAAACACGTCGGGTGGTGGTTTGCCATTGGCGTGATGCTCCGACTCAACCCAGGATTGGGTTGGGTGCATCGAAGCCCGTCGCACGTGGCAACACTGTATGTGTTTATTCACCACACCATACCTGCCATTTTCTTGAATTGACTCAGCTGTCATTCAGAACATTTGGAGCAGCACGAGGTCGAGACAAAATGGATTTTTCTTACGCAATAATTGGTAAGTTACAGTAATTGAACGGCAAAGTATGTAGTAACTTAGATTATTTAGTATATATTTTACTAATTATTTCCCTATTTCAGGACAAATGCCACATCTGTCTGCCGATCAATTGCCAGCGCAGAATATGTGTACTTCGTGCACACACGCAAAGCCTGCGCGGTCCCAGCCTCGAAAAAAAGCAAAAACAGGTGTATGTACGTGCAAGTTCGACGTGCCCGACAATGGCCCCGACTGCGGTGGTAGAAGCAACACCCGCATCAGAATCATTGTCGGGCTCGAATAGAGCCAAATACACCGTGTGGCCGACCGATCCGCTAAAAACATGCCAACAATTCTGATTTGGATGAAATGGATGACGTTGCCGTAGTCCAGAACGAAAATGAGAATTTACGTAAAGTTCGTGCCAGATTGCTTCAATGGGAATCAAGTAGCGATGCGCTTGCACCATTAAACGCTTTACAACTGGAATGTTTAGATGTGATAACCAACCAATGCCGGAACGAAAACGAGGTGCCGCCTAATACCACATTCGGCATAAACACGACGGAACAAATCAACGCACAACCCAACAAATCAACTTGTATGCAAGCTAGTAGTGAAAGTGCACAAGAATTACTGAAATTGCCTTCCCCAGGTATTAATAACACTAAAGACTTCTTATTATGCAATTGAAACAACGGGATGCAGAATGTGGAGAAATTCTCGAGCAGATCAACTCGGCAATAAAGCAGCTAAACTCATTGAGCACTGAATATGAAACGGTGTCACAAAAAACAAGTGCCCTAAATACGGCTAGTGAAAAGTTGACGGAGGAGCAGCTGCGTTTGCAAAGGTTAGGGGATGAAATCCAACGGAGGTTGCACTATTTCAGCCAAGAGGAGCTGCTACATCATAGACCACAAAGTCCTACGCTCCCAGTTGCAAGTGATGCATTTCTCCAAGCAGTTGGTTATACTCTGCACTGCGTTCTAAACGTGATTCAACCAGTTGTGCCACCCGCTTAATTTTTACTGCAGCTGACTGGTATTTGCCATAATATAGTGCGAATGCAGCATCCGGAGAAGCAGTCGTTGCAGATGTGCTGGATTTGTTGTCGCTCCCTGTTGTTTGGAACCTTATTGAATTCGTTTGTTTCGGATGCAGCGTAGCAGCGGTGGCTTGCGACATCACAACAGTTGTGTAATTTTTTATTAATGTCACAGCTTTCGCCAAACAATGTCTGTATTTAACGGTGTAAGCACCGGCATCTTTGAGTTTTGGATTCCTCAGGTATTCAAGACACTCATCGATTCGATCCAGACAATCACGCCAATGCTGAACACGTATTTATTTATTGCCAATAATAACTTTTTCACCTTTTGATGAGAAAACTTCAATTAAAATTTTATAAATTTTGATTGAATGTAAAGCTAATCGTGTATTTTCTTACCCCATAGTTCACTAAAATGTGCAGAAGAAATTAGAAATATAATTCCACAAGAGGTCAGTGCAAGGAAAGCTACTATTCAAATTTCGGGAAAAAGTATTCTTTGTTCTACATATTTATGGAAGCTTTATAAAAAAGGAAAATATATATGTAGTAAATTAGGCATTTCGCTTTCGCGCATATTATGGACAATAATGTAGACGGAGCAAGACAAAACGGCAGTAACAAAATCAATAACATCACGGCCAGTGCAGTACCTGCTACACAGCCTATTAGCAGCTCTATAGATAGTATCAATATTAATAACAGCGGTAGTACGAACTCATCTTTTTGGAAGAATAGTGGACGATTGGTGCCAGGACGTCCCTGTCCTAAGCGCAGTGACGTCTCTAATCTTAACAACAATAGCCTTGGCCGTGGTGCAGGTCGTTCTGGTGGGAAAGGTGACGGTATGGTATCAACATTTCGTGATTATCAACAATCTGTAAGCGATGCTTGGGATACGGGTGATGATGAGTTTTGCATAATATCAGGCGAAGCAGCAGGTGGATCATCGAAAAATGATTCGCGTATATCAAAAAAAAGTATCTCACACAGCTGCGCTAAATGTCATTCAGACGCATCGCAGCTCATCAAGCATTGCCACTGTACGTTTATCAACAACAGAGCGCGAAGGTATAACAACAGCGCCGGCGGGAACTACCGATTCGACAACAACAAAAGTGCCAACAACTACCGCAGCAACAAAAATTTCAACAGCTAAGACCCCTATCGATGGTGAGCTCTTCGAAATTAAACATTTACTTATTTTACGTGAACAAATCGCACCTTTTCGTGTTGACTTCACCATCAAAGAGACTTCGCTGGACTTCAGCAAAGTAAAAACTGCTGCATTCGGTTTGCTACACAAGCGCAAACAACTTTTCTCCATGGGCAGCAACAATGCCTTACTTTGGTTCTGCGAAACTGAATTCGTATAAAATCATAAACTTTATTGATAAAAGCCTGGATAGAACAGCCTAGTTACCTGAATATCGCTTGTTGTGTCAGCGGATATTCAAATCTAACATACGATTCTAAAAAACGACAGGATACACCACCCACATTTCGGAAGCCGGCCAGCGGTGCAGCGCCCGCAGCTGCATAAAGGGCCACAACGCCAACAACGAACCAATGACCGCCGCTGCATACATGTTTAATTGATCGTTTTCTTCTATAAATTATGAAATTTATTGCGGAGATCTAAAACTTTTACATTTTCAGGTGGTGTGGATGTTAACGTGTTACTGGTACGATATGGTATCTGCCGTTCTCAAGGTCCCTGGAAAAGATGGACGCCTTGGTTGGATCACCCTTTACCAGTGGCGGAGCGTGATGGGAAGGCGTAAGTCGGATCTTGGAATTTGGGGTGAGTTTGGTTTATGGTTACCTTTTAGATAGAAGGGGTTATATGGGTATATGTTCATTCTGGGATCGCTTCGGGCTCTGCTCTACGGTTAGGGTTTATACGAATAAATTGGGTGAAGGATCTGACGATGGTCGGTTTTATGTCACCAGATCGACCCGAGGTTGACCGGGAGAAGAACCATCAAGGAAAAAAAAAATTTTTTTTTTTTTTTTTTAATATCGATTCAAGCCCTTTTTTTTAGTTATCGTTGGGTTTGCTGGTGGTTGGTTGGGAAGAGAAATGAGGGTTTAGGCAGATTTAGTAGACGTTGGTTTTTCTGTGGTTTCACTGCCGTGTGGTAGCAGAACCAATTTTGCGATGGGTCTTGAAATCTCCCCCTTTTCTGTCACAACATCCGCCACTCTGACCTGTTTATCGGAACCTGGGTATACTTTCGTGACACGTCCCAGTCTCCATTCATTAGGTGATAGGTTCTCTTCCTTAATCACTACAAGATCTCCTGATTGCAGATTACTTTGTGGATGCTTCCATTTGATGCGCTCTTGCATCTCATTCAGGTATTCTGACTTCCATCTTCTACAAAATAGTTGATGGAGGGCCTTGAGCTTTTCCCATCGATTGATAACAGAGGCAGGGCTTTCGTGGGTGTCAGGCTCGGGTGGAGCCAATAAATGTCCCCCCACTAAAAAGTGGCCTGGGGTAAGCGGCTCCAGGTCTGATGGGTTGTTCGAAGCAGGACTCATTGGGCGTGAGTTGAGGCACGATTCAACTCGGCATAGGAGAGTCATAAACTCTTCTAACGTATATTTTGTATTCGAGGCGATTTTCTTGAAATGGCTTTTAAAACTTTTTACCCCGGCCTCCCACAATCCTCCCATGTGTGGGGCAGCCGCAGGTATGAAATGCCAGGAAATCAATTGGTGCGAATACTTCGATAGGGTGCTACTGCGTGCTTCCGCCATAAAGGCTTTGGCTTCGGATCGTAAAGATCGAGAAGCTCCGACAAAGTTAGTGCCATTGTCGGAATAAACGTTTTGCGGACAACCTCGTCTCGCGGTAAAACGGGCAAATGCAGCCAAAAAGGACGCGGCACTGAGGTCGGTGGTAGCTTCGAGGTGTATGGCTTTGGTGGTGAAACATACAAATAAGCAGACATACCCTTTTGAAGTTCGGCATCCTCTCCCGCGATAGCTCTTAATATCAAAGGGTCCTGCGTAGTCTACACCGCTATTTGTGAAGGCCCGGGAGAAGGTGGTGCGTTCTTGGGGTAAGATGCCCATAATTTGCGTTTGAGTGCGTTTTTTATGAATGGTGCATACCTTACAATTATGAATAACAGATCGGATCATATTCTTTACCCGTGGGATCCAATACTGTGTTCGGATTATGCGTAGCATGAGCTGATTTTCTCCATGAAGGGAAGTTCGATGGATGAACTGAACAATGAGTCGGGACAACCTGCAATCATACGGTAATATGATTGGATGCCGTTCACTATACGCCAGGTCTAACGAAGCATCTAGACGGCCTCCGATCCTTATAATATCAGCTGAATCGATGAAAGGGTTGAGAGGCAGAATTTCACTTTTCGCTCCAATCGACTTATCAGATTTAAGACTCTTATATTCCTCTAAGTAATATTGCTTTTGAGAAAGGCTTATTAAGCGTTGAGTCGTTGCTTTAATTTCATCACATGAAATGAGGCAAGACTCTGCTTGAACAGAAGATTTTCTTTTTGAGTATGTTCTTTGAAAGAATCTCAGAATGTATGAGATAACTCGCAAAGCCCTAGGTAAATCTGAAAATCGCTCGAGAAAAATGTTAATGTTGTTTCTATATGTGGCTGCAATGTGAACTTGTATCCTTTTTTCCTCAATGACTGGATTATAATGCTCTTCTTGTGCTGGACATTGGGAATTGTCTTGTTGCAGCCAAGAAGGTCCCTGCCACCACAAGGCATTGTCGATCAGTTCGCTTGCTAATAATCCTCTGCTTGCTAAATCTGCAGGATTCGATGCAGAATCCACATGACGCCAGGTTTTGTTTCCAACCTTTTCTATTATCTTTGTTATTCGATGTGCCACAAAAGTTGACCACGAACAAGGTGGTTTCCGAATCCAGGCTAGCACAATTGTTGAGTCAGTCCAAAGATTGATCTTTAAATGACTGAGGTTGAGATTATCGGTGACCGCTTCGACAATGTCCGCTAATAGGACTGCGCCACACAGTTCTAATCTAGGCAAGGATATTGTTTTTACTGGGGCTACTCTTGTCTTTGCCATGAGTAAGTTGACGAACACTTTGTTGGCGGTCTTAACCCGTAAGTAGATAGTTGCTCCATATGCTTTTTCTGACGCATCGCTAAACCCATGTATCTCGGCCTCTTCCGTTGGTGCGAATTGGACCCATCTTGGTGTGCGGATGCTGTTGATTTCTATATAATCACGCATAAATGCTAGCCATCGATCCAAAGTGGTTGACGATACTTCTTCATCCTAGCCTGTTTTTTCCAACCATATATCTTGCATGATAATTTTTGCAATGATGATTATGGGTGCGAGCCAACCTAGAGGATCAAAAAGTTTGGCGATAGCAGAAATACTCTTTGTGATTTTATTCTGGTCCTCAATCGGATTAGCGTTGAAATAGAAATGGTCGGCATGAGCATTCCATCTGATGCCAAGTGCCTTCACCGTGCTGGTATCCTCAAACTCCAGGAAGTCTCCGGACAGCAAATGTTCCTTAGGTATGCCGTTTAATATTTCGCTACAGTTTGAGGTCCATTGTCTTAATGGGAAACCAGCCGATTGTAGTACGTGTGTTATCTCGTCTCTCGCTGTTATAGCAGCTTCTATACTGTGTTCCCCGGCGAGGACGTCATCGACGTACATACATCGTTTAAGAATGGTCGATGCTCGTGGGTGGGAAGTTTCCACGTCGTCGGCCAATTGATGTAAAGTCCTTATCGCCAGGAATGGGGCGCAGTTGATACCAAAGGTCACGGTTTTTAATTCGTATATACTGATTGGATCTTGAGGATCGTTTCTGAAAACTATGCGTTGATACTTTACTTGGTTTTCGTTTATCAGAATTTGCCAATACATTTTCTCGATATCACTATTGAAAACGTACTTAAACAATCTCCAACGCAGGATCAGTATTGTTAGGTCGGCTTGTAAAACTGGACCTGGAAAGAGGACATCTTTTAGACTCACGCCGTTTGCGGTAGGACACGAGGCATTGAACACCACTCGGACCTTTGTTGAGACTCTCTCTTCTTTCAGGACTGCATGGTGTGGTAGGAAGTAACAATCGGTGGAATCCGCAGCAACGTTGTTAGTAATTTTCGTCATGTGTCCAAGTGTCTCGTATTCCTTAACAACCCTGTTGTATTCCGTCTGTAGTACAGGCTTCTTTGCTAGTCGTGTCTCATTCCGGTAGAACTGAGAGCATGCACTTTTCAAGGAAGGCCCGAGGGAGACATGATTCGGAAAATCTTGTCGAAACGGTAAGGATACAACGCATTTTCCGTCAGAATTTCGTTGGGTTGCTGTTTTGAAAAGCTTTTCACAATATGCGTCTTCTTCGTTTGCCTTCCGTTTTTTAGGAATCTCCTCTAATTCCCAAAAAGCCGCTAACTGCTTATCCACTGAAACTTCGTTGAAAAAGGAGACGATATTGGTGGAAGAACTCGTTGTCTCTGCATTACCGGTAATTATCCAACCAAATACGGTTTAGAATTATCTGTGGATAAACGTCTCCGCCAAGGATAAGATCAACTGGTTCGTTGACGAAGAACCTCTTATCCGCCAATACCAAGTCTGGAAATGCCTGCCTCGTCATTGCGCTTACTTGGCAAGTTGGCAGATTCCCAGTTAGTTGTGGTAAAACAAGAACCACTGTTTCGATCTTGACTAGTGGGTCTGTGGATGACCGCAGTTGTATTGCGCACGCTTCTTTAACTTGCGCAGGCTTGGTATTGTTGATTCCCGACACTTGAGGACAGAACCGCTGTGACGGAATGTTAATTCTACGCTTGAGCTTTTCGGTAATGAACGAACACTCAAAACCCGAATCAATGAGTGCCCTCGCACAAAAATGTGTGCCATTATAAAATATGTTGACACGTGCCGTACCTAGTAGCACTCCCACATTTGTGTTTGCGTAGCAAGAGTTAACGTTTTTCACAGCTTTGTCATGATTATTCGCAGATTCTCGTCTCCACTGTGCTTGCCTTGGGGGTTCGGAGTTCCCCTCTGAGCTTGTGCTTTTGGCTGGAATGCTTGCACATGGAGCAGTGTGTGATGTCGCGAGTGACACGTGCTGTAATTGAAGGAGCTTGCGCATCTTGACACCGTATGTTCAAATGATAAGCAATTCAAGCATCCATTATTGCTCTTGATATACTCTATTTTTTGAGTCGTGGTTAGTTGTCGGAATCTTTGACAATTTCGTAATTTGTGGTCATTGCTTTGGCAAATTTTACAGGAATGTTGCTTCACGTTCGTTGGATAAGCGCCAAATCTTTTTGGAGGATTGTCAGTATTTTGCCGCAGGCTTTGTGGTTTAGGTGCCAGTGAAATTTTACTGGCTCTCAAGCCTGACACTGTTTCCAAAGTCTGAAACCGATTTGACAGGAATCGATCCATATCCTCCCATTTGGATATTTCGGTTTTGTTTTCAATGGATTATTCCCATAGTGCCAGTGTGCATTCTGGCAGTTTTGTTGAGCACAAATATGTTATGATTGCATCCCAATTGGAGATGTCAATTTGATGACATTGAAGTGATGAGATGCAATTATTTATATCGCGCTGCAACTTTTTGATAGAGCTACCACATTCACTCTCAACTGACTTTAAGCTAAAGAGAAGCTTTAGCTGGGTGTTGACTAGTATACGTTTGTTTTCGTATCTGTCACTGAGGTTTTTCCAGGCTGTTGAAAAACCTTCGTTTGTTAATGGGCACCTTTGCACGATTTCTTTCGCTTCCCCTTGGGTTTTTTGGTTTAGATGAAATAGTTTTTCAACCGGGGTAAGACGTTTATTTATTATATATATGGCCGTGAACATATCTCGGAAAGAAGGCCATGAGAGATAATCTCCCCTAAAGACGTCTGTATCGCATGGAGGCAAATGAATATTGTGCTCGCGAGCAGGTTTATCTTCATTGACCTTCTCCGATTTGGTCAATTTTTCGGAGAGGTCGGCCATGGTAGTCTGGCAGCGAACAAAACTATAATAACTCATTTTATATTTTTTTTTTATAGCCGTGAGGTCTTTTGAAGATAGCTGTGTTGAACCAACGAGTTCATCATAAGCTACTTTAGTTTTTCCCTATAAAGCTTTAAGTTCATCTTGCTCAATTGCAATAGAGTGTTTTGTGTGTTCAGCTGCGTCAGCGCTGGTGTAGTCAGTTTCGAATTCTGCTACTGAGTCTGCCAACCGAATGAAGGTTTTTATTATTCGAGTTTCTGTGTCTATGACCGTAGTTGAAAAGTTTTCCAGAAAATTTTTATTGTCTCTTTTGAAATCTCTGACAAAATTAGTAGCCTTAGCCTAATCACTCTAGGAAAAAATACAAACGCCTCTTTAAAAAATAACAACTTGGTTTTATGTATGCAAGAATGTGCATATAAAAGTAATAGTATTTATTAATTCAATTATATATATGTATTTTTGTTAAAATGTATTAATTTCTCTAGCTAACTCGCCACCCCAACGAACGGTGATTTTCACGTGTATAATGTAAAATTTTATAGACGTGTATATGGAATATACCAATAACAATAACAATATGTACACGGCTGCGTATACGGAATATACGCAACAGTGCAACGTTTTACAATATTTACACGGCCGCGTATACGGAATATACGCAACAGTATAAAAGTTTATTTTAATCTCGCAATTCTCAAACTCAAAGATTTTTTTTTTTGACAATGCAATAAGTGATTGTGTCGCCACAAGTCTGAAGAAGAAGAAGCAGTGTGCAAGGTGATATTCAAGGTTATGTGCAAATGAACCCTTACAACATAAAGTGATTTAAAAAAAAATTTGACCGCTTATACGTAACAATTAATATGTGCCAAATAAACTTTGTGATCTCGAATTAAAATGCCATGTAAGTGGAACGTGATTAGATTCGTTTAAGTCGATCACTTGATGGAATAAGCAATGAAACAACAACACAGTGCGCGAAGTGATCAATAATATATGTGCGTGTGCATATATTGCGCAGACCGGTGATTTGTGAAAATTGTATGGAAAAGTCTTACACAAAATTAATGTTCGCGCGTAAATTTTATATTTATAAAGTGAACAATTTTATGTGTGAATACGCGGATTTATTGGAACAAAAGAAAATTCATCAATATTAATGTGCGTGCCTCAAAAATTGTCTTCACTGAATATTCTTCTTCACTCCTGCATTTGCGTTTACAAACTTTTTGAAGATTTTATTCAGATTGTTTTAAAGAAAAAAACGGAGTAGCACTGAAATTCAAACCACGTATCTTGTGTTTATAATATCTGGAATGATTGCAGTGCTGATTTGTTTTAACTTTATCTCTTTGCGGATGCAAGTGCGGATACAAGTGATGTTGTGTGTTAGCGACTCGTTCGCTTAAAGCTTCTCGCTCCGATATGGATATCAAGTGCTGAGATTAATTCTTGGAAAAATGTGGTGTACACGGTGATGAGTTGATAGCTCCGTAGTAGTAGTGGACTGTATTTCTCACGGCTCCGATAGGACCAATATTTACGCGCGGCGTATACGGAATATACGTTGTGGGGTAAAGTTTATGGAAAAAATAAGAAAATTAACAAGTGTTTTGATATTAGCTATCGAATTTATTCGCTTTCAAACGTTACAAATCGGAATCTGTGATGATATGATAATATGTATATAACACTGTGAATTACCTCCGTAGTGGCGTGGTGGCTGCTGGATAACTTGATTGTCTCGTCTTCGGAAAAAAAGTGATCAGACGGAGTTTGTTTAAACGCCGTTGAACCGCCAAACGGTGCACCGAGTTAAGGGGAAAGTTAACGAAAGGGCACTGTTTGGCGGCAAGTACCGGCGCTCCGAAAAGTGTAAAGAACTGTGTGTGTGTGTGTGTGTGTGCATGTGGGTGAAAGTGTGTTTTTTTTTTTTTTCGGTTACGACCAGGGAGGAGGAATCTTCATAGATACGAGCAGCCCGTGCTGCCCGCATGCCCGATTTGCCTCCAGGCACCTACGGACTAAACCCAACCTCCTTCGTACGCTGGGCCTGTGGCACCCCTGCGGGACTATCAATTCCGATATTACTTCGCAGGGCAGGCACTGGACGTTATTCTTCGTCTTCACTCAGCGTGCGTTATTACACTGCGCGATTTGCGTTTCGCTCGTCTATTCTAAGGCGTTTCATGACTAACGTGATGATGTCTGCACACTTTTTCCATACGTCGTTTTCGGACAACATGGCCTTCAGCAAGCCTTCGGGGGACACTGCTTCTCCTATATATTGTTGCAGGTAATTGCGTTCATTACTAAATCTGTGACAGTCCATTAGTATGTGCTCTGCGCTTTCAACTTTCCCGTCGCAATGTAGGCAGTAGGGGCTATCGGCATGTTTGTACTTATGTAAGTATTGGCGGAGACAGCCATGCCCGGTGAGGAACTGCGTGAGGTAGAAATCAGTATCTCCGTGTTTCCTGTTTATCCAGTTATCTACCTTTGGGATCAATTTCCTTGTCCATCGTCCTTTCAAGGAGGAGTCCCACCTTTTTTGCCACTCGTCGATGCTCTGTTGCAATATTTTGCTGCGATCGCTTGGGCTGCGCTTGATTTCTGCTGCCGCTCTGGCAGCTACGTCTATAGGACATCTTCCAGCTAGCAAATTTGCGGCCTCGTCTGACACTGTCACGAACGCGCAACATACTCTTAGTGACGCTAGTCTGTGCACTGAGGCTGTAGCTCTCATGTATGAGGTTACTGGAGTAGCGACTGCCCATACTGGGGCTGCGTACATCAGGATGGACGAACTGACCGTTGCAAGCAGTTTCCTTCTTTCTTGTTTTGGACCTCTTATGTTTGGCATGAGTCTTGCCAGAGCCGTGCTGACTTTTCTCGCCTTCTCGGTAGCATAATTCAGATGTTCTTTGAAGCTCAGACGCCGGTCGAGTATGACACCGAGGTATTTGATAGTTGGGCTGTATTCTACGGTGTGACCTCGTATCTGAATATTTTCAACTCTTTTCCGACTGGTCATTAGCAGCGCTTCGGTCTTATGTTCCGCTAACTCTAATCCTGCTGTTTGGAGCCAAGTTTTGGCAGACTCTATGGTTTCAGTGCTCATGCGCGCCACGTCCACTAAGTGTTTTGCGACCACTACGACCGCGATGTCATCAGCGTATCCTATAATGGACACTCCTTCCGCTTTTTCTATTCTTAAGATGCCATCATACATGATGTTCCAAAGAAGTGGTCCAAGGACTGACCCCTGGGGCACACCTCCGGTAACATGGTGCTTTTTTGGTCCTTCGTTGGTGTCGTAGAAGAGCTCTCTTTCGCTGAAATAGCTATTCATTATTCGAATTAAGTAGTGGGGAATATTCATTGCCATCATCGCCGTTATTATTCGGGTCCAGTTGGCAGAATTAAATGCGTTTTTCACGTCCAACGTGATTACAGCACAGTACTGCTTTGCTCCTTCAAACCATCTCTTACCCTCGAGGGCTTTGCGCGCAATCTCGCACACAGCCGATATCGCGTCGACAGTTGAACGTTTCTTCCGGAAGCCATATTGCCACCTTGAGAGGCCCTGATCACCTTCCGTGGTCTTTTGGATCCGCGCGCAGATTATTGCCTCAAGTATTTTTCCTGCACTGTCCAGCATGCATAAGGGCCTATATGATGATGGCTCTTCCGGTGGCTTGTTGCCTTTGGGCAGTAGGACTAGCCGTTGCCGCTTCCATTTCTTTGGGAAAATGCCTTCCTGAATACACTTCGTGTATAATCGGCAAAACAGATCTGTTTTCTCCTTAATTATATATTTCAGGATCCCATTCGGAATGCCGTCCATGCCTGGCGATTTATTAATTCTAGAAAAGCCTGACGTTTGCTTTGCTGTATAGCTTTTCGTAATGACTGTCGCTGGCTTTTGTATGCGGCTTGGAGGCGTTGGTATTCAGCGGAATTCCTGGTTCTCTGTCTTTGGTGTTGACGTCGCAGTTTGAGGCATTTAGAGCGCAGATTCGCGATTTCTTCATTCCACCAGTAGGCTGGAGTTCTTCTGTTTCCACTTATTTTCCGTGGCATCGATGCGTCGCAGATATCACTGACAATCTTCATTACTTTGTTAGCACAGGTGTCCGTGTTTTCATTTCTATCGTCAAGCGCGTCTGGCAGCAGCTCTGTCATGTATTCTACCATACTGCTATCCAACAAATTCGTTTTCCATCCAATGTTCTGCACTTTCCGGGTTTTCTTTTTCTGTGCGCTGCTTCGCTGTGGATGAATTTCAAAGCGTATCGCAAAATGATCACTATAGGTGAAGCTCTCTGAAACTTCCCATTTGATTCTATTAAATAACACAGGGCTGCAGAAGGTCAAGTCGATAATCGATCCTGCGGTACCTTTCTGATACGTATTTTTGTTTCCATTGTTTAGCAGTACGATGTCTAGATTAGCGAAGGCTTCGAGCAAGGCTTGGCCTCGGGGGGTTGTTTTTGAGCTTCCCCATTCCACTGCCCAAGCGTTGAAATCTCCGGCGATGATGACAGGTGTTTTGCCGGTAGCATCGGATGCCAGGCGTCTAAGCATATTTTTATAGCCTTCAAATGTTTCACTTGGGGGCGTGTAGCAGCTGTAGTAGTGGATTCCCCCCAATTTCGCATAGATGAATCCCTCCTGTTGATTGTTGCCTATGGCTTCGAAGGGGAGAGCCCCGCATGCCCAGACCGCAGCTTTCTTTCTTTTGTCCTGCAGCCAGTTTCCTTCTATAAGCGGTGCTCTATAGGGCTCGCTGATGAGTGCGACGTCGATGTTTTGCTCGAAGACTGACTGTTTTAGCAGGTCTTGTGCTGCCTCGCAGTGGTTGAGATTAATTTGCAGGCATTTAATCATTTCTTCAGTTGGGTTACTGCTTTTTTATACGCCGGACACCTGAAGCTTCCTGTGGGATGGTTCTGTGCGACGCCAGTCCCTGGTTTACAGATGGCGCATTTTGGTTCTGCCGTACACTGCTTGGCAAGGTGACCTTTCTCTCCGCAGCGTAAACATGACCCACTACGGTCCTCCGTCGATTTACAGTGCCTTGCGATATGTCCAAAATCGAGGCATCGGAAGCATCTGAGGGGACTGACCTGCTCCCGGATTCGGCAGTTAACCCAGCCCACTCTGATTCGTGCCGCTTCAACCAGAATTTTCATATCTCGGACTGTCGCACTTATTGTCGCTGTTTGCGTGCCATTTCTCGTCGGCTTTAAAGACCTTACTGCAACCAGTTTCCCGTAATTCACTTCTGGGAATTGTTCTTTTATTGCGTTGGCAATATCTTCCTCTGTTGTGGCTATATCCACATCACGAATTTCGACATTCACTGTTTGACTCAAGACCTTTACATTCGCGGCATCTTTGAGTACGGCAGACGCTCGTTCTTTAAATTTGTTCGCCATCTGGCCAGACTTATCACGAAGTTCGACAAGTAAATCTCCTTTCGCTGTTTTTTTGATTCGGTTTACGTTCTCGCCGAGTTCTTTCATGTCAGGCTGCTGCTTCATTTGCCTGATAATGTCTGCATACGTCATTTCACTCGTTTTGGAGATGATTACCGCGTCGGGTCTGGCCAGTTTTCTTGCAGTTTTGCTGATTTTTTTCGCGTTTTTCACCAAAGTCCATTGTTCGCCATTACTCTGTTTCTTGGTTTCCTTTGCGTCTTTGCCGGGGTTCTTTGCCACTGCACTGATTTCGTTCACATCCCGCTTTTTCCACTCTTTTTCTGTTTGCACGTGTTGTTCCCTTGTACTTGTATTGCCGGGTTTGCGTTTATTAGGCTGGGTTGTTGCCTGGCTATGTAGCTTAGCGATTTCTGCAACCAGGTCTCGCATGGGTTGATGGATTGTTCTTCTGCCGCCGCCGATCATGCTTAGTAGCAGGTTGGGTGAAAGTGTGTGTGTATGAGCGTGTGTGTGCATGTGGGTTTTTTTTTTTTTTTTTTTTTTTTTTTTACGAGGAGGAAGCATCGAAAGCCTAACCGTCACCGGTTTGTCAGTGTGGGACTTTAACCCTAACTAAACCTCCTACTGTCTGAGTACCATTTCCCCCGGTACTACCGTCAGGTATTTCGTCGGGAGATGGCTTGAGCTTACGCTCTACGTACGTGAAGTCTGTTTGTACCGCCCTCTGTACTGTTGTTTGTTACATCTTCGTGGGGGGTTTAAATTGCCCCGTTTCATTTTCAAGCTTTTTTTTTTTTTTTTTTTTTGTTTTGTTTTTTTTTTTTTTTGCTTGACTGCCGGTTGGAGCGAACGAGGTTCCAAGCCGCTCAACATGGTATTTCTCCTATTATATAAACTATTGATTTTAATATAATTTACAATTTTAGATTACCTTGCCCGCCGGTCGGAACGAACTGGGTTCCGAGCCGCTCCGTTACTCTCTTACCTTCTTCTCGTCTGGTTTTTCAAAATTTATGGTTCCCAACTATTCTGCAACGGTCGGAACGGACTGGATTCCGAGCCGTCTACTTACTTAATTCGATTTTTTCTGCTTTGTATGAACTATTGGAAAAAACACAATATTTTATAGCTGAGGATTTAACATACATATATATATAAATTTCTCAAAAGTAGTTTATTGAGCACTAACCTTTCTTGGTAGCCGGAACGGACGAGATTCCGGGCTACCCGGCCGTGTGTAACCACTTTGGGCTGTTCGTTGGGGGCTGTGCTTAGAGCCAAAGAGCCAAACTGCTTACATTTTTTATTTTTTTTATTTTTATTTTTTATTAGTGCAGGCAGTCGGAACGGACTAGGTTCCGAGCCGCCGATTCGGTGTGAAGTTTGTTGCCGTCAACCGACATTAAAAGATTATGTATTTCTGCGGAGTCGTTCCGCCTGACGTAGTTTCGATATTACCATATTTGCCATGTTGCAGACGGCCGACCAGTTTTCGATCGATTCGAGCATTATATCGATCAAATTCTCTACTTTTGTCAGCCGCCCTACCTGTACGTTTAGGCAGTTTCGTTCATCTTCAAAATATGTGCAGGCAAAAAAGCAATGTTCAGCATCTTGGATATCGTCCTCTTCGCAGAGAGTGCAGTAAGGGTCATCATCGATTTTAAATCTATAAAAGTAAGATTTAAAACAGCCATGCCCCGTAAGCATTTGGGTTAACTGGAAGTTTACTTCTCCATGTTTCCGGCTTAACCATTTTTCTATTGATGGTATGAGACGGTGTGTCCAGCGACCTTTATCTGTCTGGTCCCAACGGCATTGCCACTGTTGCCAGCAGATCTTGATTTCTGCTTGGCGATTCGCCTTGTTTACAGATCTTGCCAACGTCTGCGTCGCCAGGATATCTATTGGACATAGGCCAGCAATAACCAACGCAGCATCTTCCGATGTAGTTCGGTAAGCGCAGCATACCTTAACCGCGCAGAGCCGGTATAAAGACATCGCTTCGCGTGCGTCTGACGTCTTCTTAAAGGCTTCACCCCAGATTTGAAACCCGTATAGCAGGACACTTCTGACTATATTGGCGTATAACTGCCTTCGCTGTTGCTTTGGACCTCCGACGTTAAGCATCAGTCTCGAAAGCGCTACTGCGACTTTTTCCGCTTTTCCGACTGCATATTCAATATGCCGCTTGAATGTTAATCTAGCATCCAGTATGATTCCGAGGTATTTCAGATCTGGGGCTGATTCTATTTCATGGCCACATACGTTTATTTTCGCCACTTCTCGGATCTTCCTGCTGCTAATTAGCACTGTCTCGGTTTTTTGCTGTGCAAGCTCTAGACCTGCATCGAGGAGCCAGTTTTGAACACTAGTGATCGAGTTGTTTGCACTCTCTTCAATATCTTTTATGTGCTTACCTACGACCACAATGGCTATGTCATCAGCAAAACCAACTATTTTCGCCCCTTTTGGTAGATGTAGTTTCAATATGCCATCATACATTATGTTCCATAGCGTTGGACCCAGCACTGAGCCTTGTGGAACTCCGCCTGAAATCTTATATTTCTTTCTGCCTTCATCGGTGTCGTAGAGTAGAAGTCTGTCCGACAAGTAACTGTTTAGGATTCTTCTGAGATATGCTGGAATATCGAAAGTTATTAGCGCCTCTGTTATTTTCCGCCAGCTTGCGGTGTTAAATGCGTTTTTTACGTCGAGCGTAATTATTAAACAATATTCTTTTGAGCCCCATCTCCATCTCTCACCGCTAATCGCATCCTTTGCTATTCTTTTTATGAAATTGGCTGCATCAACTGTGGACCGCCCTTTCCTAAATCCAAATTGTGTTTCGGAGAGTCCTCCATTCGCCTCCATTGCTTCTGTAACTCTATTGGTAATTATGCGTTCCAGAAGCTTCCCTGTTGTATTAAGCATACATATTGGTCGATATGCAGAGGGATCCCCAGGAGATTTTCCCGCCTTTGGTAGTAGAACGAGCCGCTGGCGTTTCCATATTTTCGGAAATACGCCCTCTGTAAAGCATTCGTTAAACGTGTGAACGAAAACCTCAGTATTCGCTTTCACTGCTAGTTTAACAACTTTATTCGGAATTGCATCAGGGCCTGGGGCCTTTCTGTCTTTAAATTCATCAACCGCAAGCAGCACCTCTCCAGCGGTGATCTGGGGGAATTTGCATTCAGCATGGGAGAGGATCTCTCTACTGAATGCTTTTTGGCCTGGAAACAGTTTGCTTACTATTATACCCAGTTGGTCGGCGCTTGTGAGCTGCGGCTGGACCGATGCCTGTAGCTTTTTAGTAAGCACTTTGTATGCCATACCCCAAGGATTTTGTTCGGCACTGTCGCAAAGCTGGAGAAAACAATTCTTCTTGCTCGCCTTAATGGTTTGCTTTAATTCCTTTCGCTTGGCCCTGTAGTGTATTTGTTGTTCCAAATAATTTTCCGTTTTTCTGGCCCTTTGGTAGTCGCGCCTTGCTCCATTGCATTGTTGACGAACATCTGCTATCTGGGAATTCCACCAGTATACTGAGGGACGTCTACCCGATGGGTTTCTTCCTCTTCTCCTCATTGAAGCATCACAGGCGTTTGCTATGGTGGTCATGAGCTTGTTGGCCATATTCGTAGCTCCTTGTGTTAGGGTAACTTCAGACATCATAACTTTTAGCGCTTCTTCATCTAGAGAGTCGATTTTCCAGCCCACTGTTCTCCTTTCGGTGCAAGACCCTGTTTGCTTTGGTTCGTTTATAGTGAAGATAATTGCTTGGTGATCGCTGTGAGTATAGTCGTCACTAACCTCCCAATGGACATTTCGGGATAGTCTACTAGTTATGAATGTTAAGTCTATTATAGACTCACTTCCGTCTTTTTTGAATGTAGCTTTACTTCCGGAATTTAATAGCACCACTTCTAGGGTCGAAAGAGCTGTCAGGAGCGCTCTGCCTTTGGGATTTGTTTTACGGCTTCCCCATGTTTGGGCCCATGCATTGAAGTCACCTGCGATTACAACCGGCGTTCTAGTTCTAGCATCGGTGACCAAGTTATCTAATATTGTTTCAAACTCCTCGAGGTTGAAGCTAGGTGGTATGTAGCAACTGTACAGTATGATGCCAGCAATTTTCACGCAGACGAAGCCTACTTCCGATTTCAGTTTTTCTAATGGGAGTGGTTTTTTGGCAAAACTCCATACCGCTGATCGCCCTGCGCTGGCCTTGGCCCATAGTTGACAGTCGACCACTTTGTATGGTTCACTCAGTAGAGCTACGTCGATATTCAGTTCTAATACCGACTGTTGCAGCAATTCCTGTGCCGCCTTACAGTGATTTAGATTTAGTTGGCAAACCTTCATTCTTTACGTGTCTTTTGTACTGCCTGTACATAACAAGGGCATTCTCTTCCACCTGTTCTGTGCTTCAAATCTGCCAAGTTTTTCCTCGTGCAAATGGCACACCTCAGCTCTTCCTTGCAATCACGGGCCATATGACTTGAGTCACCACAGTTGAAACACGATCCCTTCATATCGTGTGGAGATCTGCAGTTTCGTGCTACGTGTCTAAACTCTAAGCATTTAAAGCATTGCTTCGGCTGTGTTTTTTGCCGAATCCGGCAAACCATCCATCCTATACGTATTTTTCCTGCTGCTATTACTCTATTTGCGTCTGCAGCTGGGAGAAGTATAGTCGCTGTCTTCGTACCACTGTATGCCTTTCGCATAGATTTCACTGCGTCTTCTTTAAACTTTATCCCCTCGAACTCTTTTTCAAAAGCGGCGCAAATCTCTTCTTTCGTTGATACTTCCAGATCTTTAACCTCTAACGCAATTTGCGAGGTGAGAGTCTGGACAGCTTTCGCCAAGCGCTTCTTCGACAGCTCGCTGTACCTCGGAAGTGTGCATGTGGGTGAAGGTGTGTGTGTGTGTGTGAGTGTGTACACTCAAACCGCTTACTAGGGGTGCGCGTACGATTTGTCGGTCGAAGGAGGGTGGCGATGAGATTTAGGCCGGAAGCCTAAACAGGTATGTTAATTATCAAAAGCTGATTCAATTGGTATAGTTACAGTTTTTATTTATACTATTATTGTTTTTTTTTGTTTATTTATTTTAATTGTTTTTTTTATGATTTTGTTTAATTTAATGTGTTTATATTTATTTTTTTATATAAGGTTTGCAACTTCACTGACAGCTGATTACAGTGTTCCTGTTTGGGGAGATAAGATCAGCTGTAGTTCACAATTAGTCAAAACGCATTTACCTCTTACCTGTCTCGTTTTGATATTTCACAAAAGTTTTTTTTTGTTATTAATTTTGCGCGCATTTATAAAAAAAAAAGTTTAGAAAGTTTTTAAATCGCGAGTTTATTGGTTTTGCCGTCGATAACCAATATTACTGACCCACGGAGAGTTTTCAAGGGATCCCTAGACACTTTTTCGGTATGTTGTGTGGAAAGAGACGATTCCTTTGCTATTTTGAGAAGAAAAGCGGCTGAAGTTATCAAAAACCAACATAGCCGCAATGAAAACTCCTATAATTTGAGGAGTTGCAATGTGTCATTCGCTGTTGGTCAGGAAGTGTTGCGTCGTAATTTCAGCAAAATAACTTTGCTATAGGATTTTCCGCAAAGCTAGCACCAACTTCCGTTAAGGCTAGAATAGCACGCAAACTTTACCTTTTCTGTGTCAAAAACAAAACAGGAAGAGAGTTTCCGCCCAGGAGAGTGTCCCTTATTGACAAAGCGCTTAACCTCAGCTTCTTTCCTCGTTTATTTCAATCGTGTCGGTTGTGTGCTCTATAGCTAAAGTAAAGTTAAAAATTTAATAAAAATAAAAGTTTTCTTGTGTTTCATTTTATATTATTGTATATCATTGTGCGAAAAAACTTTTTTTTTAATCTACTGATTAAACTCCGCTCAGTGTTTACCTCATTAATAAAATACTATATAATGCAGTGAGCTAATAGCTTGGCTTTATAGTGGCGTATGTCAAAACGCAATCCATTTTGCAAGCTTTGTTGCAAGCTCACCTTTGACTTTAACATACATACATATATGCAAGAAGAGACTCTGGAATCGACGCATTTGTTCCGCACCCTACTTGTGCCTCATTTGGGGCCATTTCCTTAAGGATAAGTGACTTCTACATTACTCATAATAAGAGCTTTCTCTTAATGTGCTTGTTTTTTTTATTTTCGCAATTAAAGCTAACTGAAAACCAAAACCGATAACCATAACAAAAGCCATCATGTGCTAAGACATTACATACATACGAACATAAATACATATATTTATATGCGCTAAGCTGCTCTTTTTATCCACCTACATCATTTCGGGAACAGCAATCAGCGCATTATCATCTCGCGTGGACATTACCCGTCATTCCCGGCGAAGTGATGGGCATCGCATATGTAAAGGGCCGTACACATAATACTTTCGCTTTGCTTTGCTTCAGAGTTTCGCTTTGACAGATAAGTTGAAGACCTGATGTTATATGAGTGCTGCTAAATACAAGGCGAGAAAAGTAAATCAAAGCAAAACGAAGCAAAATCATGGCGAACTCTCAACTTTTGTACACTTTGACAACCAACTGTTTACATTTCCATTTTATTTCTGCGTGCATATACACACGATTTAGAGAATTTACTTGTATTTCATAATTTTTGCATATATAATTACTTTTAAAAAGAGAAAAGAAGAGAAATATGAACAAATAGCAAATGAGACACCTCTTAGTTAACCACCTTCATCGTTTTCCTAAAATCCCCTGGATCGGTTTTTATTTATTTTGTCGAAAGATGCTGCAAGAAGACTTGTTACATCTCAGTCTTAATAAAGTTTATTACACTCGCGAATTTCAAACAAACATAAGTAGATGTAAAACACATTTCTTATTCTTTTATTAATGAAAATACTCGGAATAAGCACATATCGCGATTTAAAACAAACAACTATCGCAGAAACTGTCAAAGCGTTCTATGTAGCAAACCTTCTACACCTCATGCTTTGTTGTTAAAGTTCGAATTGTCAAGTAAAGCGAGGAAAGTTGTATGTGTACGGCCCTTAAAAGTGGAGAAGTTACCATACACGTGTACTCGCTCCGCAAAGCCTATCGCTTTTTCGCGGTGTTGTTTTTCTCTATAACTGCTCATATGCAAATTTAGAAAATTTTATTTACATTTACCTACATATTAGTAAGACATAAAGCCATAAAAAAAGGGAATTATGTATATGGCCTAATTTTCTTTTCTTATTTAACATTTCTTGGATAAGCAAATAGTTAGTGAAAATATTCGTATATAAATTCATGGAATGATAATTAAGAAAAAGTTAAAAAAAAGCGTAATTTTTAAAGAAAGAAAATGTTCGCTAAAATTTTTGTTGTCAAATAATTATGATACAGGAAAAAAAATTAAATTTATAAGTCAATTGTATGAACCGACTTAATGTTATAATTGCATATGTACAAACAAATGTTCAACTAAAACAAACTTACATACATACCTAATTATGCATGCTGCGCCAAAACATATGTATGTACGTTCATGTACATATCTATGTACATAATTTCCAGCATCAACCTATCATCGAAAGATCTTTCGTCGTGGGAGCATAATAATGTAAGTGATCTTTAACTTTTTTAGCAAATGCATATACTTACATACATAACAATAAAATCAAATTTGAAGTTAGTAGGCATGATTTAGGTTTTGTTATTGTTTGTTTTTGGTTCTTTTTTTGCAAATGTTGACGCCTGCAAAGTCAATAGCATTTTCTTTGATGCATACCTAATATTTTCCATAGCTAGTTAAATACATACTTACACACATGCGTATAAGTCGCGCTCTTTTCATTTTAAGCTTTCGTATTAGAAAAGGAAAAGAGAATTAACATTACGGGTTTGTTTTTCGAATAGAGATAAAACTGGCATTTTGTGGTCAAATCTGGCAACTCTAATGTCATTTATGTTCAGTTTGGTTTGCCATTTCATCATGAACAGGTTGACAAAAGAACAACGCTTGCAAATCGTGCAAATTTATTTCGAAAATAATGGTTCAGTTCGCGAAGTTTACCGTGAGCTCCGTCCATTTTATGGTCGACATAATCGTCCATCAGAGCAATTAATTCGGTTAACCATGGATCGTTTTCGCACTACGTTTACTCTATGTGATAATACGCATCCGCAGAGACGTCGAACAGTGCGCACCGAAGAAACAATTGCCGCTGTAGAGCAAAGTGTTGAAGAGGACCCGAATGAATCAATTCGCCACCGTGCACAGCAATTGGAGCTTTGTCCATCAACTTTATGGAAGATTTTGCGCAAAGATCTTGGCTTGCGACCTTACAAGATCCAGCTTGTGCAAGAATTAAAGCCGCGAGACCATGCAATGCGTCGTGATTTTGGTGTATGGGCCGAAAATGAGATTGATCTCGATGCTGATTTTCATCGCAAAATTTTGTTCAGTGATGAGGCTCATTTTTGGTTGAATGGCTACGTCAACAAGCAAAATTGCCGCATTTGGAGTGAAGAGAATACACATGAGACCCTTGAAACGCCATTACATCCACAAAAACTGACTGTTTGGTGTGCTCTATGAGCTGGTGGAGTCATTGGGCCATACTTCTTCCGCAATAATGCTGGAGAGGCAGTTACCGTTAATGGAGACTGGTATAGAGCCATGATAACCGACTATTTTGTTCCCGAATTGGATGGCATGAATGTGGATGAGTTGTGGTTCCAACAAGACGACGCTACATGCCACACAGCGCACGTCACAATCGATTTATTGAAGAAAACATTCGCTGAGCGCATAAATTCGCGGAACGGACCTGTCAATTGGCCACCAAGATCGTGTGATTTGACACCATTGGATTATTTTCTTTGGGGATATGTGAAGTCGCTCGTCTACACCAACAAACCAGAAACGTTAGGGGAATTGGAAGCCAACATTCGTGGCGTTATTGCCGACATACGGCCCCATATGCTCGAAAAAGTGGTTGAAAATTGGACCTGTAGAATTGGCTTTATTCGAACCAGCCGCGGCGGCCACATGCCCGAAATCATATTTAAACATTAATGGCATAAAATTATCCTTCCAATAAAGCCAAATTGATGGACCTTAAAACGATTTGCTTGTGTTTTATTTTAATTCGAAGTTCTATACCCCTAAAAAAAACACCCGTTACGTCTTATAGCGGTGTATATTGTATAGCAGTGCATACTGTAAGGTAAGGTTCTGCTATACCGGCATGTACTGTATTCGTACCTCGCGGTACTCTGTAAATATGTTCATATGTTGGCGCCATACATACATATATTATTGCATCATTCAATTTGGCTTGTGCCGTTTCTATGTGCGCATACTCTCAGTCACTATAATATGTAGATATCATAGTAACCATCCCTTATTTATGCACATGTACGCATGTATTCCAATTCTTTGTAAATATATTTGGAAGCGCCTTCTAACTGAGTTTGTAAAGTGTATAATTTTATACATATGTAGGAACGTGTACATATGTATGAATACATTGTAAATACATAAATAAATATATAAGGACCATACGGTCTGTGACCCGAGAAAAGAGCATATAGGGCAAGAAAACAACATCAGTAACAGCTGTGTATATGAAAAATCATAACTTTTTAAATATTTTCCGTAAACTTTAATATATATATATATTATTATTTTTATACCCGAGCGCACTTGTACAGAAGCGTATTATAACTCTGTTCGCATAAAGGTTGTTTGTAACAGCAAAAAATAATCGAGATATGTAGATATAGACATACATATATGTATGTATATACGAAAATGATCAGAATGAAAAGAGAAATCGATTTAGCCCTGAGTAAAAATTGAGATATCTCAATGAAACTTGGTACATAGATTGCTCTTTGGACGGGTAGGTACATAGGTTGGAAGTTTTTGAAAAATGCAAAAACTCCATTTTTTCGGTATCTATTACAACACATTGAGTGATATTTGGTATTTGGAGCAATTTTGAACTAAGAAATTAGGTATTTACGAAATTTTGAAAAATAGTCGTTGCCACGCCCACTTATGAAAAATGTTCTGTATCTCAATAACAGTCTTAGATATCGGCACAAAATTTGGTGGACATACTTTCCTTGATATCGCTATTATTATCGTAGAAATGTTTTGAAATCGGATCATAACCACGCCCACCTCCCATATAAAGGAAGCTTTGGACAATGCAAAAACTTCGGTTTTTCGATATCTATTAAAACAAATTGATTGAAATTCGGTATTTGGAGCGATTTTGAACTAAGAAATTATCTATTTATGCAATTATGAAAAATGGGCATTGACACGCCCTCTTAGAAAAAATTTTAGTATCTCAATAACGGTATAAGGTATCGTCAGAAAATTTGGTGAACAAATTTTCCTCAATATCGCTGTTATTATCGTTTTTGAAATCGGACCATAACCTCGTCCACCTCCCATATAACGGAAATTTTACGTTTTTTCTTTATCTTGATATTTAGAGAGATAGTTAATTAAAAAACTAGATTTTAATGAAATTTGGAAAAATGGCGTTACCACGCCTACTTATAAAAAAACGGCTGTACGTATCTCAATAACGATGTAGGGTATCGTCACAAAATTTGGTGAACATATCGTCTTTGATACCATTGGCATAACCGTTAATAATTTTTAAAATCTGACCATAACCACGCCCACCTTCCATATAACGGGAATTTTAAAAAATGCAAACAACTTCGTTTTTCAGTATTTATTGGAAGAAATTGAGTAAGTTTAATACTAGCAGCGATTTAAAACAAAGAAACGGGGTTTTTATTTTGATACGAAAAATGTTTCATAAGTGGGCGTGGCAATAACCATTTTTCAAAATTTCATAAATACCAAATTTTTTAGTTCAAAACCGCTCCAAATACCAAATTTCATTAATTGTGCTGTAATAGATACCGAAAAAACAGAGTTTTTGCATTTTTCAAAAATTTCCGTTATATTTATTTATTCCATTTCAGTCTACAGAAAAAACATCTTACAGACTGGTTACGATAAAAAAGAAAAAAGTATCTTACAGACCAATTAAATTCAGTAAAGAGATTTAGTTTAAATCTTTCTAAATTAACATTGAAATCTACTATATAACTATAAGCATTGCATAATCGGGCACATGCGGTACAGCACTTATGTGGTTACTTCTCCATTCCCTAGTTGTCGAAAAAACTTGAACGGCCGTATTTTAACATCAGCTGGCCAAAGCGCCGAATTAAGTAAAGCGTCGAAATAGTTTGAGGAAACTCCTAACTTAAAGTTAACTCGTTTCAAGAATTCAACAGTGACATCCTTTTTGACGAGCCTATAGCAGGAAATCGCCTTTGAATGGATTGATGAATGCTTCGATACATACGCGACAATGTTTTCTGCAGTGACTGAAGGTTTGAAGGAGGATATATGTAGCCATTTCACCCTGTATGCTACATCTAATTCGGCACTCTTATTACATCCGACAATGCTTTGTGCTTTTAATTTCTTACTGGGTTGAATGGAAATTATAGCAGCAGAGGTAGAAGCAGCGGCAGCATGCGAGGCTGTATTTTGATCAACTGCGTTAACTGAACGAACGACGTTAGCATAGGATCCAGGTTAAGCTAGAACATTAGCAGCTTCCCCAATCGTTTTAGCTGTGCACGTAGAAGCATCAAATATACGACGCTCGGTTGCTGTTATCGCAGTAGCCGAGTCGACGGGAATGACACTTTTCTGAGTAACAACTGAGTGAGAGTGACTAGCGACATCAATAGCGGGAGAAGGCGAGACAGAAGTTGTGTTAACCGCAGACGAAGGAGAGGCAACTAGACGTTTACTTTTGTTTTGTGCATTTATTCTTTTACCTTTTTAGCATCATGACACACACACGCCCGTACACAGCCACCACGCTCACTGTCTTTTGCCGTAAGCAGTGTACGGACAGAAGCAATATCTTCGGCATGAAGCTTATGCATGGATTTTATTTCTAAACGTAGTTCTTCGATTTTAGTTATCAAGAGATGTTTGTCGGATTGTAGATCACTAATCATGTTAACTGCACAAGTATGCTCTGATTTTAGAGCAGCAATTTCACCAAGTATAGTGAACAAAGAAATATAGTTATCATCGTTTTTATTCTCATCACGTTGTTTACTTGTTACCGATTTAGGCACTTGTTGCTGCGGCGGTATCATTACATTTAGCGTCGTTTGGGCTGGGATTGCAGAATTTATTGGCATAGTATTTTTAGATATAGCTATCTTATCCCCACTAAAGGAAGTAGGGGCAGAACGGATGGATTTTCGGCGAACGGCCGCACAGTTATTGCAGAAGTAGTTATTATTAGAGCTGAGTAAAAATTCTAAATCATCTGGCAAAACACCAACACATTCCATATGAAAAAAGTCGTTGCATTTTCCACACTGCACTTTGGCTTTGTTGCGATCAACTTTTTGCATGGCATTTTATGCATATAATTTAGTATAACTTTTAAGATGAATATTTAATTAGAGTCACTGTCTCAAGCACACTAATTTTATAGTACGTTTGGTTTAATCTGAGTCCATTTCAAATAGGAAACGCTAAAGAAACGAGGAGCAAAATAATAACACGTCCGCTCTCTTCACAATTTTCCAACACAATATAGGAAGTGGGCGTGGTTATTAACCGATCTTGACTATTTTCAATACCAACCTACCCTGTACAAAGAGCAATCTATGTTCCATATTTCATTGAGATATCTAAATTTTTACTCAAGTTATTATTACCACGGACGGACGGACGGACGGACAGTTAGGGCTAAATCGATTCCTCTTTTCATTCTGATCATTTTAGTATATATATGTCTATATCAATCTCGATTATTTTTTGCTTTTACAAACAACCGTTATGAGAACAAAGTTATAAAACCCTTGTGTACAAGTACGCTCAGGTATAATAACAGTTATTTTTATAAATCATAATAGCAATAAATAATCGACATATATATACATACATATATATACGCCCACTTATAAATAAATAGTTTTATTGTTTTTCAAAATATTCTCCTTCCAAGTCAATACACTTCTGCATTCGCTTGAACCAATTTTCAAAGCCACTCAGAGGAGGATACCTTTAAAACGAGCTGTTTGAAGGCTTCTACAGCTCCTTCAGGCGTTGAAAAACGTTGACCTTGCATTTTTTTTTTTTGATGTTCGGTAATAAAAAGAAATCATACATTGGTCTTGGGAAGAATGATTTGTCTTCGGCGGTTGGTTTTTCTTAATTCTCCAAAAACATTTGGCAAACAAATGGTTGTATACCACTCAGAATTGACCGTTTTAAGTTTATCTAGTGGAACAGTTGCGACATGACCAGATTTTCCGGAAAAACAGGTGACCTTTTGCTTTGAGGTGCTTCTTGCGCGAACAACTTTTGTTGGATTAGGCTCGTCTTGGAACACCCTTACAGTCGATTGCTGCTTTGTTTCCGGCTCATATGCATAGATCTAAGATTCGTCACCTGTTACGATGTCATAGACGTGCTTTGAACCACCGCGGCTAAATTTCTTCAACATTTCTTTACAATAATGGACACGAGTCTTTTTTTGGGCAATTGTCCTGCAAAGATTGGCGGCCACGTAGGAACTCGTTGTACCATCGTTTCACAGTGGCTAAGTGTGGTGATTCAACACCAAAAGTAGAAGGAAGTTGATTGATTCACTCCTGTCTCGATAATCCACGTCGAAAATCGTAGTAAATCATCGCACGAAAATGATCACGTGTTAATTCCATTTTTAGGCAATATTAATTTTTAAACTCACTATAAATAAACACAAATAAAACTAGTAAGTGAAAACGTTATGCCAAAAAATACCAAACTTTACGATAAAAATATGTAATTACAGCTAATCACATGTAGTGTTGCGCAAAATATAAAATGCAACCCTCGTATTGGAAGAAATTGAATAAAGTTAAGTACTAGCAGCGATTTGAAACAAAGAAACGGGGTTTTTATGAAATTATCGGCACCGCCCATACAAAAATGCATCGCGAGGGTATAAAAAAATCGGTTTCGCCCGAATTTAACTTTTCTTACTTGCTTAATTTTATATTATAAATCCAAAATAACAATTATTTTTGATTTTTATTAAAAAATCTACCAAGAAAAGTTGTTTTTGATTTTTATTTTATATGTTTTATTATAACAGTTATTGAAGACTTTTATTTATAGAAGTCATCAATATAAATCGGTCATTGATTTTAATTTTTTAAGTAATACTTACAAAAGTCTTTTGTATAGTCATAGGAAGACGACTTAATACAATGGCCGAATTATTGATGTACAATCCCAAGTCCATTGGTATAGAAAACAATATAATGAATTATTTGGAAGAAAAAAGATATATGTACAGTGTACACTCTCTCACCTATACCAAATGGCTATGGCTGTTCACAGCGTGCCCGCTACTCAAGTTAGTGTAGAAAGTGGATTTACAGCACTAAAGTTGATTTTAACTGAGTTAAGATCTAATTTTAATAATAAAAATTGGAACTGTTACGGTCCCGTCATGTAACGTTATTCTTCGTCTTTCTCTTAAAAAATTGTTTTAAATTACATTTAAACGACGGGTGGACAAACGAAAATTGCTGGCGGACAAACCTTGGACCAAAAATTTAAAAATCTTATTTAAGGAACTTTTAAACAGGGGAGATCAAACAAACATTTTTGGTGTAAGGTTTAAGGTTAAGTTAATGCTGTACAAAGTTTGGTAACAGAAATGATCTTATTTTTCTTTCTTTCTATTTGAATTAGTGGTTTACATGAAATTATTAGGTATGTGTTAAATAAAAAAAAATGCGACATGTGCCCTTTTGTTTTAGTTCTTCGTCGTGGTACGAAAGACCCCTTGTGATAGAGTATTTTAGAATGTGTAATCCAATCTTTAGTGGAATAAAAGCTGTTTTTTAGTATGATCTATTGCATATGGCAAGATTAAGAATTATGTAGAAGATTTGGCTTTTTACAATATCATAATCGAATCGTTATTAGTAATTACTAGATATGTAAAAAGTGAGTCACATGATAATGGCATTGTTTGAAGATCAATATAAAGAATGGTTAGATGAGGATCTAAATTTCCATTAACCAACAATTGATCGACATAAAAACAAACCTTTTTCACAGTGTACAACTAAGGATTAAACAAAAAAAGTTGTATCTTTTGTTGACAAGAGTAAATCGCCCGTTCGTTGAACCGAGAAAACAAATTGTCATATTGGTGGATATTTCAATAACATGTATAATTGATTCATAAAATTTTAACCCCCTAGTGCCAAATTTTTTTTTAAATAAAACAATTATTTTTGGTTTGGATTAGTGATTAAAGTATTTTATACCGCCAAAATCATAAAACGCCTTTAGGCAACAGAATTCAAAAGCAAGTTTTATTATTCAGTGTACTACGTGCGTTTATTTAACTAAGCCATTTTCATTTCAATTTCGATACTGAAGAAGGCACAAGGCCGAAACCGTTTATCTTAAATCCAAACTTAACAAGGGATGACGAAAATTCGTTCCAAAATCCATCATTTCACACCCTGTCGGAAGCAACAAACACTAAAGATCAGAATAAAGACAATATTTTATATCACGAATTGATAAAAATATAAATAAAATTCGTTTCTCCAATAGGTAATCAGAAACGTTTACAAACAATTTCATACATACTTATGTATATGCCAAAAAAGGCGATTATTTGTGATGATTGCACTTTCGACATAAAATTTTAGTTTCGGAGGTGCAACCAGGAAATTTACAATAATTTGTACCAGCTCGTCTTCAGGAGGTATTAACGTATTTTTTCTGGGTCTTTTTTAATGGAGCGATGATACCTTCAAGTTTTTTCGATTAGCCATGTCTACTAAACGCATATTTTCAGCTTTAGTGCGTTTTAAATTGTTTACTTTCAAACTAACCTATTCTTTTGTTGTTCCAAGTTACCCCCAGAACACCTCTAGACGTGCTATCATAAAATACATACAAAACTTTAGTAAACACTTTTTTTTAAAATGAACCCAATATATACGCACTGTTTCTGTGTGCGCATTTATTTAGTATGTAAGCATCGCAGTAGGCTTTGCATTTATACACATTTATATAACGACGGAAGTGATGCGCCACAACACGCAATATATATGTACATATTACGCATACAAACGGTCTTATTTTGAGACTGCCAGTTAGGCGACGCAATCTACAACACCAGAAGTTTTGACTAGTCCGTATACAAACACACACGTGCCACTAGATATGATCAAAAATATTATAGTCAATTTCGACGGCACGTCGAACTGCAAACTGTGGGTAACACAATTTAAAGCAATCACCGACACGTACGAAGTAAACGAAAAAGCTAAACTGTTGCTGTTTACGAGCAAGTTGAAGCGCAGAGCGGCTGCATGGATGCACGCAAAGGCCGACTTCGCAACAAAAGGCGTCAACAACTTACTTGAAGAGATACTATATATATTTAAGTCCAACGAAAACAAGTTAACGTTGCGTAAAAAATTCGAAAACCGCAAATGGGCGGTTGGTGAAAATTTTGGCGACTACCTAAATGAAAAAACCATGCTATGTATGCCATTGCAAACAGAAGAAGCTGGAGTACGTAATAGATGGAATTCCCGATGATCAGATAAAAGTCCAAGCATATCTTCAATGCTTCTCAACAACATGAGTTTTGTTAAAGGCGTTCAGCAAAATTCAACTTAAAGCATTAGTGGCAGGTAAAGGAGAAGAGAAATGTTACAACTGCAACTTCGAGTTGCATTATGTCAACCTGTGTATTAAGCCGAAACAAGAACCAGGTGCCTGCTATATGTGTAGAAGCAAATGGCATCGTATCCTAGAGTGTCCGGAAGGGAAGGTTGCCCCCAAAAATAAATATGTAAGATATTTCCATTTTAGTTTTTATACAAATAATAAAAAGATGTATATCTTTTTAGAATTCATTATAGACACAGGAAGCCCTGTCTGCTTAATACAGAGATTGTGCCTACCACATAATTTGAAATTTGATATTTTGTGTAAAAATTCTTTTTATTTCGGTGTGAATAGCTCACAAATTCTTATTTTTAGTAAAATTTTATGTAATATTGAATTAAATAACAAAACTTTTGAATTTTACTTCATTGTCGTTGACGATAAAACTATGTCTCATAATGCAATTCTGGGAAGAAATTTTTTAAAAATATGTACATAATTATAAGCTTGTGAGAGAAAATGTAAAGACAACCAAAACTTATAGCAACTATAATGAACGAAAAAGTGAAAAGCAAACTAATAAGTACGAAAAAGGTTGTAAAGATAAAAAGTACGAAAATGTTAGTAATACGGCGAAGTTTGTTAAACAATGTAAGATTGAGGAAATGGATGCGCACGTAGTTAACAGCAACGACATTTTACGACAAGTTTTTCAAAAACTAGTACAACTAAGAAGTTTTTCAAAAATTAGTAGAACTATAACTAAGAATAGATAAGTGTGAATTTTTACAGTCGACCGTAAAATATTTAGGATACACTGTAACAAGAGAAGGAATTTCTGCAGATGAAAAAGGCCTTAGTGCAACAAAAAATTTCCCAGTCTCCAGAAAACGTCAGTCAGTGCAACGTTTTATTGGGCTCTGTTCATATTTTCGACGCTTCGTAAAAAATGTTTCTATTATAGCAAAACCACTTTACGATCTAACAAAGAAAGATATAAAATTTAAATTTGATCCAGATGAATTAAAGTGTTTCGAAATGTTAAAAGAAAAACTGTTGGTAGCACCTATTTTAGCCATACACGATTTTAATGATGAAACGGAACTACATTACGATGCGAGTATTTTAGGTTTTGGGGCCATATTAGTGCAGAAAGAGTCTGATAAAAAATGGCATCCGATTTTTTATTTCTCGAAAAGAACAACTGAAGTAGAACAAAATATCACAGTTTCGAGCTCGAAACATTAGCTATCATTTATGCACTTAAAAGGATTCGAATTTATTTACAAAGGGATACAGTTTAAAATAGTTACGGCTTGTAACTCACTTACGTTGACTCTAAATAAAAAAGATATAAACCCTATGATAGCTCGGTGGGCCTTAGAACTTCAAAATTATGATTACATTTTAGAACATAGATCGGGAACGCGGATGCAGCATGTGGATGCTTTGAGTAGGCGTAACATTCTAATAGTTGAATGTAATCAGTTAAAAAATAATTTTACAATATGCCAAGGCTGTAGTAGATGTCGCAAGGGCCTATTACTTTTTTCCCTTTCCCCGTCCATCGCATATCCTGGACGGCGGTGATGTCAGCCTTTGCTCTGCTGAAGACATCAACCAGCCGGGCTGAGGCACCTTCTCAATTAAGGGTTCGGACATGCTTGGTGCATGCCATTAAATCATTGTCCTTTAAACGTTTGCTGTGGTCGTCATCAAAAAAGGGGGGTCTCATCCGAGGCTTTGTTTTCTTTTTGATTGGAAGTTGTTTTTTTACGTGGCGGGTTTCAAGCCGTACGCACAACCCATTGCTGGGGGTGAAAATTTTGAGTTCGTTTATATAGCGAGCCGCTTGCTCCAAAACAAGACGCCCGCTTGCAGCCGCACCTCCTGGTGAACAGACGCTGCGGACTTTAGTGGACCCTTAAACCGAATATGTCCGGTTGGCTCCTCTCAAGTTGGATTGCAGTGCGGTGCGGACGTGTTTTGGTTTGCTCCGCGTTTAAGTTTTATTTCCAATGTTCTTGTGCTTATTTTTATATTGAAAGATTGTGAGATAGTGACTCTATTAAATGGTCACAACTTTGTATCACAATGCCGTGTGTTTGTGGCCAGAAAATGGACAGAGCGCAAAACAAAAAAATTAATTGCGCTAAGTGCAACGAATATTTTCATTTTGCCTGTATTAATATCTTGCCATCTGCTGTTGATTTTTATGCGAATTCTGACAGGCCGCATCTATGTAAAAAGTGTTGTTCGGCGAAATTCCCTTCGTTCGCCGCCTCCTATCACCATTCTGGACGATGGTGTTGTTGCTACATGCTATGATAATTCCTCTTTATCAAGCAAAGAAATTGGCTCCCAACGAAATGTGAGCATCTGCCAACAAAAAAAGTCGCCCTTATCAACTTCTACATCTCAACAGAGTAATAACGATTGCATGATTATTTCAAATATGAGTGCAGTGGATAAACAAAAGGCAAGCAGTGATCAGACAACTATTCAATGTTTGCATAATGAGATTCTTGGTCTTAAAGCAGAGAATTCTCGCATTGTTGCTATGGTAAGCGCACTCTGTGAAGGTAATACGCAGTTATTAGCAAAAACGAAATCGCTTCAATCTGAAATTCAAACACTGCGGGTGAGTGTTCGCAATGAAGAGTTGGTCTCGGCCGTGTCTATGCTCTCAACTGAAATTAAACACCTTCGTGCAGAGAATCGTAATGCAAAAAATAGCAACAGCATTATTGGTGCGAAATCTTCTCCCATTGTCGCTTTTTCTACGCCTCGCTCCCTCACGTACGCAGCCACTGCTGCCGCTGCTGACACTAACAGAGTCAGCACTGCTACTACGCCTGCACTTTCTTGTGATGTTTCTGCGCCTCGTACTTTCGCAGCTGAAGTCGTTTCTGCTGGCAAAGTCAACATTGCACCTATTACCACCGATAGTACATGCACTGATACTGTGCCAACTACAAGTGATAGCAGCCTGGCTCTGCCTAAGGTTGTTACTTCCTCTTCGACTAGTGCTCCGTTTCAATCGATTGCTGCTTCTATTCAATCGACCGCTGCTTCTGCTCTTCTCTGCTGCTGATTCGGATGCACACGCTCATAAGTCGCATGAGCCAGTGATCGGCACCAATTCCTGCACTGATTTGGATGTCGTTGCTACAAAGAAATGGATCCACATTTCATCATTTAAACCAAATGTATCTAAGGAAAACATTATTGCTTTTGTTGAGAAAAATTCACGTATTGATCGTAACCTTACTGCTTGCGTTAAGCTAACTAAAAGGGATGCGGATTAATCTTCATTGAAGTGGGTGAACTTCAAGTTTGGCGTTCCCCCATCTTTACTTGATAAAGTTCTGGACCCAGTGCTTTGGCCTGCAAATGTTAATGTGAGGCCCTTTAACCGTAGACCAGTCTTGGGGTCGTTTTCGATCAAACTTACATTTTAAGCTACAAACTAACTACTTCAGATTTTATATATTTATCCAATACTCTGTGACTTTGTTGCTGGGTGGGTAAAGCATTGAAAAAGTTTAATAAAAGCAATATTTTGACAAAATATTTTAACTAAATATTGACTTGAGCTCTATCGATCTTAGGGTCGTTTTCGACCGACAATAGTTTTTATATGTATACATATGATCATGGCATGTTTTATGTATTATAGATGATAGCATGATATTTTCAAAATGGAAAAATATAATAGGGGTTTTCACACGCAACTTTGTTATTTGGTATTCGTTATTCGTTAAATTTTTACACGTATTTGTTTGTATAATGCCGGCATTCTGTAAAATTTACAAAACCAAATTTCGTGTAAAAATTTAACAAATAAAGAATACCTAATAACAACATTGCGTGTGAAAACCCCTAATATTTATTTATATATGTATAATAATTTTCTTTCAGTTTATTCGAGCAAGTGTAGAAATTGTTCAAACCTGACGGAATATATTCATTGAAATTGTATGTATGAATGTGACTGCTTTCACAGAATTGTTGTTATAATTCTTTTTTCTGTTGGTTTGGGTAAGTTCTGAATTGTCTAGACATAACGGTATATAGCTACATATTTTATAGTTGCTGATCAAATATCAAAGCGAGTTTATACGGTTGCCAACAACAAAAGAGCTCATTGCATTTGTGTAGTGAGTGGCCCGCCTGCGAATTATCATTATTTTTAGGATACTTGTTACACAATGATTTTAGTCGTTGCTAATCTGTACCTCAAATATGTCACGCAATCGAAATAATTTGTTATTAGTAGATCGATTACGCGCAATACTAGAACAATCTAGTGATGATGATATTTCAAGTGATAGTGAAAATGAATTTGTGCCTGACAACGAAAGTGAAAATAGTTCGATTGAATATGTCAGTGAACAAGAAGAATCACCTACAGAAGGTGTAGGAAATGATTTCGTTTCTAAAGATGGAACTAATTGGAGTGCAGTCCCATTGTCTACTTGTAAGATTATTAGTTTGATTCATATTCGTTTCATTTGAATATACTCTTATTTTAGCCGGACGAATTCGTGCAGAAAATATTATTACAATGAAGACTGGAGTAACTCGCTACGCCAGTTCACGCGTTTCTAATGAAGTTGATTCATTTTTGCTATTTTTTCCTCCACAAATCGAGGGAATCATAGTTGAGAGTTGCAACAAATTTGGCAAAGAAACATTTACTAATAATCATATTGAGTTAGATAAAAATTGCTCCACGCATATTTAGGAGTTTTAATTCTTGCAGGTGTTTATAAGTAAGTTATTTCATGCGTAAATTATTTTGATTCACTTGAGTACTAGTTTTCACAGATCTAAGAATGAACGTGTGGAAGATTTGTTTGATGATGACTATGGTCGGCCGATATTTAGAAGTATTATGTCCCTACGCACATTTCTGTATGTAACAAAAGTCCTTAGGTTTGACGACACAGCTAATCGGAGAAGAAATCAACTCTCATCAAATGATAAATTCGCACCGATTCGTAAATTGTGGGAAAAAGTTGATTTGCTTCCAAATTTTTATAACCCTGGTGAATGCGTCACTATTGATGAACAATTGTTGGGTTTTCATGGCCGTTGCGCATTTAGGCAGTACATGCCGAGCAAACCTGAAAGGTATGGATTAAAATTTTGGATGCTTGCGTGTGCTAAAACTTCTTACGTTACGTTACAGCCCTACTTGGGAAGATCGACGGGTGCTTTACCGGAGCGTAACCAGGGCCAACGTGTAGTATTAGATTTGATTCGGGATTTAAAAGGCCACAATATAACGATGGACAATTTATTTTCGTCATATGAATTAGGTCAAAAACTGTTGGAAAAAAAATTGACAATGGTTGGAACGTTGGGAAAAAATAAGCGGAGTATTCCACCTAAACTCTTGTTGGAAAAGAAGCAACCTCTTTTTTCCTCCTCTTTTGCCTTTGCAACAAACACTACGTTGGTTTCGTATATCAGCCATAAAAATAAATGCACAATTGTTCAGAGTACATTACACCATTCACCTGATGTTGGGCCTGAACCCAAAAAGCTTCCAGCAATAATAAAATATTACAACGAAACGAAGGGCGGTGTTGATAATGCTGACAAAATGTTATCAGGTTACAGTTGCAAACGAAAAACAAAACGCTGGCCGATGTGTGTTTTTGCCAACATAGTGGATATTTCTGCGCTCAATGCTTATATTATATATAAAGAATGTAATCATGAGTTTTTAGATAAGCATGGCAAACAATCGCGTAAAAAGTATTTGCATAATCTTGGCATAAATTTAGCAGTGGAATATATGAAGCATAGACCAAGAGGCACACGAAATAAGTTTTCTCAGTCACTAAAACGAAAATAATTGATGCCGACTCACCAGCCTTTTTCTGCTGGCCCATCGTCTAGACAACCTTTAACAATACCACCACAAATTAAAAAACGTGGAAGATGTACAATGTGTGTCCAAGAAAAAGCGGACACAAAAGAAAACAAGTTTGAATTAGTCTGCTGCATATGCGAACAAAATGTTTGCAAAAATGTTCACAATAGAAATATTTGTGTACAGTGTTTAAAAAATTATTAAAAAATTGTTTCCCTTATTATTGAATAAAAATATGAGTTTTAAACTTTTCTTTTATAAATAAAACTTTGTATGATTTTTGCATTCATAATAAAATAGTCAGGGTCAAAAACGACCCTAAGGTTGTTTACGTCGTAAAAATTAAAGACTGTTCTACGGTTAAATTTTTTCATCAGGTCAATCCTCCCAACAATTCAACTTAGACACAGTTGACCATGATTCATCTCACACGAATGATAAAAGTACAGTTTTCTCAATATATTACCAAAATGTGAGCGGTATGCGTACAAAATCAGTTCAATTTTATCGAGAAACATCAATGCATGAATATGATATGGTGGCAATCACAGAAACGTGGCTTAATGAGAAGCATTTATCATCCGAGTTTTTTGATGGCCATTACATCGTATATCGAAAAGATCGCTGTGCTTCCTCTACTGGTCAAGTAAGGGGGAGTGGAGATTTGCTTGCAGTAAGAGCTGATCTTATCAGTTCTCTAGTTACATTAAATTCATATGATAGTTTCTTAGAACAAATATGTGTTAAAGTAAAATTTCCAAATTGTAAATCAATATTTTTTATACTGTCATATATTCCGCCAGTAAGTGGTATTGAAATTTATCAAATGCACCTGAACAACGTTATGCGTGTATTGGATAATTTGAAAAACAAAGACGATCAAATTGTACGTTTAGGAGATTTTAATTTATGTAACATTTCGTGGTCATATTTTGATAATATCTTAATCCCAATCAATGTTAAATCAGAAATAGATATTTTAGTTTGCAATTCCTTATTTTCCATTGGCCTAAGTCAATTAAATAACAATCCTAATGACAACGGTCGAACGTTAGGTTTAGTTTTCGCATTTAATGAGCTTAACATATCTTGTTCTGAATGCCTATCGCCCATATCTGTCAATAGTATTCATCATAAGGCTCTAATTATAAGCTTCATGTTCTATAACTTTGCTTCTAATAACGTTGTTCTTCATAAAGTTTATTACTATGCCAAGGCCGATATTTCCGCTATTAATGAAGTTTTTAATTCGGTTGATTGGTCCATTTTGAACTCTTTCAATGACCCATGTGATTCGTATGAACTATTCCGCAATAAGTTGCGTTTTTGCATTTCCAACTTTGTTCCTTTAAAAAATTCAGTTGTACGAGATAAGCCTCCATGGTTCAATTCAAGACTATGCCATTGAAAAATCTAAAGAATAAAGCACATAAAAAATTTAAGAAAACTAAGTGCGTTGCGGATAATCTATGCCTAATTAAATGGAACAAGGATTATGACTGTCTCCATAGCTTCTTATATAAACAGTACATCTCCAATGTGGAACGGGATCTCAAGAGCAATCCAAAGAAATTTTGGGCGTAAAACTTGCAACCTGTTTGCAAAGTTCTTCCAAAAAGTTTATGAGGAATGTCAAGTGATATCTGATACGAGCTCTGCATTTTTTGACTTTATAGTAAATTCGGGTACAATAACCAACTTTGAAATTTCTTCCGATGACGTAGCTCTGGCAATCTCGAACCTAAAATCAAGTTCTTGTCCAGATCTCACCCGTTGTCAATGTTGTTTAACATTTGTCTTAAACATGGACTTTTCCTCGATTGCTGGAAACTCTGTTTAATTACGCCCATATTTAAGTCAGGTGATCGTAACAAAATTACAAACTATAGGCCAATTGTAAAGCAATCTACTTTCGCTAAGTTATTCGATAATACATTAAATGTTAAACTTTTTCAGCACTCTAAATATCTCTTTAGTCGATTTCAGCATGGATTTCTTCCTGGTAGATCCTCGTGTACTAATCTTTTAATTATCAAGAATCAAGTTGTTGAGGCCTTTGAGCAAAAATATCATCTTGATGTTGTATATACCGAATCCTTAACACAAACAAATGCAATGTGGTTTCATACACCAAAACTGCCAGTCTCACTATGTTTGACTATTCCATTAATAATATTATTTTACATCGCATTGATGAAGTGAAGGATATTGGAGTAATTTTTGACACGAAACTAACTCCAAAGAAGCGTATTGATTATATATTCTTTCTAAAGCACTTTCTATGCTGGGTGTCATTAGAAGAAACTCAAGTGAATTCAAGGACCCTTGCACATTAAAGTCGCTCTATAACTCTTTAGTTAGAAGCCACCTTGATTATTGTTGTCTTGTATGGAGTCCCTATTATTTATCTCACATTAGTAGAATTGAAAGGGTTCAAAAAACTTTTACCAGAATGGCTTTATTTAAATTAAATTGGCCTAGCGATTTGTCATCCTATGTTGGAAGGCGGAAACTTCTTGGCTTAAAATCTCTAGAAGATCGAAGAACTTACTTCGCGCTAATGTTTGTTTACAACTTAATAAATAAGAGAATTAATTGTGATGAATTATATGGTTTTTTGAATTTCTATACTTCTTCACATGAATTAAGGCATAATCGTTTGCTTGTTGAAACCTCTCATAGAACTAATTATGGCTATAATGAACCAATTGCCCGATGTATACGTTTGTGTAACAATTATGCTCATCATATAGATTTTAATATCACTTTATCTAGATTTAAACTAAATTTATTTACTGTATTAAATTAGAAATAGTCTGTAAGGTTACCCTGTAGACTAAAATAAATAAATAAATAAATAAAGCTCCCTCTCTGTTAGCCGTGACCCAAGGCTCCACACGAGTTGGTAACCGTATCTCGCACTTGGGTTGGTTACCGTATCTCACACATGGGTTGCTCACGTTGCACATGGTGCACGAACGTGGACGTTAGAGTAGGGATTGGGAACAGGCGTGCAACTGTAACCGCATACCCAGAAGCACCACTGCACCCCATTGCATCCCAATAAAACCACACACGCAATAAAATACACTATACTGTCAATCATCTCTGCCCCCTCTATTCCTCGTTTACTTTCTCCTACCACTCTCACAACCCGGTCACCTGCCTTTAAACGCTCCAAACCAAGGCGAATTTATAAAATGGGGTGTCGTCCCATTAGCTGATTGCTTGCTCTTTTCATATTCGCCTGGTTTGTTTTGTTAAATTTTTTATTTCTATTAACAATTGAATAGTAAGGTTTATGCCAAATTTTTTAAGCGAATGGAAAAGTGTGCTTTATCCAAAAAAAAGAAGAACCCGGAACTGAGTTTTCACAGTTTTCCCAGTATCATCCTTCTGCATTCCCGTGGAAATGAGAACTGCCCAGCCGGTTAACTCTTTTCATTTTGTATAACGTCATTCTATTATTGATAGTAAACTGATTTTCGTTTCCACCATCGATACCTGCCTGCATTAATGAGTAAGAGTAGGCTTGTCGTGTTACTGGAGGATATGACACGATGGACATACGGACCTCCATACTCGTGGCAACTATATGAACTCTAACTTAAAAAAACAAAGCAACAGCTTAACAAATTAGCGGACTCTCATACCGCAACACAACTGGGAAGCCAGGCCGAGATCAATATTGGACATACTTACTACCAGGATAAGGACAAGTAACGAACCAGACCTACGGAGGTCAAGGGTACTAAGGATAAACAACTTATGCCTGCGAACCGAACAGTAGCTCTGAACCGAAGGGGAAATTATGGGAACTGGGGGCTCTTCGGGTACCTCGGTACTTAAAGGGAAATACCTCTGCCCTTGAAGAGTACCGGAGTGGAGGCTATGGGGACTGGAAACCCTACGAATGAACGGGAACAGGTGACGAGGACCGAGACATCAAAACGGAAGGAAAGTCACGGGCTTGTGGGATCCGAGGTTACTTCGGTAATTAAAAAACGCACACCGCAGCCCTCGACGAGTACAGGACTAACATCCGGACAAACTCTTAACTTCAGGGAAGTAAGACAGGCATAAGGTCTGAGTGGCGCTAGTGCGAAATATTACCCACGCTACGTCAAGGAAGGTTTATCACCGCAGGAATCTAAACTCCTGGTCGCGGCGGAGGTTAGCTCTCCGGAAACCCACCCTTCGAAGAAATCAAAGTTTGAAGGTGGTACACGCTCAACACCGAAACCCAGGGCAGTGACCAGGAAACCTGGTGTTAGCTATGCTAGCGCCGCCAAGGGCTACATACTGGCTGTTCTTGCTAAAGATTTCCCAGAGGTTGCACTCACTCAGGAAGATCATAAGATACAGGTTGGGTAACATTCCAATGCACGTTCACAAATCGCGTGCGGAGAAGACAAAGGCCACCTGCAGGTGATCGAGATGGTCACAATCGAAGTCGCAAGAAGCGAGGTGGTGGAGGAAATCAATCTTCTACCTCACTATGCTAAATATTGCGACGGATGACGACTCCGAGAATGCCGTTATGTCAGAGCTTGACACTCTGACGACGGACGAGGAGGAACGACTGTAAGATGTCGGCGACCAGCACTAGATATTACCTCGGCAGTAATCGTCAGGACTGCCCTCAGGAGTAAACTAGGAATAGTGCTGGTACAATAACCCTGGGTCGTTAGGGGTCAAATTAAAGGTCTGGCGGTAAGCAATATGCATTTAATTTGGGACACCAGGTATGCCAATCCCAGATCCTGCCTAATGATAACTAAAAGTTTGAAATTCTTTTGTCTTTGAGATTTCCTGACAAGAGATTTGGTAGCTGTCCAAGTCCTGGTTAACATCAACGGGAAACAGAAGAAAGTTATTATAGCCTCATGCTACATGCCAGAAGACGACGCTCAAGTATCACTGGTGCTAGTCAATAAACTGGTCGGCTACTGCGACTGGATGAAGTTACCCTTGTTACTCAGGTGCGATGCTAATGCACACCATGAGGCTCGGGACAGCAGCGACATCAACCAAAGGGGTGAGTACCTTCTTGATTTCATTCTTAGTAATAGACTAGAAGTATTAAATGTTGAGAATATAACAACATCTGTTACTCGCACCCGTAAAGAGGTCCTAGACATAACTATAGGAAATATTCTAGTAATGAAAACGCTAGTTAAAGATTGGATAGTAAATAACCCACTTTGGTCGCCTTTCGCACTCACCACCTTTTTTCTAAGTTTCCACCTTTTTTGTTTTAAATTAATTTTCCACACCTTTGATTTCAACTTTCATATTAACAATTCGTTAATTTTGTATATATTTACACAGTAATTCATTAACTTCGATTCATTACATATTCGACCATGGAATCATTAGGTTTGATATTGGAGGAATTGATAGTCTAAACAGAACATTAAGTAACCCAAGAAAGAGAGACTGGGAAAGATTTTATATTACCCTGAGCCAAAACTGATCTCATTCTGGGCTGAGAAGAAACATCAGGAGCCCGATAGATTTAGAATCACTGGTTGAAACCTATAACAAGGCACTGATTGACGCATATGAGGACAGCTGCCCCTTGAGTAGAGTCTGCTCATCGAGGGATGTTCCCTAATGAATCAGCCCACTCAGCAGTCTCAGAAACAAAGTTCGTAAACTTTTCAACCAAGCCAAACGAACCGGAAGCTTCACGCATATGAGGACAGCTGCCCCTTGAGTAGAGTCTGCTCCTCGAGGGATGTTCCCTGGTGAATCAGCCAACTCAGCAGTCTCAAAAACATTGTTCGTAAACTTTATTTTTTAACCAGGGCCTTAAGTGGCGAGTGGTCAACGATACCCTAGTGATCTGGATCAGCATGCTGCTTACTACCAGGAAAGTAGAAATCGACACTAGCACTGAAAGCAGCATTATAGCCAGTACAACGAGAGGTTATCCCCGCTATTGTGGAACCTTCTAATAGATGAACTTCTTCAAACCCTAACGGACACTGATCTTACCTGTCTGGGTTATGCGTTTGACATAGCACTGTTATGCAGAGGAAACTTTCTAAACACTCTGTGCGATAGAATTCAAGTGGGCCTTAGTGTTACCAGAATGTGGTGCACTAATGTTGGAATGGGAATCAATCCAGCCAAATAAACTGTGGTGCCATTCACAAGGAACTAAAACCTTGATGGCCTTAAGCCTATCCGTCTAGACAGCGTAAACATAGAATACCAAAAGGAGGTAACATCATGTGGAAACATCACATGGAGGAAGAGGGGAAAAAAGCTGAGAGATTTTTTATGGCCTGTAAATCCATGGCTGGGAAAAGTTTGGGCTTCTCCCAAACATTCTCAGATGGATGTACACGGCTATTGTACGACCCACAATTACTTATGGAGCTGCTGTTTGGGCAACCAGAGCACACCAGCTAGGCGCCACGAAAACACTTAATAAACTGCATAGGCTGGCTTGCGTCAGCATATTAGTGGCTATTAGAACATGCCCAACGGCAGCGGTGGAACTCCTATTGGACCTACCACCACTTCACTTTCATATTCAAACAAAAGGGAAGAGGGCAATTCTAAGGATGACCGGTACCAAAATCGGGACTGAGGGATTCTTGGGTCGGAGGAAGATTAACATTCTAGCAGAACGATATCCCGAAAAAGCTATACCGAGGGTTCATAAAATCCGAGCTAAACTTTACAAAAAGATTTAAAACTGAATTAAGCAACAAAAGAAGTTGGGTGGGTTTTTCCGAAACATATAAAATATACCAACAAATGATCACCTGGTACACGGACGGCTCGCTTAACGCAAAGGGTACCGGAGTCAGAGTGTATGGACCGAGGATTAAATACTCGGAATTAATGGGGACAGATTTCCATATTTTAGGCAGAAGTTTATGCTATAGAAAGGTGCGCGGTGTTTAACCTTCAGCGTAACTACCGGGGAAGGAATATTGACTGTCTATCGGATAGCCAAACAGCTATCAAGACCCTCAATTCTTACCAAGTAACCTCAAAACTGGTAATGGAGTGTCTTGACAAGCTGAACACACTTGTTTTAACGAACCGGGTCTGGGTTCTCTGGGTGCTAGGTCACGCTGGATTCTTTGGAAATGAGATCGCGGACATGCTTGCAAAAAAGGGGCCGTGAACTCCGTTTATAGGTCCCGAACCTTTTTCAGAGTTAGAGAAAGGGGCACTACCAGCCTCAACAAGGAAAGAGGACGAAGCTCTCAGTAAATCATACTTGGATAATCTACCAGGTCTGAAGCACTCCAAATCACTTTTGAGTAGCTACAACCAAACAAGGTTTAGGAAATGCATGGGCTTGTCAAAGGAAAACTTGAGAATGATCACAGGAATTCTTACCAGACACTGTACGCTGAATTATCACCTAAATAAACTGGGAATATAGTCGCAAGAATGTTGCAGATTCTCTAAGGAAGAGAAAGAAACTTCTAAACATATCCTGGAGAAGTGCCCCGCATGGATGCACAAACGACAAAATTGTCTAGGCGGATATCTGTTTAAGGACGGTGGGCAGCTTCCAGGAACTTAGGCTCAATACTAAGAGTTATCTCGGAAGTTGGACTAAAGGAAATTCTTTAATCCAAGAAGGGGCACAATAGATCTCAAGGTCGCAGTACTATTTTCCCCTAACAACTGTACTAAAAACATCGGGAAAGGTTCCATTATATGTATACGTGCATACGAATCTGGTTCCGCTTTTTAAAAACATTTTGTCGATTTTATTAAAACACTTTTTATATTTTAATAAACTTCTATCAAACGTTAAATTCTTACAAATGCAATGTCAGTGTTGGAAGGTTTCTGACATTTTGTACGCAAATTACACAAACAAAGTACATTGTGTATGTTTGGGAGAATTCAAATACTGACATTTCGTCCGCAAAATTATCTTTTTAAATTTATTTAACTTCCAGTGTTGTGATCAAGGTGAATTAAACAAGGTGGGGGTGAACGTATATAAGTAAAACGCATCCATGTATTTTGTGTTTGCTTTCACGTAATGCCAGTAATATTTTTGAAGGTAGCGCTAGTGAAAGGTCTGAAGGATGCCTTTTGGCAAATCCCTTTAGACCCTAAGTCACGTGAGTAAACTGCGTTTACAGTGCCCGGTAAGTCACTCTATCAGTATACTGTAATGCCCTTTGGATTGTGCAATGCACCACAGACAATGTCGAAATTAATGGACAAACTAGTTCCGCCGCAGTTGCGAAATGAAATATTTATTTATTTGGACGACTTCCTTATTGTTTCTGATACTTTCGAAAGGCATCTGAGTGTCCTCAGAGAGATCGCATCTGAGACAGAAAATGCAGGCTTAACGATTAATGCGTAGAAAATGCAAGTGCACTATTTAGGCCACATTATAGGTAATGGCACGATCAGTACAGATCCTGAGAAAGTAGCCGCCATTTCTGAATAGCCAGTTCCCCGCTCTGTTAAGCAATTACGTCGTTTCCTTGCAATGACCGGATGGTATTATAAGTTTATTAAAAACTACGCTTCGATCGCATCCCCTCTCACTGATGCTCTTAAGCAAAAACGGAAGTTTGAATGGACAACCGAAGCCCAGAAATCATTCGATCTTTGAAAGCTCAAATGTCTCAGGCTCCTTCTTACACAGTCCGGATTTCTCTACGCCTTTCTACATCCACTGCGATGCTAGTCACACCAGAGAAGGTGGAGTCCTCATGCAAATTAATAGTGCAGCCGATGAGATTCCCATCGCCTTTATGCCCCAAAAGCTCAATAAGTGTCAGAGAAATTACTCAGTGACCGAAAAGGAATGTCAAGCCGCCATCATGAGGATTACAAAGTTTCGTGCATAAGTAGAAGGTTCCGATTTTACGGTCGTTACGGATCATGCTTCATTGAAATGGCTAAAGTCTCAGTCCGATCTTAGTTGTCACTTAGCTGTGTGCTCTCAAGCTGAAGGGTTATTCTTTCAAGATACAGCATAGAAAGGGTACTCAAAATGTTGTACCGGATGTCTTGTCACGTACGTTCACGGACGTTTTAGCCGCACTTAGCACAGAGCAGTTTATATATTTAGATTCTGAGCATTTTAGCTCTGAAGATTATTTTAAAGTTGAAAACTAAAGTTACTGAGAACATTTCCAATCTACCGGATGTAAACGTCATTGAAAAATTTATATATCGCCGTTCTGAGCATGCACCTGGCGAAAAAGTAGCCGCAGATTTAGTATGGAAGTTGTGGCTTCCACGAGACTTGATCCCAACTGCTCTGAAATTGGCCCATGATGACTCGCAAGCAGCTCATGAAGGTATTAATAAAACATTGGAGAGAATACGCCGCTTTTATTACTGGCCTAATTTGGTATCTGATGTTAAAAACTACGTAAATAACTGTTCTATTTGCAAGTGTACCAAACACCCAAATCGTGTCTTACCACCTCCATTTGCTAAACCAACTGAATCTTCTCGGTTCTTTCAAAGATTATTTATCAACTTCTTAGGTCCTTATCCTAGATCGTGGATTTTAGTAATTGTGGGCCACTTCACAAAGTTTCCTTTCTTGAAACCTGTCAAGAAAATGACTGCCGAAACGATAATACGCTTTAAGGAAGAATATTTATTTCACTGTTTCGGAGTAGCTGAAGTTATTGTGTCTGACAATGGAGTTCAGTTCAAATCACACGTTTTTAACGCGTTGCTAGATAAATACAGAATCCACCATTCATACGCTGCGGTTTATGCCTCAGAAAGAGTAAACCGCTCTGTACTTTCAGCTATAAAAGCATACATACACCCTAACCAGTCCAATTGAGATGCTCAACTCAGCAGCGTTTGTTGTTCGCTGCGTTCGAGTTTCTACTCTGCAATTAACACAATCCCGTATCGACTTGTATTTGGACAACACATGGTCCCAAATGGATATACACACAAGTTGCTTCGTAATTTAAATTTACTTGAGGATCGCTCAGTTCATTTTGAAAGAGACGATTCTTTTGATATTTTGAGAAGAAAAGCGGCTGAAGTTATGAAAAACCAACATAGCCGCAATGAAAAGTCCTATAATTTGAGGAGTTACAATGTGTCATTCGCTGTTGGTCAGGAAGTGTATCGTCTTAACTTTCAGCAAAGTAACTTTACTAAAGGATTTTCCGCAAAGCTAGCACCAACTTTCTTTAAGGCTAGAAGAGCACGCAAACTTTTAATCAGCTACTATGAGCTAGAGGATTTGCAAGGTTGCCCAGTAGGAAAATTTCACGCAAACGACATTAAGCAATACGAAAATATCAATCTTTGCTCCAAGCGTTGATCACCCTTTTCTTGTTGTTACAACGTAAAGTGTGATCTTGGGGGAGGGGACTTGTAATGCGGCTTGTCGCCTTGCAGAAGAAAGCATACGTAATTTTAAAACTGAAAGTACAAAATAATTTCTTTATTTGCAATTTACGTTAGCCCGCCATCTATCGGTCATATTAGCTTGACTCCCCTAGCGACAAGAAATCAACGTCAATAGAAAATAGCTTGTTTACCTTTTCTGTGTAAAAAAAAAACCGGAAGAGTGAGTTTCCGCCCAGGAGAGTTTCCGCCCAGGAGAGTTTTCCTTTTTGACAAAGCGCTTAACCTCAGCGTCTTTCCTCGTGGATTTCAATCGTGTCGGTTGTGTTCGCTATAGGTAAAGCAAAGTTAAAAATTGAATAAAAAAAAAGTTGTATTGTGTTTTCCTAATAACATTAATAAGGAAGCTTCTAAACTCAAAAAACTAATGATGGCTGCCGCAAATGAAGCGATTCCTCATACATACCCACAATACACCACAAAAAAGAAAGTACACTGGTGGAACGACCACTTAACTGAGATAAGGTCATCCAAACAAAATCTCTGGTATATATTCAAAAACAATATGACTAGCGAAAATAGAATAGCCTACAAGAAAGCGAATGCTGTGTTTAAGAAGCAAGCCTAAGCCGCAAAAAGAAAATCATTCTTCGTATTCACCAGCTCAATAAACAATAGAACGACAGTGAAAGAACTATGGCACAATGTTAATAAATTATATGGAAATTACACCACAAACACCATCAAGACTATAAAAGATAACTTTAATAATACTTTGACCGATCCTAAGGACATAGCAAATTCATTTGCCAAAAAATGGTGGTCATATGCAAGTGACAGCAACTTCGAGGCAAAATTTATAGAACTCAAATATGCACACAATGCAACAGGATACGTCACCAACGGACAAAACCAACATGTTCAAAAAATGGAAACAGATATTACTTTATCAGAATACTACACTGCGCTAAACGCATAAAAAGGCAATACCCCAGGTCACGATAAAATAAATTACAAAATGATAAAAAACATTCCACTCGTCGCAACACGACGGCTTCTAAACCTCTATAATAAAATACTAAACACGAATATCATCCCACAGGAATGGCAATTGGCAACGATAATTCCACTCACAAAACCGGAAAAAGAAAAGAATTCTCTAGAGGGCTACCGACCAATCTCACTAATTTCATGTGTCAGTAAACTGATGGAAAAAATAACAGCAAACAGACTCACCTGGCTTATGAATAAAAAGAAACTATTGTCACAAAATCAATTAGCATAAAAAAATAGCAAAAGCACCATGGATGCACTCCTTTTTATAGACAAACAAACAAAGCACTATCAACTAGTAACCATATTTCAGTGATATCCATTGACTTCGAGAAAACAGAGTCGGCATACACACAATTAGAAACCAACTGCACGAATGGGAGATAAGTAAAAAATAGTAGCATACATAACGGCCTTCTTAACAAACAGAAAGTTAAGAGTACTGGTCAATGGACATTTTTCCGAAACTTACACGCTGCAAAACGGGATTCCACAAGGATCCCCACTGTCAGTTGTTTTATTTCAAATCGCTTTCGAAAAACTTAACAAAATTATACTTCAACACAAAGACTTCAAGCACTGCATATATGCGGACGACCTATACATAACAGCGAAATACAAATCTGACCAAAACTTGCACAACAATTTCAATGAACTAAACAGGGATATCAATGATTGGTGCCTAACAAGTGGAGCGAAAATTTCAACCACGAAATGCAAAGCATTGCACATTTGCAAAAAAACAACATGCAACCCCATAACACTCAACAATACAACACTCGGCTACGTCGACAAATTAAAAATTTTAGGGCTAACCTTCGACAAAAAGTTAAGCTGGTCAAACCACGTTGAAAACCTGAAAAAAGATCTAACAAACAGGTTAAACCTAATAAAATGGCTGGCAAGATTTCATAGCAACTGCCACATAAATACAATCATTAACATCTTTAAAGCCATTTTTTTGCCAAAGTTAGATTACGGCCTAGCTATATACGGACGTACTGCTAAAACAAATCTAAACAAACTAAATGCAGCATACCATGCGGCAGCACGTTATTGCATTGGAGCATTTACGTCCACGCCTTTCATCAACATACTTACAGAAGCAGGTATACCCAGCTTAGAGCAACGCATTGAAGAAGTCACTGCGAAGCTATACTACAAAATAATCAACGTGACGGAAAGACCTCACTTCTTCAACTTCAAAAGAATACAAAAACAAACTAATAACAAGTCTGCAACTGCCATCCACAAAATCATAAACTTCGCGACAAACAAAGAAATTACACTACAACAAAAATTATTATACGCACCCAAATATCCTCCGTGGAGTTTCAATAAAGCAAGTATAATAAAAAACCTAACTGACAAAAGAAAAGACAATACAAGTGCAACAGTCAACATCCAGTTATTCTTGGAAATACAAAATGTATATAAAAACTGGAAATTTCACTACACCGACGGAGCAAACACAAACACAGGAGTCAGTTATGCAATAATAGACAATAACCAACAAACTCTACGACTCTCAAGACTTGAGGAATATTGCTCCATATTCACAGCGGAATCGGAAGCCATATTATCCGCCATAAAAATATTTAAAACCCAAAAGGGCAAACACATCATCTGCACAGACTCGCTGTCCACCATTCAAGCAATATGCAACACCCTACACCGCAACAATATAATAGCAGAAATCCGCGACTTGCTGATCCAATTCCAAAACAAAATACAAATAATGTGGGTTCCCGGACATATAGGAATAAAAGGCAACGAAGAAGCCGACAAAGCAGCGGGTCTCGCAATACGTGCACCAATTCAACAACAACAAACCGCAACAAAATCCGACATAAATCGCTTCTTTAAGCATCATTTTCAGAACAAACGTTTAGAAGCATGGGAAAATTACACACACCATTACAAACAATTTAACACCACAGGAAACCCAACTTTATTCCCCAATGACTGCAAACGGATATACATACAGAAATTCACTCGGCTGAGACTTGGACACACTCTGCTCACACACCAACACTTAATGCAGAAAATTAGTGCGCCCCTATGCAAGCTGTGCAATCTGGAAACAATGTCCATACAACATATAACCGAAGAATGCCACAAAATAAAACAAGTACAAGAACAGCTGAACTTACCCCGAATCCCAGAACTACTTAAAAACTTTACTAAACAAAATGTATATAGTTAAATGAATATTTTAAGGCAAAGTAACATTCTGTACGGTGTTTGAAATATACGTAGTTAAATTATACGTCCAACATACCACCGGTCGATGGCGCTTTTTGTGCTAGCACCTTAGTATTAAGTTTATTTTGGTAATTTACTTACTAAATAAACTGACAATAATAATAATAATAATAATAATAATAATTATTGTGCTTCATTTTATATTATTGTATATCATTGTGCATTCATCACACAGAGAATGTAAGTGTTTATCGCATAAATAAAATACTATATAATGCAGTGAGCTAATAGCTTGGCTTTATATTTTATTTGTTTTCCTTATTTATACATATTAGCCTAAATCTAGGGTTGCATTTTGCTACACAGCACAATGTACAGAGTTGATATTTTACATATTAGTAAACAATGGATTGCCATTTGGTGTAGACTGCTACAGGTCTCCCCCGCTAGATGCGACTTCGCTCGAGTCGTCACTGAAGTTTCTTGTGTTGCCTTTTCCATGAAAGCGGGTTTAAGACGGTCGATCCAAACGTTAACTATTTTATGATTCCGCTGCAGCTTAAAAAATTGTCGTTTCTTTGAAGTACTTGAAAAGGCCCTTCATAAGGCTCTTCCAGCGCGTTACAAATGCGATCTACTCGGACAAACACGAATTCACAATCCCTTAGCTCAGGTTGGACGAATGTATGCTGAACTCCGTGGCGAGAGGCTTTCACTGGTTTGGCTGCGGCCATATACTGTCGTAACTGCTTTATAAATTCCGTCTCGCTAGGTTGGCCTTCGCGATTATGTAGAAATTCACCTGGTACACGAAGTTGTGCCAAACAACATATCCGACGGGATTGCTTGTAGATCTTGTTTGACGGATGTTCGTAAGCCCAGTAGAACGAGTGGTAGCACTCAACACCAGTCTTTCGTTTTGTGGCATCTAATGGCGGTCTTAAGCGTTCTATGCCAGCGCTCTACCATACCATTAGATTGGGGATGGTAAGCCGTTGTCTTAAAGTGCCGTATTCCCATGACGTGCATGAGCTCGCTGAAAATTGCCGATTCGAACTGTCGTCCTAAATCCGTTGTGATCTGTGCGGGTACGCCAAAGTGTGCAACCCATCCCTCGATTAAAGCGCGTGCAACGGATTCTGTTGACATGTCTGGAATTGGCATCGCCGCTGGCCACCGAGAGAAACGATCTACGCATGTAAGGCAATATCGGTTATTTCTCGATACCGGTAGCGGTCCTATGATATCCACTTGGATATGTTCGAACCGTCTATCAGCTTCGTTGAAATCGCCCAGAGGGGACATTGTATGACGTTGAATTTTATTTTTCTGGCACTGAACACAGTTTCGCACAAACTTCGCGATCTTTTTGGCCATCCCCGGCCACACGTAACGTTCTGATACTAATTTCTGAGACGCTTTACGTCATGTATGGGCTAGACTGTGTAGTTTTGCTTTTACTTTTTTACGTAGACAGCTTGGTACGAACGGTCGAATCCGGCCATCTTGTACGTCACAAAACAAGGAGACGGTGCTGTTTGGTATAGTAACTTTCTTCAGCTGGAGTGATGACTTTGCCGGAGTGAGATAAGCTTTCAACTCCTCGTCGGAGCTCTGTGCCATAGCTATCGCTTCGTAGTTTAATCCATCGATCGTTTGAACCCGCGATAACAAGTCGGCTACGTCGTTCTCTATCCCAGATAAATGTTTTATGTCGGTTAAAAACTGTGAGATGAAATCTAACTGACGCGGTCTGCGCGGCGGTGTATCATTTGCGGACTGTTCAAAAGCGTAAACCAACGGTTTATGATCGGTGTAAATCGAAAATTGCCTACCTTCCACGAGGTGCCGAAAATGCTGTATGGCTTGGTAGATAGCAGCCAACTCCCGATCGTAAGTCGAATATTTGTTTGCGCTGGCGTTAACTTCTTCGAATAGATTCCGAGTGCCTGATAGACGTCACCGATGACTTGATGAACGACTGCGCCCACTGCACTGTTCGAGGCGTCCGTCGTTAGGGTTAATGTTGCCTCTGGAGCCATGTGGCTTAGGAGAGTGTAGTTGGCCAGCTCATCTTTGCAAGCTGCGAAAGCTGTAGTTGCTTCGTCGCTCCATTTGAGTTTTGTTCTGTCATTTTTTAAGTTGCCCTGTATTATTTCTTGCAGTTTACGTTGGTTGTTCACGGCGTTGGGCAAAAAAGGGCGATAAAAATTGAGCATCCCAAGAAAACGTTTGAGATCTTTCGCCAACGTTGGCTTCGAAAAATTTCGGATCGCGATTACTTTCACTTCCATTGGTTGGAGCCCATCTGCGCTGATGGGATGTCCAAGAAAATTTACTTGGGGTTTGCCCAATTGTCATTTACTGCTGTTGATTGCTAGATTATTCCTCATTAGGCGGCTTAAAATTTCGCGCAAATGGTTTTCGTGTTCGACTGAATTCGCCGATGCCAAAAGGATGTCGTCTACATATACGAACACAAAATCAACCTCTCGCAATACGTCGAGTATGTGCCGCTGAAAGGTCTGCGCTGCATTCCTTAAGCCAAATGTCATGACTTGGAACTCAAAGAGTCCGAACGGTGTCGTAATGGCGGTTTTAGGAACATCACTCGGCTTCACAGGTATTCGGTTGTAGGCGCGTTGTAGGTCTATCACAGAGAAAATTGACTTTCCGTGCAATATATGTGTGACATCATGCAGAAAGGGAATGGGGTATCGGTCTGGCGTTGTTATGGCGTTGATTGACCGATAGTCCCCGCATGGTCTCCACTCACCACTGCGCTTACCCACCATGTCCAAGGGACTGGCCCACTTGCTGCTTGACGGCTTGCAAATACCTCTTTCTAGCATGTATTTAAACTCACGCTTCGCTGCCTAAAACATTTCTCCTGTGAGTGGTCGGGCGAAACTTGCAGGACCATTTGTAACAATATGATGAGTGACCTTCGATGACGTACATTTTTTGTAGCTGCCAAGTATACTTAGCTCATTGAACTCCTTCAGTAGATAAGTATATTTGTCTGGAGCGTTAATTGTTACAACTGATGATATGCTCTTGTCGTAGATAGCACGACCTTAGGCTTCGTTAAGCGTCGTTCGGTCATGGAGCGTGTTGCGTACTGGATCCACGAGCAAGTCGTATTTACGTAGAAAGTCTAAACCGATGATGTGCGCTGATACGTCGGCTATGATGAATGTGCATTCAAAGTTTTTACCTAAACCAAGTGGCAAACTCATGCGCCGCTCGCAATACGTTTTTATGTTTGTGCCGTTTGTAACGTATAACTGAAGGCTCGCTGCTTTTCCGTACTTGTCGCTTGGTCGCTTGGTCTCGCCGGTGTAACGGATACATCGGCTCAGGTGTCAATAATAAATTTCACTTTGGTTTTGCTGTCCGTGACTGCAATACGTGCAATGTTTTTTTCGAGTTGGTCGGACTTAGACAGCGGTATCTGCGACTCTCTCCTTAGTTTTTTTGTTTCGCATTGAAGCTGCAGGGAGGCCGGCCTTTTTGCATCGCGGCCGTACTTTCAATGAAACCAACAAATTTCCTTGTACGTGGTTTCTGGTTTTGTAAATTTGTGAGCCGGTCGATTTTTAAAATGTTTCGACTGTGTGAGCTGCAATGGCTCGAGTTGGCGCTCTACTCGTGCTATGCGGACGGCATCGCTTGCCGGCTCTACCTGTGTCTCTAACCTCGTTGCTATTGACACGTGCTTATGATCGCTGACCTCCACGATTTTGTCGGCTAATTTGGCAAGTTCCGGTAATTCAGATGTTGATGCCTGAAGTATAGCACGGGTTTGAGATGGCAAACGCTGAAGCCACAGCGATTTGAGGAAGTCGTTGCTAACTCTATCTCGGGCGAGACCACTTAGCTCCCGCAGAAGTTGTGTGGGATGTCGGTCGCCCAGGTCGCACTCCGACAATAGTTTCTGAATCTTTTTCTCCTCGCTTTCGCCGAATCGGTCGATGATGCATTTTTTTAGATTGTCGTACTTGCTATCTGCAGGTGGTTGTAGTACTGCCTCCGTGATTTGTGCTAGCACGTGGGACTCGATGCATGCGATTACCGTATTAAATTTGGTTATGTGCGATGATATACCGGCGATGCAAAACTGGGCTTCAATTTGCGCGAACCATATTTCTGGTCGCTCCGCCCAAAACGGAGGTATTTTAACGCTGACTTTATTAACGCAAATTCCTTTGTTCTCCGGGTAGTAATCGTTGGGTGTTTCCAGGTCGACTCTGTTTGGCTGTGCAGTCGGTGCACCATCGTTCTGAGCCATACTCTTCAGGAGCGGTGTTACGTTAGTGAGATCTCGTCGCGGTCACCAATTTAGTGCGCTGGCACGATTTAATCTCGATGACTAACGAACACGAAAAGGGAAGTTATTTTATTTGTTTTCCTTATTTATACATAGCCTAAATCTAGGGTTGCATTTTGCTACATAACACAATGTACAGAGTTGAAATTTTACATATTATTTAAACAATGGGTTGCCACTTGGTGTAGACTGCTACAAGGCTTTCTCTTATTGTTCTTGTTTTTTTTTATTTTCGCAATTAAAGCTAACTGAAAACCAAAAACCATAACCGACCGAAAAATCATTTAACTACCACCCTCATAGCCATCATGTGCTAAGACATTACATACATACGAACATACATACATATATGCATATGCGCTAAGCTGCTCTTTTTATCCACCTACATCATTTCGGCAACAGAAATCAGCGCAATATCATCTCGCATGGACATTACCCGTCATTCCTGGCGAAGTGATCGGCATCGCATATGTAAAAGTGGAGAAGTTACCATACACGTGTAGTCGCTCTGCAAAGCCTACCGCTTTTTCACGGTGTTGTTTTTCTCTATAACTGATCATATGCAAATTTAGAAAAAATTATTTACATTTACCTACATATTAGTAAGACATAAAGCCATAAAAAAAGGGAATTATGTATATGGCCTCATTTTCTTTTCTTATTTACATGCTTAACATTTCCTGGATAAGCAAATAATTAGTGAAAATATTCGTATATAAATTCATGGAATGATAATTAAGAAAAAGTTAAAAAAAAGCGTAATTTTTAAAGAAAGAAAATGTTCGCTAAAATTTTTGTTGTCAAATAATTATGAAACAGGAAAAAAAAATAAATTTATAAGTCAATTGTATGTTTCAAAACTTAAATAATTAAATCACTGTAAACGGATATAAGAAAACTTTTTTAGCATATGCGACCGCATTATTTACTCATTTGGCTTAAATTCGTTCTGGCAACGCTGTCTTGACATTTCGCTAAAGTCAAAAAACAAACAATGTCCGGACGAAGGCGACTCACAGTCTCATTGAAGACAAAAATTTAAATTATTGATAGGTTTAAGTCTGGTGCTAAGAAGAAGGACTTGCTCCGTATTTATAATATCGCGGAAAGCGCCCTTTCAAAAATTATAAAGAGCTCAAATGAGTTACAGTAGCAAAAATATTCTTGCAAAAACCTTAATAGAAAGCGGGCCAAAATATCAAAATATGAGTCGATTAACAATGCAATGTCGAAATGGTTTGCATAAATGGTGGAAAAAGGAGCTGTAGTAACAGGACCAATTCTATTGGAAAAAGCTCTGCAATTTGCAATCAAACTTGGTATTGCCGACTTTATTGCCAATGAGGGTTGGCTACAACGTTGGAAGAAAAATGAAAATATTAGCTTCAATACGAATCCAGAGATAAGTAATTATTTCAAAAGAAAATTCAGCAGTGTTTTAAAATATAAAATGTCAAACTTTTTACCTTCACTTTAGAGCGTTAAAAATGCATTTTACCTTAGCGTACCTGTTCAAAATTTATTTTTAATTATTTTGTTTTGTACTTTGAATTTTCTTTTTTATAAATATAAGTAATAAAAACTTTTTGTTACGTTTTGTTTTGTATACATAGTTATTTTTACTTTGAAATAGTTTATTAAAGAAGTGATATACTTTTAAATATGGTGTCATTTAGAGTAATAAAGATAGAAAATAAATAGATTTTTCAAAAATGTATAGATTTTCTATAGTCGGATATAAGAAAGTATCTTTCTTTTATGCGTTGTTTGCATAAAAGAAAGAACGCTTATACGAAAGTATTTCTGTGCATTTTTGAACTCTCTTATATGCAATAAGTACTGTACCTCTTATAGCAGTGCATACTGTAAGGTGAGGTTCTGCTATACCGGCATGTACTGTATTCGTAGCTCGCGGTACTCTATAAATATGTATATATTTTGGCGCCATATATTAGGTAAGTTCGGGTACGGATAATTATTGAAAGTTTTCGAAAACTATCAGCTTTTAGCGTTCGCGTACGCCAAAAACTAACAAAGTAGAGGAAATTAAGAGAGAAAACTGAAATATCAATTTGAGGGGAAGCTGTTGGTTTCTGCTGGAAAAATTTTTGCCAGCAATGTTTTCCATTTTGCATATTTGGATTTGGACAAGAATTCAATCAGCTGTTCGTTGAATTTGCAAGTTTCTGCAAATTTTGCGTTCGCGCACTGTTGTGGATATTTTTCTTTTGTGAGAGAAGAGAATACAATTCCACTGAATTTTGCTGTTGGATATTTTCTGTTGGAGATTGTAAACGAACGTACCTATTACACAGTGTTACAAAATGGAAAAAATTGAATGAACTTTTAAAGTGACATATTGGAAATTGTTCACCTGGTCGAATATAACTCAAAACGGTTTTTGGAAAATTTGTAACACCCTCAAAATCTTGCTTTACCGTTAAAAAACCGTTCTTCGGAAGTGTACGCGCTAATCTTTTCATTACTTGGCCATTTCTTTACCGATTTTCAATATGAAATATGTTTTGGAAAGGTAAGGATTATACCTTTAAATTGAGATATAAAGATCTATTTTTTGAGCTAGCGTGTTGTAATTTTTCATCGGGTAAACTTGGAAATTTTGTTTTTTCTTCAAATTTTTCTACTTTGACCGCATTTTATTGCAGTATTTTACTAAAAATATATCAAGTATGAGGAATTATTTTGAAAGTACATTCATTTCCAAAAATTTTGAGTGCTCATGCAATGAAATCGGACAAAAATTGACGAAGCTATTAAATTTTTTCTGCTATTAAATAAATTTACCTTGCGAAAAGTTTTTTTTTTTTTTTTTAATTTTTCTACTTTGACCGCATTTCATTGCGTTATTTTACTAGAAACATAGCAAGTATGAGGAATTATTTTAAACACATT
>OZ020604.1:69761973-69996202 GCA_963971545.1 Philophylla caesio | reverse complement strand
TTGCAATAAAAACAGAACAACTAACGCTAATTACTCAGAACGAAAACGACACTAAAGATGGCACAACGCCGACACCGGTGTGTCACAAAACCAAATTTGACAAGGGGTGACGGAAAATCGGGTCAGTATATATTAAACTGACTTACTTACTTACGTAATTGGCGAATCAACCGCCTAAGCGATTTTGGCCGAGGTCAACAAAGCACGCCAGCTGTCCTTATCATTTGCTAACTGGCGCCAATTGGAAATCCCAAGTATAGCCAACTCTTTTTCAATTCGGTCATTCCAACGCAGAGGAGGTCTTCCTTTTCCTCTGCTACCACCCGCGGGTACCGCGTCAAAACCCTTTCAGGGCTGGAGCTTTCATCCATTCGTACGATGTGACCTAGCCAGCGGAGCCGCTGGTTCTAAATCCGCTGCACAGCTCATAGTTCAATCTTTCGAAGAATCTTTCTCTCGAACCCTCCTAGAGCTCTCTCATCTGATGTTGTCATCGTCCATGTTTCTGCGGCTTACAATAGGACGGGCATGGTGAGAGACTTATAGAGTATAGTTTTTGTCCATCGAGAGAGGAGTTTACTACTCAATTGCCTACTCAGTCCGAAGTGGCACTTGTTGGCAAGAGAGATTCTGCGTTGGATTTCAAGGCTGACGCTGTTATTGGTGTTAATGCTGGTTCCTAAGTAAACGAAGTACTCTACTTTTTATACCCACGCACTTGTGTACAAGGGTATTATAACTTTGTTAACATAACGGTTGCTTCTAACAGCATAACGGAATCAAGATAGACATAGACATATATATACCAAAATGTTCAGAATGAAAAGAGAAGTCGATTTAGCGATGTCTGTCTGTCCGTCCGTCCGTCCGTACGTCCGTGCAGACGATAACTGGAGTAAAAATTGAGATATCTCATTGAAACTTGGTAGGTAGATTGCCTTTGACCCAGAGCAGGTTGATATTGCAACTGGGTAAAATCGTAGAGTAATCACGCCCACTTCACATATACCGGCAATTGTCGAAAATGCAAAAATTTCTATATTTCAGTAGCTATGGAAGCTAATATGCTCGACTTTGGTATCTGTTGTTGTATTCGAGCAGGAAATCCGACTGTATCAAAATTGTTTACAGGGGGCGTGACACCGCCCACTTATGAGTTCTTATGTATATCTCTGCAACCACTTAGGAGTTCATATGTATATCTCTGGAACCACCCACCAGATTTTGTTCAAATTTGGTACACGTATTACGCTATGCCTGTTTAAGCGATATTTGAAAAAAAACAATCACTCGCATCGCCACATTTTTCATCGCTTCCTATGAAACTTCCACAAACATTACAAAAATGGTCCGTTATACATTTTGGTTCCGACATTTTTAATACAATATATATTATACAAAGTTGTTTTTGTTATTTTTATGAAACCGATGCACTTAAATTAAATCACTCACAACATGCAATTTGTTGAAGAAACTGAGAAGCATATTATAGATCAAACAGAATGCAAAAAAGGCTTGGTTTTGTGGAAAATATGTTCAAAAAGCATGAAAAGAAAAATGTCCAACATTTTGCGTCATAAGCACTACAAAAATTTCTAAATCAATTTTTTTTTTAATTTTAATTGTTGCACAGGTCTCTAGCAATAATTTGGATTTAACAGATTGAAAAAATATCAATTAGTCGACGAGTTATAGCCAAAAAACAATATAAATAATATGCTGAAAATCGGCATTTGACTGTAAAATGCGAAGGTCGATTAAAAAAAAATTAGAACTAAAATAAACAAACGCCGCGATACGGGTCTTCTAATTTAGCCTCTATTTTCACCCCTCACTCTCAGAATCGACCTAATTTTTTAAAATTTAATATTGTTAAACAATAAAACATATATTCTTTACATATTCACATAACTAGCATATACATATGTACATACATTTTTATTATTGCATTATATTGTACATACATATGCATATACGCTCACATACAAGTGGTTCAAGTGGTTGGTCGGACCTTTTAGTCGCTCCGCGTTTGTCGCGAAATATTATTTAAATTGGAAGCGAATCTTCCGGGAAAAGGGCTGAAAAGTTGTTTTATGGCCACAGCAACCAGGCCGTAGGAGTTTCGGCGGAATAGAAAAGCTAAGTACCATAGTAATAATAAATTGCTAAACCCCTTTGTATGCATTCGGTGGGTTTCTTGCTTCCCGCCAAACAAAAAAAGGTAAACGAGAGAAGAGGACAAAAAGAAGAGGGCAAACGGACCACCACTTGTAAACTTGTAAACTTGGAACTTGGACCAGCTGATGGCTGAATCTCGACTACCGACCGGCAGACGTCGCACTCGCTAGGCGCTTGAACTGAGTTCACCTATGTTATCAGCTTGTGGATGCACTTATACAGACCCGAGCGAACTTGGGCGCTGTATATTATGGAAATGTTATATGAAATACACATTTCATAATTCAGCGTAGGCAGTCGGAGGGTTTCTTGTTTTTTGTTTTCTTCTTCCATCCAAAAACAAAAACAAAAAAAAGGAAATAGAAATAGAAATATGCACATTAAAGAGATGCAGAATAAGAGGAGAAGAAAAGGGCCACCTCTTTGAACAGCTGATGGCTAACTCCAATCTACTGGCCGACGGGTGTCGCTTTCGCCTTGAGCCTAAGTTGATATCGGCTGACCGGTATCATGTGCTATGTGCTTGTCTTCTATGTTTGTTGTGTTGGATGTAAGCAAATAGCGGTGTTTTTTTTTTTTACGGACGTTGGGATAGCGCGCTATCCATCAAGAGTCCCGTATGAATCTCTGGAGACTACTCACGCATTTCATCAGGGAGGGGCTATGGCATAAATATTCCTGACTTCCAGGACGCCGTTTCCATAGTCCCCCATCCACGTAAGGTGATTAGGGGTTCAGGAGCGATCTGCTACGACTTCACCTGTGAAAGATACAATCAAACAAAAGATTAAACATATTCAGGACTAACTTAATCTCGTTGCTAAACGACGGCGTTGTTCGCGTATTCTGAGCTCTCTTTACAGATGTTTTTTACTGTATTTCAAACTGCTTTGTCATCAATCATATAAGATATCAGATTTTCTGGCATTGGATCTACCTTCATTACGATTCTTAATTTCTCCCGCTCAAATGAAAACGAAGGACAAGAAAACAGTATGTGTTCTGCGTTCTCCGCCACAGTCTCACACGAGGCACAAACCATTGTATTATCATGACCATATTTACATTAGTATTCTCTGAAACAGTCGTGCCTACTTAGCACCTGGGTTATATAAAAGTCTATTTTGCCATGCGATCTGCCTTGCCAAGCCTCGATACTCGGGATTAGTCGGAAAGTCCAGCGTCCCTTTTCGACGTGGCCCAACGTTGTTGCCATTGGGTTAGGCTTTTATGGCGTTCGGCCGCTGTCTCTTGTACTGAGAGGGCTGTGCCTTTATCTCGGGCCGTCTGATAGGTTCGCTGGATTTCGTTAGCCAGCAGGTCGGCAGGCATTATGCCAACAATTACACAGGCCGCCTCATATGAAACAGTGCGGAAAGCGCTACAAACGCGTAGTGCACTAAGTCGAAATATGGAATTCACATTTTTTGCATATGACGTATGCTGAAGCGCCTGGCCCCATACAGGGGCCGCGTACATAACCACTGATTGTGTGACCTTAGTTAGCATCTTCCTGCAATTTTGACCAGGTCCACCTATATTTGCCATTTATCTAGCTAGAGAACTATGGACTGTTGCGGCTTTTTGTGTCACAGTTTCTATATGTAGTTTAAATGACAGCCTGGCATCTATCATAACACCTAAATACCGTACTGCAGGCATAGTTTCGAATACATACCCATTGATGTCTAGATGTGTAGTTTCCTTTTTCTTTCTGCTTGTTATAAGCACCCCTTCGGTTGTGTGAGCTGCCAATTGGAGCCCTTTGGTCTTGAGCCAGTCATCGATTAATATAGCCGTGTCTTTCGTGGCCAATTGAATTTTCTCTATGTCTTTCCCTACAATGTTAACCGCAATATCATCTACGTATCCGATTACCTTCACTCCTTTGGTAGACGCAGGACTCCATCGTAAGCAATAATCCACAAAACTGGGCCGAGAACTGAGCCTTGGGGAACTCCTCTGCTGACGTCATATCTATTTCTACCTAGATCAGTATTATGAAACAGAACTCTATCAGTAAGATAGCTATCTACTATATTTATAAGATAAGGTGGAGTATTTAATGCCTTTAATGCATTAATAATATGCGACCACTTTTATGAGTTAAACGCGTTTTTTATGTCTAAGGTTACTACTGCGCAGTATTCCTTCGAACCGTACTTGCAGCGCTTGCCTGATATTGCTTCATCCGCTATTTCAGTGACGCGACAAATAGCATCGACTATGGATCTTCCTTTTCGAAACACGTACTGGGCTTCCGACAGGCATTTCAATAAGCGATCGCAAATTACACGTTCCAACAATTTGTCTAACGAATCTATCATACAAAGCGGTCTGTAAGAACCTGGATCACCTGGAGGCTTGTTGGGCTTTGGAAGCAACACTAACTTCTGCTTTTTCCACCTCCTCGGGAAAACGCCATTTTGCAGGCATATATTAACGACATGTGAGAAGGCCATAGGGGAATCAGCTACTGGCGCTCTGATGGCAATGTTCGGTATACCATCAGGTTTCGGAGCCTTGCCGTTCTTTAGCCGTTCAGCTGCAGCTCGAATTTCATCCGGTATAACAGGTGGACAAATTGTCAATGTATTGTTATTCACAGGCCTCATTTGGGGGCTATCTTTGGGAAAAAGCGTTTCGACTATTTGCTTGAGCAGAGTGGGACATGTTGGCATCTGCTTTTGGCTACTTTTAAACTTTTTCATAACAATTTTGTAGGCGCCACCCCAAGGGTACTCGTCAATCTCACTACAAAGCTCTTTGAAACAAGATTTTTTGCTTGCCTTTATTGCATTTTTTAATTCTTTACGCAAGCATTTAAATTCATCTCTCAGAATATCAGATCTGTTTCTTTGGTATTTTCTTCTGGCTTTGTTGCATTCAGACCGCAAGTCTGCGATTTCAGCTTTCCACAAATAAACAGGGTTGCGGCTATTTTTGCGCACTTTTCTATTCATAGATGCATCACAAGCCCTAGCTAATACTTTATAAAGTTCATCGGATAGACTTTCTGCATTGGCCCGCATTTGTGTTACGCTTTTCATACCATCCAGTACCAACTTAAACATATCGAGATCAAATGAATTAGTGCACCAGGCATTTGCGTCGTTCTTCACAAATCCACGAGCCCTACTTCTCATGTAATCAACATCCATTATTACAGCCAAGTGATCGCTATATGTGGAAATATCGCCTAATTGCCAGGAAACTTTTGTCATCATTGATTCACTACAGAAAGCAATATCGATAATGGAACCTCTTCCATTTTTGGCGTAGAATACGTCTTACCTTACGGTATGGGCACCCATGTCAGGTTTTTATTGTTGTAATCTCTATTTCTTTAATTATAAGGAAACGGCACGGTAACTTTTTTTAAAAAATTTTTTGTAGTCAAATGAAGTTGTTAGCTTTCGTTTGACATACATTTCATGTTGGTTGATATCTTCCTAATATTTAAATTTCTCAAATGAAAATTGTATAAACACATGCACACAAATATGTGTGTGGTGTTTGGTTGAGTGTTTGCTGTTGGGCGATTTAAATGTACTCGTGCAGCCCTTTCTTTGTATTGCATAATTTTAGGCGGGCAAGTTAAAGTAGAGTAAAGGCAGAGAAAGCGCTGCCAACTACTGCTTATTGGTGGTGATTTTAACACAGAAATCACTTCAAATACTAGATTGGCGAAATTTATGAGCGATACGTTTAATTTGGATTATATTCGAAATGATGCTCCCACAACTATTGATAACACAACCATTGACTTAGTTTTTGCGAGAAATTTAAATGTTAATTTAAAAACATATTTATCCCATTTTTCCCATCATAAGCCTATATTCTCAAAAGTAACTTTCAAATAATCAAATAGATTTGGGTCTGTTATTTATCATTTATCTTTACTATTGATAACTACCATTGACTTCGTTTTTGCGAGAAATTTAATTGATAATTTAAAAACATTTTTATCCTATTTTCCTATCATAAGCTTATGTATATCATCAAAAGTAACTATCAAATAAAGAAATTCATTTCCTTGCATTATTTATCATTATAAATTATCATTATACATATGTTTTCTGTCTTATCGGATGGCGTATTCTACGTTAAACTTAATGGCCGTGTCTCTGACACAGCCTCCTTCTTTTTATTTCGAAAGTATTTTTGTTCCCTCTATTCAATAGAAGCAAGTCTAATGGTGCAAAGGCTTTAAGAAGAGCGCGTCCTCGCTGATTTGTCCTGCTGCTGCCCGATTCTAGAGCCCACGCATTAAAATCTCCGGCTATTATTTTGGGAGAGCACAAAACCGCATCTTCAACGAGTCTATCTAGCAGAAGTTCAAATTCTTGCTGGCTAAGTCTAGGAGGTGCATAACAGCTGTATATATAAGTACCGTCAATTTTGGTCCTTACAAAGAACTCATGGCTGTAAGGCTTTTCGGTAATGCATTTTTGCCCACACACCCATATTGCTGCTTTGCCTTTGTTATCAGGAATCCAAGTTCCTTTCCCAGGCTTCTTATACTGCTCGCTCAAAATGGCAATGTCAATTTTTTCTTCGATTATTGTTTGATCCAATAGCTGCTGAGCAGCTTCACAGTGATTCAAATTCAGCTGCAGAATCTTCATATTTTTGATTTAGATTTTTGTATAGCGCGTTGGAAAAAGGGGCACAGTTTGCTCCCAGCAATATGGTTTTTTTCCACCTGATTGTTAGCTTTACAAAGAATGCATAGTGCCGTCTTGTTGCATTGTTTAGCGTTATGACCTTTTTCTCCGCACTTAAAACAGCAGCCACTGCGGTCTTCATTTGTACAAGCCTTTGCTTGATGACCAACCTCCAAGCATCTGTACCATCTTGTCAGAATACTTTTTTCCCGAATGCGACACACCGACCAGCTTTTTGCAATGATTTTCTGTGCTACGAGCTGAGGTAAGCCAAGCAGCGCTATTTGGGTCCCTGGATAACCTTTTCTGATCGTTTTTATCCAGTTTAGCTCAAAGTTTTGGTTTAAAACGTTTGCCTCTGATATGGCTACAACTATATCTTCTTTAGTTGTGGTCTCATCGAGATCATGTATCTCTATATAGGTCTTCTTAGATAGAGCTGTAATTTCGGATTCATTACCTAAGAGACTTTGTACACCGTTTTTGAAAAGTTCTGTTTTTTCCTCATGCACATGGTTGAGCTGGAGATTTTTTTTTCCTTTCTGGGTCTTGCGTACTCTTTTGACCTGTTCACCCATTTTGCTTAAATCAGCACTGTTTTTCACCGATTTAAGCATATCGCTAAATGACATGTCACCTGTCTTCTTGATGACAATGACATTTGGTTTAACCAGCAAAGTATTTGGTTTAGCCTTAATGATCTTCTTAGCTCTTGTTTGTACTACCCATTCGCCTTCAGGGTCTTTATTTGATCTTATCAGAGCCTCCCTATAAGACAGCGTTTTTTGCTCTGTGCCATCTTTTGAGATTACCGCCTTACTGGACCGTTTCGACGGGTTCATCTCATTTGTCATGGAGTCTTCTATGCCTCTTTTTGACGTAAAATTAGCTTTTTTGAAAGGAGGCGAGGTTTGCGTGCATTTACAGCTTTGCGACCTCTCCTTTACTTCACCTACGACTTTCGAAATCCTTAATTCTTCGTAAATTTCCACAATCTCATCAACCAAATCCCGAATCGGCTGCTGAATGGAGCGCCTTGGCGGCGCCATTAAGTCGACAAGACTGCTCAATTTATTGCCTAAAAGCAGCAGCACGTTCGATTTTTCTTCCTTTGCCAGATTTGGGCCCTGGCTAGTGGCCAGACTTACATTATCAATGTCCGGCGGAGACGATCGGGCTCGCACTACCGACGGAGCATCAGACGCTACAAAATTTCGCTCCGCCATATTAATATTCGCGGACGGTGACCTCTGAATTTTGCCACTTGCTCTAAAAGGATCAGGCAAATCCACGTTTTCCCCCATATTTATTTTTTTGGCCTCCTTGGTGCGTTGACATCACCCAAAGGAGGCAGCTTTTACGTACCCGTCTGCAGGAAGTGTTAAAAGCTTTGCTAACCGGAAGTCTTAAAACCGAAAGCTTTTAAGCTGAGCTTTTACAAAGCTTTCAAGCTTGAGTTAATGAGCTTCTATGCTAAAAGCTTTCAGCAGCTATGTTCTCTGATAAAGCTATCAGCTTTATTCCAATGTCAAAGTCAGCTGTTTACCTGGCGCCAAAAATGAACTTGGAGTTCTTGCCAAAGTAAGCAGCCGATTTGTTTTTGTGTTTTCTCTATTCAGAAGAAAACTTTTAAAGCCAATAAAAACATACCTGATTGGTGGTTTACTATACAAACCACTTCCTTCGGATATAGGCGAGTCTCAGGTCCTCCCTCACACAATTTTCTTTTTGTTTTTCACCACAAACTTAAAGTTTTCACTAGCGCAAAAATTTCACGTCTGCACTGCACAAATTACAATTGAGCAAATAGCGGTGTGGCGGAAGGCATCTGCATGCAGAGAGGGCGTTTCGGTGCAGACACTCGACAGCTTTTCTCGCTCTATGCTGTGTATGGTAAGAGAACTTCACTTGAAGTTAAACAAGTACATATTATAAGATATTAATTCAATGAGATCCAATTGATGAATGAATATTATATTTTCAGTAAAATATTTCAATACAAACATTTCTTTGATAGAATACAAATTATAAAAAGTGAACAAGTACATAACACTAAGGTGGATATAACAATTCCTCCCTGTCAATTTGACATTTACGATGTAAAGAAGTCTGTCTTTTTACGGTTACGCTTAGATCTTCGAATTTCAATTTCTGTTAAACAACGCCTTTTACGGCTTGGAAGTAATGTAAAAGATATATCTCGTCTTGGTTCTGTAGTGCTTGAATTCTGTGCAGACTTTGCTGCTGTTAGCGGTGGTAAATCTTCATTCTGTGGAATAAAACCAGAATCTGAATAAGATTTGTGAAAAATACTAGCTGCTAACTGCGAAGCGTTTAAATACGTTGTATTTTGCGACCTATGATAATTTGAATTTAAACGAAGTTGATTTTGATGCCTTTTTATTATTACTCCATTTTGAGTTTTTACTAAATACATTCTTCCTCCAATAAGTCTTACAATTACTCCTTGTATCCATTTATCCCCTTTTGAAAAATTGCGAGCATAAACATTTTGATTGACTTGAAATTTTGTGTTTGAAAAATCAACAGATTTTATTGGAATTGGTTTTAATAGTGATAGTAATATTCGATGTTGACGTCCATGAAGCAATTCTGCCGGTGTTTTTCCAGTCTTATTCGGTGTAGATCTGTATGTAGTGAGATAAGCTAATAGAGCACTTTGAATATTTTTACTTTCCAACATTTGCTTTTTGAAAGCAGTCTTAAACGTGCGTACAAAACGTTCTGCTTGACCATTCGAAGCTGGGTGAAAAGGTGCTGTAGTCAAATGACGAATGCCATGAATTTTACAAAAGGTTTGAAATTCACTGGATACAAATTGTGTTCCATTATCTGAAACTAAAACTTCTGGTAAACCTTCTATTGAAAAAATGTTTTGTAAAGCTATTATAGTCGAAATACTTGTAGAATTTGTCATTTTTATTACATACGGAAACCCGGAAAATGAATCCACACATATTAACCACATATAACCTTCAAAAGGACCCGCATAATCCACATGAATTCTTTGCCAGGGTTTTTCTGCTTCTTGCCAGGGTGTAAACTCTTTTGGAGGACTCGAACTAAATAACTTGCAAGTTGAACAAGCAGAAACTAAATTTGAAATATCGGTATCAATCGCAGGCCACCAGCAATAACGTCTGGCTAATTGTTTAGTTCGAACAATTCCCCAGTGCCCTTCGTGAAGCATCTTAAGAACCTTCTGTTGAAGAATTGTTGGTACCACAACACGATCAAAATCGGTTTGTAAAATTAAAACTCCTTCAGTAATAGTTAAATTTAAACGTTTGCGAAAATATGGAACAATGTCCTTATTTAATTCTTTCTTGGGCCAACCATTTTGTACGTAGTTAAAAACTTTTGATAAAATTGGATCAGTTCTTAAAAACTTAACAAGCAGATCTGCGTTTACTGGAAAGTTTTTAATTTGTTCTAAAGCATTCACTTCAAATGCATCTTCCATATTGTCAAAATCTTTATCTCCACTGGATGGCAATCTCGATAATGCATCTGCATTACCATGCTCTTTCGTGCTCTTGTATAATATATCGTAATTATAACCATATAATATTAGTGCCCATCGCTGAATTCTGTGAGCTGAAGTAGAATTAATCCCTTTTCCTGGATTAAAAATTGACACCAATGGCTTATGATCTGTAACTAAGGTAAACTTTCGACCATATATATAATCATGGAATTTACGAATTCCAAATATGATTGATAATGCTTCCTTTTCAATCTGACTATAATTCTTTTGTGCATCGTTTAAAGTTTTTGAAGCGTGTGCTATTGGCCGCTCAGAGCCATCTGAATAACGATGTGAAATAACAGCACCAATACCATATGATGACGCATCCGTTGCTAGAATTATAGGCAAAGTCTCATCAAAATGGACTAGTTTAGTCATATCAACAATTTCCCTTTTAAGCTCTTGAAACGCTTTTTCTTGCGCGGATTTCCATACAAATTTTTCATTTTTTTTACGAAGTAGATTAATTGGACCACAAAGAGTTGAGTACCCTTTAATAAATGTGCAATAATAATTAACTTTCCCCATGAAAGATTGAAGTTCGGCTAAATTTGTAGGACGAGGCAAATTTGTAATTGCCTGTGTATTTTTCTCAGATTGTTGAATACCCGCGGCACTGATTACATGTCCAAGATACTCTACTTTTCCTTGCATAAAAGTACATTTTTCAAAATTACATCGTAATCCATATTCTCTTAATCTTTGAAATAATAAACGTAAATTCTGTAAATGTTCTGCCTCTGATTTTCCAGTACATATTATATCATCTAAATAGTTAATACAACCAGGAATATCGTTTATAACTTCCTCAACCAAACGTTGAAAAATAGCAGGAGCACTTGCTATACCAAAAGGCAAACGCTGGTACTGATAAAGCCCAAGTGGAGTATTTACAACCACTAATTCCTTGGATTCTTCATCTAATTCTATTTGTAAATAAGCGTCAGATAAATCTATCTTAGAAAACAACTTCCCTTTATTTAGTTTATGAAAAAGATCTCTAACACGTGGTATTGGATACTGCTCCACGTCCATTTGAGGGTTAATTGTAACCTTGAAATCTCCACAGACTCTAATTTTGTTGTTTGGCTTGGGAACAATAACAAGTGGAGACGCCCATTTGCTGAATTTAACTGGCTTCCATATACCAAGCTCTATTAAGCGTTCTGCTTCTTGTTTAAAAGGATCATGTAAAGCATATGGAATCGATCTGGGTTTGAAAAACTTCGGTCTGCTATCTGGTTTCATATAAATATGCGCTTGAACTTGTGTGCAACGACCTAACTCTTTCTTGAATATTTCATTGTAATCATTGCAAAGTTTATTTAAATCCGAATTTTGAATAATTTGAAAAACTTGAACAGACTTAAAATGATCATACCAATTTAAGCCAAATATATTTGTACACGATTCAGAATTAGCCACGATAAGCTCAAGATATTTTTCTTCATCTCCAATCTTAACCTTTGCCTGCATTTTACCCAAAATTGGTACCTCCGATGACCCATAACCAAAAAGTTTAGTTGAAGAACTATATAAGGTTGGTTTTCGCAAATTTGTATTTGCTGATAAACCAATGACGGAACATACTGAACCCGTATCAAATTGAAATTTCATTGGAGTGCCATTAACCTCAGCATCAATGAACATTTTATTACCAGCTCTCGTAATAATGTTATTATCAACCATGTTGCAATTTTCAACATCTTCTATCATTCTCACTTGCTTATTTTTAAAAATTGGAACGGACTTACATACAGTTGCGATATGTCCAATACGCCCACACTTGTAGCACTTGGCCTTCAAAAATTTACACTCTGACTTTTTATGCTTCTTGAAACACCCGTTACATGCTGGTAACTCCAACTCTTGCTGTTTAAAATTCTGGTGGCGTATCTGCTCACTATGCCTATCATGCTGTTTTGTTACAAAAATATCCATCTCCTGCTTATTAGTGTCTTTGATGCTCTTGATTGTAGTCTGCGTTGACTCAAAAGTTTCAGCTATCTTCATTACTTCCGCTAAAGTTGGATTTTCTTTGTGCAACGAGGCACCACGGACGGACTCATCAGGCGTATATAAAATCAATAAATCTCTTATTAGCTCATCTACATACTCACTACCACAATTATCATTTTTGCAAACAAAATTGCAATCTCGTGCCATACCTTGAAGTTCGGTGACCCATTGCTTATAACTTCCCCCTTCGCGTTTCTGCCTTTTGTAAAAATCATGTCTTGCCTTTATAACATGAGTCTTACTTTTGTAATGATCAATGAATTTCGCCAAGATTGCTTCGTACGATAATGTCTGAATTGCATGCTTGCCAACCATCTTTTCCAATAGCCTGAATGCACCGTCCCCAACCCAAGATAATAAAAACGAACGTTTCTTCTCCATATCATCTATACCATAAGCCTTGAAATGCTCCTCCAATTGCGTTTTGTAAGATCCAAAATTATGTTTGTCCTCCTCAAAACTATGAAATTTTGGTACAGCTGGTGAAATTGCAGTATTGGATGTACCCGAAACTGGGCTCCCTTCATGACGATTAGTCATTTGTGCAAAGAAATGCTGTTGCTGAAGCAACATTTGCTGAGACCATTCCTGCTGCCTCTCCAAAAGATTCGCCAGAAAATTTTCCATTTTTTTACTCTCGTCGCCAAATTATAAGATATTAATTCAATGAGATCCAATTGATGAATGAATATTATATTTTCAGTAAAATATTTCAATACAAACATTTCTTTGATAGAATACAAATTATAAAAAGTGAACAAGTACATAACACTAAGGTGGATATAACACATATGTACATAGGGGTTTACATGCGACCGCGGTATTCTTTTTGATTCTATAATAAAAATAAATTGTAATCTTAATTAAGCTTGTTTTACTTTATTATTTTTATTCCCACTAAGACATTTATTTATTATATCGAATTAAAACTTAGTCAAATAAAACTCAATAATTAACTTTTAACTTGGTCTAATTCTCAAACAATCTAATTTAATTTAATTAAATTTCAAATTAAACCTAATACTTTTACTTTTTATTAATCCTATTTAAATTTGTTCGCAGTTTACTAAACTTAGTGTTGTTCACGACTTGATTTTTTCTGGCTTGCCTATTCTGCCTATTCTGCTTGTTTTTCTGATTTGAGCGCGCGGATAAGGCCATGCACGGGTGTGTACGTACGCACATGGGTTAAAAATCAAATCATGAGTTCGGAGTGCATTGGCACATACGTTTGTGAGTGTGTGCAAACGAATGCACAGCCCTGTAGGAACCATGACTAGCTATCCGGTAGGAATCAGGCACGAAGAAAGCGAATTAAAATGAGCATTAATTCGTACTGGATTTCATGCTGAAACCGAGCCCAGTAAGGTTTCAGCTTATGGCATACTGGAAAACACGTATTTTGATATGTTTGCTTTGAGCTGGTGGTAACTGACATTCAGTTACCTGAGTATGCAGGAGTGACATCATGCAGAAATGACTTCCAGGCTAATGTCAGTACTGCCTCCGCCCCATTAAAACTCTAGCAGGTCTCAGAAAACGCTCTCTACTCGACACCATTAAGTTGGTCGCACAGGCTCAGTTGATGAAATCCTGACTAATACCGATCTGGCTCTGAACGTAATACCCCATAAAGGATTGCGTCAACCCTTGCATGGCCTCCCTGTGTACAAAGATAACCATGGGATCGTTAAGGTAACTGCGCATAATCGTATGTATGATAACGGATCTGAGTTTGGGCCCTTTAAATAAAATAGATCAAATTAAAAACAATTTTAATGTCAATGTTACTGTGAACGAAAACAAAAGCATGAGCAATGTAAACGAGGCGTCTACTGTTCAAAATTCTCCCAAAATGACGATACGGGTGGAAAACGCTGATAGGGGCATTGACCCTTTTCAGAGATGTGCAAAGCACTAACCACCGCTAACTCCCTCGCAGGAAGCACAAGGCTCAGAGGACTCGCAAAAACCGAAAGAGACCAACTCAGTCGTGAATCATACGATCGGGGAAACTGTAAAAGAAAAGAGCGCATTTAGCAAACGAAAAGACACGCTGCTAAGTATGCTTAGAGAAAACGAGGGTAAACGCCGGACTATACACCAACCAATGAGGGACACTATCGGCAACATTAAACAAATGTACAAATAAAGCAGTATGTTCTGACAATAGCACTCAGACATCCCCATGGTTTAAACCCCCATCAGACCCACCCCGGAGAAAAGCTGGAACAGAAGCCGATGGCTTGCCCTTAAGCAAACGGGTAAAGGAAAACCTTAAAACTCAACCAAAGGCGAGTCCGAAAGGAAAGGGGACTTGGATTGCTCAGTCGGCAGCCCACCAAATTAAACCCAACGAGTGGGTAGAAGTCAAAAAACGAGAAAAAAAAATGACAAAAAGCTGTTAGAGCAAGTAGGATCAAAAAGTCGAGGCCTGATGCAATTGTCATCGAAAAAACAGGGAACATATCCTACGCAGACATCTTGAAAAAGGTGAAAAATGACGCCAAGTTTAAAGACTACGCTGAATCAGTGTCAAAAATCAGGCGTACGCAAAAGGATGACCTACTGATAGAACTTATCAAATCCTGTCAAAAGTCTATGGACCTAAAGGCTATGGTAGGCTCGGTTTTAGGCAGTGAGGCAGCGGTCAAGTCGCTCACGCAACGTATCATAATAGAATGCCGGGACATCGATGAAGTGACTACGAAAGAGGAGGTTCATAGCGCAATAACAGCTCTCCCAGGGTTGGAAGTTATCGAGGTATCAGACATAACGGGACTCCGGGCAGCATACGCTGGAACTCAAACGGCAACGCTAAGCTTGCCAGTTCAGAAAGCCCAGAAACTTCTCCAGACTGGCTAAATTAAAATCGGCTGCGTCATCTGCCGTATAAGGGAGCGCGTGCAACTCCAAAAGTGCTTTAAGTGCCTCGAATACGGTCACATGTCTAGAAACTGCTCTAGCAAGACGGACAGGTCGAAACAATGCAGAAAGTGTGGCGTAGAAGGTCATTTTGCGAAAGAATGTAAAAACAGCCCACACTGTGTGCTGTGTAAATCTGCTAATGGGGATAACCTCGACCATATAGCTGGAATTTACAAGTGTCCAGCTTTCAGGAAGGCTTTAACGAACCGACGCCCATGAGAATCATCAAAATAAATTTAAACCACTGCGAAGCCGCACAAGATCTGCTATCACAGACGGTCAGAGATGCAAGAGTAGACATAGTAGTCATAAGTGAACCTTACAAGTGCAAAGATGATGGAGCGTGGGTCAGCGATATTAAAAAATCCACAGCTATCTGGCTCTGCGGTGCATACGCATTCCAAGAGACGCTTAACGCCGACGAAGGATTCGTGCGCTGTAAAATAAATGGGCTACATATTATAAGTTGCTATGCAAGGCCAAGTCTCTCGGTAACAGAGTTCCAGCAGCTATTGTTCAATATCGCCTCAGAAGCTCGTGGCAAGTCTCCGTTGATCATTGCGGGCGACTTCAATGCCTGGGCAGTGGAATGGGCTAGCAGATTAACGAATAAGAGAGGGGAGATGCTCCTGGAAACATTGGCCAGCCTCTGCGCTGACCTTCAGAAAAATGGGTACTGGCTCGATAATAGACATTTCCCTTGCAAGCGATTCGCTGGCCCAGAAAATCAAATGGATGGTAAGCGAGGAGTACACCCACAGTGACCACCAGGCCATTATAATAAATATAGCGGAGAAAAAAACAAGGAAATGCCAAAGCTCACAGGGCCGAAATGGAAGGAAACGATGCTCGATAAAGATGTCCTGAAGTATATGGTGAAAGAGCTTACAACCATTACAGGACCAGCAGAAGAGGTGGTGAGTCAATTGGCTTCTGGCCTAACTGAAGCTTGCGATGCATCAATGCCAAGAAGGTCAATAAATAAGAAATTCGCACCATGCTATTGGTGGAACAGGGATATAGAACTACTAAGAAAACAATGCCTAAGTGCTAGACGGAAAATGCAGCGAAGCAGAGGGAGGCCAGAGTTTTCCGATAACCTAAATGCTCTTAGAAAGTCAAGGAAGAGCCTTAAAGCTGCTATAAAAGATAGCAAACTGGACAATTTTAAGAAAATATGCGACGCAGCAGACATAAATCCCTGGGGCACTGCTTATAGGGTAGTGCTAACAAAAACTAAAAGCGTTAAATCACCAAGCATTACGTGCCCAGAAATGCTGAGAAATATCATAACCCTTTTCCGCAAAGGGACGAGGACATACCATCAGTCTTTCCATGTTATGAGAAAACTGAAATCCCAAGGGTAACCGAAGAAGAGTTGCTAATTGCATGCAGGAAGATTCAAAACCGCAAAGCTCCAGGGCCCGACGGCATTCCAAATAAGGCCCTGAAGGCCGCTATTATAGCGCGGCCAGACATATTTGTGCATGCTTTCAACTCATGCTTTATAGAAGGTTATTTCCCAGTAAGGTGGAAAAAGCAAACCCTGGTGCTATTACCCAAAGGCAACAAACACCCAGATGAGCCGTCGTCTTATCGTCCGATCTGCTTACTGGACACGCTTGGAGAAGTTCTGGAAAGGATTATATGCAACAGGCTAACGTCGTTTGCCGAAGAAAATGGGTCTCTCTCGATGAACCAGTTCGGTTTTAGAAAATCCCGGGCAAAAGATGGCTTGTCCTTGGACCACTCCTGTGGAACCTTCTGTACGATGGTGTCTTGAGCCTGGAAATGCCTCGACGTACAAAAGTGGTGGCTTTCACAGACGATGTTGCGGTAGTAGTTCTGACAAAACATCTACATTAAATTGAAGCTGCAGCCGGATCAGCTGCTTTAAAAATCAAAACTTGGCTTGACTTAATGCACCTAACGTTGGCCGACCACAAGACCGAGTCACTTTTGATAAGCAGCAGAAAGACAGTGGAGTTTCTGAATATTCGCGTGGGGACAGAAATCATTACGTCAAAGCCCGCTATCAAAGACCTAGGTGTAATGATTGACTTAAGACTTAGCTTCAAGTCCCATTTATAGTTCGTTTCAAAGAAAGCCTCGACAGTGCAGTCAAGCTTGTCGCGTATTATGTCAAACCACGGAGAACTAAGGCACATCAAACGAGTTCTTTACAGTAGGGTTATTAGCTCAATCCTCCTATATGCGGCCCCAATCGGGGCAGACGCTCTGATCGTAAAAAGCAACGCGAAAAAGATAACAACTGTCCATCGGCCAAGCGCCTTACGAGCAGTCTGCGGCTTCCGCACAATTTCAGACGAAGCCTCTTTTGTCATAGCTGGACTGATGCCAGTAGATATTATGGCCCATGAAATGAAACGAATTTATGATAAGCTTTCCGAAAACAATGGAAGAATAAACCCAAAAGAAGTAAAGGCAGAAGAAAGGGAAAACTCAATGAACATTTGGCAGGCTCGTTGGATTAGCTCCCCAAAGGGCAGGTGGACCTACGAGCTGATACCAAATATCAGCAAATGGGTTGAGAGAAACCACAGTGACACAAACTTTCATGTAACACAGTATCTCTCGGACCAGGTTAGGTTAGTTTCTTCTCTGTTCTATTTTATTACTTACCTACAATCATAAGTGTGTAGTCACTGTGTGCCTGTGGCAAATAAGTGTTTGTTTTCCCCTATTCCTTCTTTCCCCAATCAGCACGCGATGGTTTTTGTTTGTTTATTTTTTCTTTGATAGCGAGCAAACTCCCAGCAGTCAATATCAACTCCACCGAAGCCGACAATACTGAGCCGGTACAAGCGCGTGCTCTGTTGTGTGTACCCTACATCCGCTCGACACAATTAACAACGCGTTATGTTACAAAATAAATACAATGGCGCCCATCCGTTTGAAATATTGGCTTTTTTGAGTTTAATTACTTAGTTTTGTTACTCTTACCGAAGAAAAGAAAAATGTTTGTTTTGATTTTTTTTGTTCATGTTCATATGCTCATTGAACAATAAAAATTTGCTTTTAACTCAAACGTTTTGGGCATAACTCCTGCTATATATTCGAGTAAATTCCAACTTAAAAAATATATCTGATTATATATCTTTAAAACTCGATTTCCGTTCCTACTTCCTTTCCGAGTTATCCCCCATTCCCTTGTCCTATTGTTTAGTCTAGAGGTTAGTGAAATTCTAGCAGCTTCAACTTGGCTCGGACCAGGTTAGGTTAGTTTCTTCTCTATTCTATTTTATTACTTACCTACAATCATTAGTGTGTAGTCACTGTGTGCCTGTGGCAAATAAGTGTTTGTTTTCCACTATTCCTTCTTTCCCCAATCAGCACGCGATGGTTTTTGATTGTTTATTTTTTCTTTGCTAGCGAGCAAACTCCCAGCAGTCAATATCAACTCCACCGAAGCCGACACTACTGAGCCGGTACAAGCGCGTGCTCTGTTGTGTGTACCCTACATCCGCTCGACATAATTTACAACGCGTTATGTTACAAAATCAATAAAATGGCGCCCATCCGTTTGAAATATTGGCTTTTTGAGTTTAATTACTTAGTTTTGTTACTCTTACCGAAGAAAAGAAAAATGTTTGTTTTGATTTTTTTTGTTCATGTTCATATGCTCATTGAACAATAAAAATTTGCTTTTAACTCAAACGTTTTGGGCATAACTCCTGCTATATATTCGAGTAAATTCCAACTTAAAAAATATATTTGATTATATATCTTTAAAACTCGATTTCCGTTTCTACTTCCTTTCCGAGTTATCCCCCATTCCCTTGTCCTATTGTTTAGTCTAGAGGTTAGTGAAATTCTAGCAGCTTCAACTTGGCTGTAGATGCCTTACCTCGTAATAAGCTGAACACTACATGAGTTTGTGTTTCGTTTTATTGATATGCTAGTTTTTACCTTCAATATAGTTATAGTTTCTGAAATCATTTTTATGCATACACGATTAGCCCTTGTGTTTCAGCCTGTTTGTGTAGTTGTTTCCTGATTGAAGGTTTTTACGTGGTCAAGAACTACTATCTTCCGGTTCCTTATATACTTACAGATAGATTCACCCTAAACTTTCCTTCCGCATTGATGAATTGTTTTACTATTTTTCTATCTTAGATTATGTTTTTTTTTTCTTTTTTTCTTTTCAATTTAAGATTGCATCCTCGTCGACTCTGAGTCCAGGTCCACGGCTTCTATCCACTCGTTCCTCTCCGGGATTCATGTAAATCGCATTTTGCCTGACTGCACTACAGCTTGTCAGGAATTTCCCATAGAGGCGCACTGGTGGAAGATTAAACATTATTTCCAGAGATTTTGGGAGTGTAGAGGGCAGTGCTCCCATGATAAGCATCGAGGCTGTCCTCTGTACCCGCTCTACTTTTGCTATGGGCAGAGTCCTTCTCAAAGCCGGTCACCATGCGAATGACTCCTAGAAATTTTATATTTCCTCGTGAAGAGCACCACCTCGGTCTTCGTAGTGTTGATGTTGAGTCCACACTCCACAGACCAGGTGGTAAGTGAACAGCATTTTGCAGCATATCACTTAGAACTTGTGGATATTTACCTGTTGCTATGATCGCTATGTTGTACGCTCGGGTATAAAAACACACTCATCGGAAATTACAGGTACCAAAGCATAAAACATCAAGCTTGCAAACATTTCAATCCAATACTTGGAAATTAATGGATTGCAATAAAAACAGAACAACTAACACTAATTACTAAGAACGAAAACGACACTAAAGATGGCACAACGCCGACACCGGTATGTCACAAAACCAACTTTGACAAGGGGTGACGGATAATCGTTGTAGTATATATTAAACTGACTTACTTACTTACGTTATTGGCGAATCAACCGCCTAAGCGATTTTGGCCGAGGTCACCAAAGCACGCCAGCTGTCCTTATCATTTGCTAACTGGCGCCAATTGGAAATCCCAAGTATAGCCAAGTCTTTTTCCATTCGGTCATTTCAACGTAGAGGAGGTCTTCCTTTTCCTCTGCTACCACCCACGTACCCGCGTACCGCGCCAAAAACCTTCAGGGCTGTCCGTGCAGACGATAACTAAAATTTTAAAATTGAATATTGTTAAACAATAAAACATATATGTATTCTATACATACTCACGTAACTAGCATATACATATATACATACATTTTTATTCTTGCATTATATTGTACGTACATATGTATGTACATCAACATTAATCTTGCATTTCAGCATGAGCTTATACGCTTGCTTGAGTCATAGTTTTTTCTTTTATATTTCGTTTACGTTTTTTTTTTCTTTTTATTATATACAAAAATCCTTATTTTGAATTAAAACTACATTGTATTTGTAATCTTTTAGAAGGAATTTAAAATGAACTAAAGTTTAATTAAATCTTTGTAAAAATCTAATCATGTGTTAATTTCAGTTTTTTTTATTACGGAACCATGCATCGACACAGTGTGAATATGGGCATTAGTCTCTGACTTTTTTTTATAAGGAATCAGAATTAAATTTTACTCAGGCAGTAAGTGATCATGGTAGGGTGGACGATTTTAATGTTGCGCTCTCATCTCGCAACAACATCAACAACTGGCGATCGTAAGCGATCTTAGCTAGGTTAGTTTCTTCTCTATTCTATTTTATTTCTTACCTACAATCATTAGTGTGTAGTCCTTGTGTGCCTGTGGCAAATAAGTGTTTGTTTTCCCCTATTCCTTCTCTCCCGAATCAGCACGCGATGTTTTTTGTTTGTTTATTTTTTCTTTGCTAGCGAGCAAACACCCAGCAGTCAATATCAACTCCACCCAAGCCGACAATACTGAACCGGTACAAGCGCGTGCTCTGCTGTGTGTACCCTACATCCGCTCGACACAATTTACAACGTTATATGTAACAAAATCAATCAAATGGCGCCCATCCGTTTGAAATGTTGGCTTTTTTGAGTTTAATTACTTAGTTTTGTTACTCTTACCGAAGAAAAGAAAAATGTTTGTTTTGATTTTTTTTGTTCATGTTCGTATGCTCATTGAACAATAAAAATTTGATTTTAACTCAAACGTTTTGGGCATAACTCTTGCTATATACATACATCCTCGTCGACTCTGAGTCCAGGTCCACGGCTCCTATCCACTCGTTCCTCTCCGGGATTCTTGTGGATCGCATTTTGCCTGGCTGCACTACAGCTTGCCAGGAATTTCCCATAGAGGTCCACTGGTGGAAGATTTAACATTATTTCCAGAGATTTGGGGAGTGTAGAGGGCAGTGCTCCCGTGATAAGCATCGAGGCTGCCCTCTGTACCCTCTGTCTTACCACAGCTGTGTACATCCAGTGTACGATGTGTGGCTTTATTCCTTATTTCTTCCCTACGGCGGTCTTGCACGCATAGAGGGCATTTATGGCCTTCCTAGAGCGGTCTTCTGGTCTACTGGTATCAGCTTTTCAAACAGATAAGATGGCGTCTACCATATAGAGAGTTTGTACATAAATAGGCAATTTCTTGCGGACAGGTAGTTATCCAAGCTACAACCCAGGATCTTTGTATGCCAATCAGAAATGTGATTATATCTATCGATCCCATACACATAACGTGTAGCATTATTGAATGCTACATTGATTTTATGAGAAGATATTGAGTCAAACTTACTGTACACTATCTCAGAGTATGTGATTAGTGGCATAATTAACTGTAGTACCAATTTACGACGGGTTTCAATGGGCGTAAATGCAGCTGAGATCGTAAGTATAGCATATACATTACCCACAACCCTGTTGATATGGTCCGTACTCGAAAGTTTTGAATTAAGTATAAAACCAAAATTTTTTACCTTATCTGTAAAACTGAGGGAGCTAGCGCCTATCCACAACTTTGGAATATTATCTACATATAAAACACTGTTACATATAGGCAAGACGTATGACTTTGACGCATTTAGACACAAAGCATTTTCACTAGCCCAGAGAGATATAGCAGACAAGTCACTATTTATTTTGCAACATAAATCCTTAATTAAACCAATACGACTGGACAAGTACAATTGTATATCATCAACATTCACATACTGACACACAGAAAAAACATCATTGACAAAAATACTAAATAAAAGCGGACCAAGGACAGATCCCTGCGGTACACCAGTATATATATTTATTGACTTGACCTTCTGCGTTCTGCCTACAAGGTAGCTGGCCATAAGTTTTACTGAATTATCACTGAAACCAATGTAATGTTTCAGCTTAAGACACAGTAAATTATGATCCACTGTGTCAAACGCCTTCGAAAAGTCAAGTAAGCAAAGAAGAGTCAAGTCATCATTGTCAAAGTTAGATCTAATGTCGTCCAATATTTTAACCATAGCTGTCGAACAGCTATGCTTTTGTCGAAAGCCAGATTGTAGTGGCGAAAGAAGATTATTATTATGTACAAATGCAGAAATTTGCGAAGCCATCAAGTTTTCGCAGGGCTTGGAAAAGGCAGGCAATATGCTTATTGGCCTATAGTCACCAGCACAACTAGCGCCCACTTTCTTTGCTTTTGGAAGTATGAGAGCTTTTTTCCAAACTCATGGGAAACACGAGCTTGTAAGACTATGGTTAATAATGTGGGTTAAGGGGCCTATTATAAATTCCATTACAATTTTGGCAAATTTTAGTGAGACTCCATCCTCCCCTCTAGCATTAGACCTTATGTTTGACAGTGCCTTCAGAAGGTCAACTTCTCTAACTGCCATAAATTGAAACTCTTCTTTAAAATTCGCGGAAGTTGAGAATTCCTTTGGTAAAGCGATACATTTGTTTTTATTATTGACATTTACAAAATAGTCGTTAAGCTCATCAAGGTCTATATCACACACAGACTTTTCTTTGCCATGTATTTTAAAATTTTTTAGGTAGCGCCATAGCTCCTTAGATGTGAGTGAGGGATCTAGCCTTGAGTAGCCATACCAACGCTTAGCTTGTCTAATTACAGCAGTAGTTTTATTGCGTATTTCTTTATAACGACGCCAAGAGGTATCCGTTAAATTTTTTCTCCACTTGGCATAATTCTGATTTCGCTTTTTAATGGCCGAACGAACTTTGGCAGTGTACCAAGGACATGAATTATTTATAACATTAACAGAACGAAGGGGAACATGCACATTAAATAACATGGCTAGGTTTTCATTTAGGAAGTCAAGCTTTCTATCAACAGTGTCAAGAAACCATCATTTATTCCAATTTACATTACACGAGTCTGAATACAAAGAATTTACATTCAACGATTTAAAATCACGAAAGAAAAAAGAACTTGCGCGGGACGGACGATTCAATACAACATCAAGAGTACAAAATATTAGATCATGGTAGGAAATAAAGTCAACTTGATCAAATTTAAGGATATGCTGAGGGTCACACGTTATAAAGAAGTCAAGAAGACTGGGTGGAGAATTATTTGCATATCTCATTAGTTAAGATCTATGAACAACACAAAGTCCTGCTGTTGCCAGTTGGTCCATTCATTTGTCACTACATGGGTCTTTTGTTAGTAAGTTTACATTGAAATCACCACATATTAAAAACCGCTTATAATCAAACACATACTTATTAAGATCATCAAAAAAAGAATCAAGGACAACATTTTTTTTGGATTATAAAGACATGAGTAAAAAATTTTGTTTTCGCCGTCAGATACTTCAGTAAACATGTATTCAGTTTCAAAGTTACTTGATTTTGTTAGCAGTCTGAATTTGTGATTCTTTTTACAGTACACGGCAACTCCTCCCCCTTCTCTATGCTTGCGATCATTTCGCAGTAAATTGTATCCAGTTAAAGAAAGGTTGAAATCAGGAAGGTCGCTGTGAAACCAGGTCTCGGAAACGCAAATTGCATTCACTGCAGAGTCATCAAACACATATCTAGCAAAATCAAGTTTTTCATGCCTTAGGCTATGTGCATTAAAGTGTACAACATTAAAATGATTATTTTGTTTACATAGAATGTCAATAAGAGCTTTTTTATTTTCACTAACGCGATAGTCTGACTTATCGAACGGACCTATATTCGCAACACTGAACCAAAACAGACACAACTAATATCAACCATGTACAGTATGTGTGTATGTAAGTATATATGTTTGCATGGGAGCAGGGCAATAACAAAAAGAAAACAAGATATAGAAAGACTGTAGTTAAGAGACAAATTAAGAGTATAAAAATGAGCACATTTGATTTAAACAAATGGTAAACATAACAACTATACTTAAACATAGTTCATCAGGTGTCTGCATTAACAACAGCGTTAATGTTTTCAATGTTGAGTACCTTCACTGCTTTGCATTTAGATCGGACGCGAACATACACATACCCTCGAATTGAGAAAGCAGCCACAAGTTTTCTTTCTCTTCTAAGCTGCATTGCGACACGTATTAGCTCCCGATTATTTTTCGTAAGGCACTCATGTATGTGTATTTTGCTATTCGAGTTGAGTCCAACATCACGAAGCGATAGTGGCCGCCCTTTTTCTTTGCTAAAGCTAGCTAACAATTTAAAAAGGACAGAGCGATCAACAGAAGATGCTAACTTGACAATCACAGAAGCAGCGCCGTTATCTAATTGTGATTTCGCACTCGAAAGGCAGTGCATACACGGAGCGCAGGCAGTTGTAGAGTCTAACACAGGCTGCCAAAAGTCTCTTTAATGTTCTCGCCATCTATGTAAGGGAGACCATTGATAATAAGATCGGTGGACACGCTTTGGTTTTGGCATTCATTTAGCTCCGATTTAAGCAGCACAATTGTTCACTTTGCTTAATTTGGATTTCTGCTTTTTTCACCCGTTCATGTATGTTTTTTATTGCCTTTCTAACATTCGCCAAATCGTTGTATCACGCGCTCTTCAGACGCTTTCACTCGTTCAGCTATCTCTTCGACAATGCTCTTTCTCTGCAATTCCAGTTACTCCTCAATCCGCTCAATCCAAGAAGAAGGTGATGAGCTCATCTTTTTCTCTGCTTTACCAAGAGAGTTGTTGTGCGGAGTAAGTACCGCTTGGCGCACAACTTTGGCTCTTGTTGTCATATTTGCAAATTTTTGTTTACGATTAAATTTAAATTTAAACTTTTACACGCGAAATCAAGGCAACAGAACTTCTCAATATAAAGTGAAGAGAAAGTTTAATTAGACACGTAATTATATACTTATTACTCAAATAAATTGACGAAAACTCAATATAAATAAACAATTACTGCAGCGCACCAAAAAACACGTCTACTCTGTTTGATACATTTATTGCCCCCATTCAAGTTTTTATCTAGAATGACTCCTAGGAATTTTATATTTCCTCGTGAAGAGCACCACCTCGGTCTTCGTAGTGTTGATGTTGAGTCCACACTCCACAGACCAGGTGGTAAGTGAACAGCATTTTGCAGCATATCACTTAGAACTTGTGGATATTTACCTGTTGCTATGATCGCTATGTCGTACGCTCGGGTATAAAAACACACTCATCGGAAATTACAGGTACCAAAGCATAAAACATCAAGCTTGCAAACATTTCGCAAAACTCAATCCAATACTTGGAAATTAATGGATTGCAATAAAAACAGAGCAACTAACACTAATTACTCAGAACGAAAATGACACTAAAGATGGCACAACGCCGACACCGGTATGTCACAAAACCAAATTTGACAAGGGGTGACGGAAAATCGTTGTAGTATATATTAAACTGACTTACTTACTTACGTTATTGGCGAATCAACCGCCTAAGCGATTTTGGCCGAGGTCAACAAAGCACGCCAGCTGTCCTTATCATTTGCTAACTGGCACCAATTGAAAATACCAAGTATAGCCAAGTCTTTTTCCATTCGGTCATTCCAACGCAGAGGAGGTCTTCCTTTTCCTCTGCTACCACCCGCGGGTAACGCGTCAAAAACCTTCAGGGCTGGAGCTATTTCATCCATTCGTACGATGTGACCTAGCCAGTGGAGCCGCGGGTTCTTAATCCGCTGCTCTACGTCAACGTCCTTGTACAACTCGTACAGCTGATAGTTAAATCTTTCGAAGAATCTTTCTCTCGAATACTCCAAGAGCTCTCTCATCTGATGTTGTCATCGTCCATGCTTCTGCGGCTTACAATAGGACGGGCATGATGAGAGGCTTATAGAGTATAGTTCTTGTCCATCGAGAGAGGATTTAACTGCTCAATTGCCTACTCAGTCCGAAGAAGCACTTGTTGGCAAGAGAGATTCTGCGTTGGATTTCAAGGCTGATGCTGTTATTGGTGTTAACGCTGGTTCCTAGTAAACGAAGTAATCTACTTTTTATACCCGCGCACTTGTGTACAAGGGTATTATAATATTATAACTTTGTCCACAAAACGGTTGCTTATAACAGCATAACGGAATTAATATAGATATAGACATATATATAGCAAAATGTTCAGAATCAAAAGAGAAGTCGATTTAGCGATATCTGTCTGTCCGTGCGTCCGTCCGTCCGTCGGACGGTGCAGACGATAACTTGAGTAAAAATTGAGATATCTCAATAAAACTCGGTATGTAGATTGTCTTTGGCCCAGAGCAGGTTGGTATTGAAAATGCGATAGTAACCACGCTTACTTCCCATATAACGGTAATTGTCGAAAATGCAAAAATTGTTATATTTCAGTAGCTATGGAAGCTAATATGCTCAAATTTGGTATGTATTGTTGTATTCGAGCAGGATATCCGACTGTATCAAAATTTTATACAGGGGGCGTGGCACCGCCCAATTATGAGTTCTTATGTATATCTCTGCAACCACCCACCCGATTTTTTCAAATTTGGTACACATATTACACTATGCCTATTTAAACGATATTTGGAAAATTATCAAAATATGACTATAAGCACGCCCACTTCCCATATAACGGCAATTGTCGAAAATGCAAAAATAGCTATATTTCAGTAGCTATGGAAGCTAATATACTCAGATTTGGTATGTATTGTTGTATTCGAGCAGGAAATCCGACTGTATCAAAATTTTATACAGGGGGCGTGGCACCGCCCACTTAGGAGTTCATATGTATATCTCTGGAACCACCAACCAGATTTTGTTTAAATTTGGTACACGTATTACACTACGGCTATTTAAGCGATATTTGGAAAAAAACAATCACTCGCATTGCCACATTTTTCATCGCTTGCTATGAAACGTCCACAAAAATTACAAAAATGGTCCATTATACATTTTGGTTCCGACATTTTTAATACAATATATATTATACAATGTTATTTTTGTTATTTTTATAAAACCGATGCACTTAACTTAAATCACTCACAACATGAAATTTATTGAAAAAACTGAGAAGCATATTATAGACCAAACAGAATGCAAAAAGGGCTTAGTTTTGTGGAAAAAATGTCCAACATTTTGCTTCATAAGCACTACAAAAATTTTCTAAATACATTTTTTTTTTAATTTTAATTGTTGCGCAGGTCTCTAGCAATAATTTGGATTTACAGATTGAAAAAATGTCAATTCGTCGACGAGTTATAGCCAAAAAACCATATGAAAAATATGCTGAAAAGCGGCTTTTGACTGTAAAGTTCGAAGGTCGATTAAAAAAAAATTATAACTCAAATAAACAAACGCCGCTATTCTGGTCTTCTAATTTAGCCTCTATTTTCACCCCTCACTCTCAGAATCGACCTAGCTTTTTAAAATTTAATATTGTTAAACAATAAAACATATATTCTATACATATTCACATAACTAGCATATAAAGGGTGTTTTTTTTACAGGTTTGTTTTTCGAATAGAGATAAAACTGGCATTTTGTGGTCAAATCTGGCAACTCTAATGTCATTTATGTTCAGTTTGGTTTGCCATTTCATCATGAACAGGTTGACAAAAGAACAACGCTTGCAAATCGTGCAAATTTATTTCGAAAATAATGGTTCAGTTCGCGAAGTTTACCGTGAGCTCCGTCCATTTTATGGTCGACATAATCGTCCATCAGAGCAATTAATTCGGTTAACCATGGATCGTTTTCGCACTACGTTTACTCTATGTGATAATACGCATCCGCAGAGACATCGAACAATGCGCACCGAATAAACAATTGAGGACCCGAATGAATCGATTCGCCACCGTGCACAGCAATTGGAGCTTTGTCCATCAACTTTATGGAAGATTTTGCGCAAAGATCTTGGCTTGCGACCTTACAAGATCCAGCTTGTGCAAGAATTAAAGCCGCGAGACCATGCAATGCGTCGTGATTTTGGTGTATGGGCCGAAAATGAGATTGATCTCGATGCTGATTTTCATCGCAAAATTTTGTTCAGTGATGAGGCTCATTTTTGGTTGAATGGCTACGTCAACAAGTAAAATTGCCGCATTTGGAGTGAAGAGAATCCACATGAGACCCTTGAAACGCCATTACATCCACAAAAACTGACTGTTTGGTGTGCTCTATGGGCTGGTGGAGTCATTGGGCCATACTTCTTCCGCAATAATGCTGGAGAGGCAGTTACCGTTAATGGAGACCGGTATAGAGCCATGATAACCGACTATTTTGTTCCCGAATTGGATGGCATGAATGTGGATGAGTTGTGGTTCCAACAAGACGGCGCTACATGCCACACAGCGCACGTCACAATCGATTTATTGAAGGAAACATTCGCTGAGCGCATAATTTCGCGGAATGGACCTGTCAATTGGCCACCAAGATCGTGTGATTTGACACCATTGGATTATTTTCTTTGGGGATATGTGAAGTCGCTCGTCTACACCAACAAACCAGAAACGTTAGGGGAATTGGAAGCCAACATTCGTGGCGTTATTGCCGACATACGGCCCCATATGCTCGAAAAAGTGGTTGAAAATTGGACCTGTAGAATTGGCTTTATTCGAGCCAGCCGCGGCGGCCACATGCCCGAAATCATATTTAAACATTAATGGCATAAAATTATCCTTCCAATAAAGCCAAATTGATGGACCTTAAAACGATTTTCTTGTGTTTTATTTCAATTCGAAGTTCTATACCCCTAAAAAAAACACCCGATACATATGCACATACATTTTGATTCTTGCATTGTATTGTACGTACATACATATGTATGTACATAAACATTAATCTTGCTTTTCAGCATGAGCTCATACGCTTGCTTGAGCCATAGTTTTTTCTTTTATATTTCGTTTACGTTTTTTTTCTTTTTATTATATACAAAAATCATAATTTTGAATTAAAACTACATTGTATTTGTAATCTTTTAGAAGGAATTTGAAATGAAATAAAGTTTAATTAAATCTTTGTAAAAATCTAATCATGTGTTAATTTCAGTTTTTTGGCGTAGAATACGTCTTACCTTACGGTAGGGGCACCCATGTCAGGTTTTTATTGTTGTAATCTCTATTTCTTTAATTATAAGGAAACGGCACGGTAACTTTTTTTAAAAATTTTTTTGTAGTCAAATGAAGATGTTAGCTTTCGTTTGACATACATTTCATGTTGGTTGATATCTTCCTAATATTTAAATTTCTCAAATGAAAATTGTATAAACACATGCACACAAATATGTGTGTGGTGTTTGGTTGAGTGTTTGCTGTTGGGCGATTTAAATGTACTCGTGCAGCCCTTTCTTTGTATTGCATAATTTTAGGCGGGCAAGTTAAAGTAGAGTAAAGGCAGAGAAAGCGCTGCCAACTACTGCTTATTGGTGGTGATTTTAACACAGAAATCACTTCAAATACTAGATTGGCGAAATTTATGAGCGATACGTTTAATTTGGATTATATTCGAAATGATGCTCCCACAACTATTGATAACACAACCATTGACTTAGTTTTTGCGAGAAATTTAAATGTTAATTTAAAAACATATTTATCCTATTTTTCCCATCATAAGCCTATATTCTCAAAAGTAACTTTCAAATAATCAAATAGATTTGGGTCTGTTATTTATCATTTATCTTTACTATTGATAACTACCATTGACTTCGTTTTTGCGAGAAATTTAATTGATAATTTAAAAACATTTTTATCCTATTTTCCTATCATAAGCTTATGTATATCATCAAAAGTAACTATCAAATAAAGAAATTCATTTGCTTGCATTATTTATCATTATAAATTATCATTATACATATATTTTCTGTCTTATCGGATGGCGTATTCTACGTTAAACTTAATGGCCGTGTCTCTGACACAGCCTCCTTCTTTTTTATTACGGAACAATGCATCGACACTGTGAATATGGGCATTAGTCTCTGACTTTTTTTTATAAAGGATCACAATTAAATTTTACTCAGGCAGTAAGTCATCATGTTACGGTGGGCAATTTTAATGTTGCGCTCTCGTCTCGCAACAACATCAACAACCGCCGATCGTAAGCGATCTTAGCTAGGTTAGTTTCTTCTATATTCTATTTTATTTCTTACCTACAATCATTAGTGTGTAGTCCCTGTGTGTGTAGTCCCTGTTTGTTTTGATTTTTTTTGTTCATGTTCGTGTGCTCATTAAACAATACAAATTTGCTTTTAACTCAAACGTTTTGGGCATAACTCCTGCTATACTAGCAGCTTCAATTTGGCTGTAGATGCCTTATCTCGTAATAAGCTGAACACTACATGAGTTTGTGTTTGGTTTCATTGATATGCTAGTTTTTACCTTCAATATAGGTATAGTTTCTGAAATCATTTCTATGCATAAACGATTTAGCCCTTGCGTTTCAGCATGTTTGTGTAGTTGTTTTCTGATTGAAGGTTTTTACGTGGTCAAGAACTTCTATCTTCCGGTTCCTTATATACTTACAGATAGATTCACCCTAAACTTTCCTTCCGCATTGATGATTTGTTTTACTATTTTTCTATCTCAATTTAAGATTGCATGGATGCAATCTCACGGTGGAAAACTGTGGAAAGACCGCCATCGAAAATGATTTGGCTCAGAATATTAGTATTTTAACTTTATTTTAATTTCCGTTCTTAATTTTATCTAGCTCTGAACCTTATATACGGCATTGATTATCCTTATTCTCATAAGTCGTTTCCATGGTTTCCAATTAATATAAAGACTTTCTATATTAATTTCGATTTTTTTTAGTTTTCATTTAGATTATTTATATTTTATGAAATTCATTTAGTGTTGAAATGCCACTAGCGCATAGCTGTGAAGATTTAACAAATGTTGAGGACCTTCCCATCCTCGTCGACTTTATCTAGCTTTGAGCCTTATATACGGCATTGATTATCCTTATTCTCATAAGTCGTTTCCATGGTTTCCAATTAATATAAAGACTTTCTATATTAATTTCGATTTTTTTTAGTTTTTTTGGTTTTCATTTAGATTATTTATATTTTATGAAATTCATTTTGTTTTGAAATGCCACTAGCGCAAAGCTGTGAAGACTTGACAAATACTGAGGACCTTCCCATCCTCGTCGACTTTATCTAGCTTTGATCCTTATATACGGCATTGATTTTCCTTATTCTCATAAGTCGTTTCCATGGTTTCCGATTAATATAAAGGCTTTCTATATTAATTTCGATATATTTTTTAGTTTTTTTGTTTTCATTTAGATTATTTACATACATTTTATGAAATTCATTTTGTGTTGAAATGCCACTAGCGCATAGCTGTGAAGACTTAAGAAATGTTGAGGACCTTCCCATCCTCGTCGACTCTAAGTCCAGGTCCTCGGCTTCGATCCACTCCTTCCTCTCCGGGATTCTTGTGGATCGCATTTTGCCTGAATGCACAACAGCTTGCCAGGAATTTCCCATAGAGGTCCACTGGTGGAAGATTTAACATTATTTCCAGCGATTTGGGGAGTGTAGAGGGCAGTGCTCCCATGATAAGCATCGAGGCGGTCCTCTGTACCCGCTCTACTTTTGCTCTGGGCAGAGTCCTTCTCAAAATCGGTCACAATACGGCAACTCTATAGAAAAGAATGGGTCTTACCTCAGCTGTGTACATCCAGTGTACGATGTGTGGCTCCACCTGGGTCTTCGTAGTGTTGATGTTGAGTTCACGCTCCACAGACCAGGTGGTAAGTAAACAGCAGCAGATCACTTAGAACTTGTGGATATTTACCTGTTCCTATGATCGCTGTGTCGTACGCTCGCATATAGAAACACACTCATCGGAAATTACAGGTACCAAAGCATAAAACATCAAGCTTGAAAACATTTCGCAATACTCAATCCAATACTTGTAAATTAATGGATTGCAATAAAAACAGAACAACTAACACTAATTACTCAGAACGAAAACGACACTAAAGATGGCACAACGCCGACACCGGTATGTCACAAAACCAAATTTGACAAGGGGTGACGGAAAATCGTTGTAGTATATATTAAACTGACTTACTTACTTACGTAATTGGCGAATCAACCGCCTAAGCGATTTTGGCCGAGGTCACCAAAGCACGCCAGCTGTCCTTATCATTTGCTAACTGGCGCCAATTGGAAATCCCAAGTATAGCCAAGTCTTTTTCCATTCGGTCATTCCAACGCAGAGGAGGTCTTCCTTTTCCTCTGCTACCATCCGCGGGTAACGCGTCAAAAACCTTCAGGGCTGGAGCTATTTCATCCATTCGTACGATGTGACCTGTGGCCAGCGAAACCGCGGGTTCTTAATCCGCTGCACTACGTCAACGTCCTTGTACAACTCGTACAGCTCATAGTTAAATCTTTCGAAGAATCTTTCTCTCGAATACTCCAAGAGCTCTCTCATCTGATGTTGTCATCGTCCATGCTTCTGCGGCTTACAATAGGACGGGCATGATGAGAGGCTTATAGAGTATAGTTCTTGTCCATCGAGAGAGGAGTTTACTGCTCAATCGCCTACTCAGTCCGAAGTACCACTTGTTGGCAAGAGAGATTCCGCGTTGGATTTCAAGGCTGACGTTGTTATTGGTGTTAATGCTGGTTCCTAAGTAAACGAAGTACGCTACTTTTTATACCCGCGCACTTGTGTACAAGGGTATTATAATATTATAACTTTGTTCACATAACGGTTGCTTGTAACAGCATAACGGAATCAAGATAGACATAGACATAACGGCAATTGTCGAAAATGCAAAAATTGCTATATTTCAGTAGCTATGGAAGCTAATATACTCAGATTTGGTATGTATTGTTGTATTCGAGCAGGAAATCCGACTGTATCAAAATTTTCTACAGGGGGCGTGGCACCGCACACTTAGGAGTTCATATGTATATCTCTGGAACCACCCACCAGATTTTGTTCAAATTTGGCACATGTATTACACTACTGCTATTTAAGCGATTGCCACATTTTTCATCGCTCGCTATGAAACATCCACAAACATTACAAAAATGGTCCATTATACATTTTGGTTCCGACATTTTTAATACAATATATATTATACAATGTTATTTTTGTTATTTTTATGAAACCGATGCACTTAACTTAAATCGCTCACAACATGAAATTTATTGAAGAAACTGAGAAGCATATTATAGATCAAACAGAATGCAAAAAAGGCTTAGTTTTTTGGAAAAAATATCCAACATTTTGCTTCATAAGCACTACAAAAATTTTCTAAATCAATTTTTTTTTAAATTTTTAATTGTTGCACAGGTCTCTAGCAATAATTTGGATTTACAGATTGAAAAAGTATCAATTAGTCGACGAGTTATAGCCAAAAAACCATATAAAAAATATGCTGAAAATCGGCATTTGAATGTAAAGTTTGAAGGTCGATTAAAAAAAAATTAGAACTAAAATAAACAAACGCCGCGATACGGTCTTCTAATTTAGCCCCTTTTTCATCCCTCACTCTCAGAATCGACCTAAAATTTTAAAATTTAATATTGTTAAACAATAAAACATATATTCTATACATATTCACATAACCAGCATATACATATGTACATACATTTTTATTCTTGCATTATATTGTACGTACATATGTATGTATGTACATCAACATTAATCTTGCTTTTCAGCATGAGCTCATACGCTTGCTTGAGTCATAGTTTTTTCTTTTATATTTCGTTTACGTTTTTTTTCTTTTTATTATATACAAAAATCATAATTTTGAATTAAAACTGCATTGTATTTGTAATCTTTTAGAAGGAATTTGAAATGAAATAAAGTATAATTAAATCTTTGTAAAAATCTAATCATGTGTTAATTTCAGTTTTTTGGCGTAGAATACGTCTTACCTTACGGTAGGGGCACCCATGTCAGGTTTTTATTGTTGTAATCTCTATTTCTTTAATTATAAGGAAACGGCACGGTAACTTTTTTTAAAAATTTTTTTGTAGTCAAATGAAGATGTTAGCTTTCGTTTGACATACATTTCATGTTGGTTGATATCTTCCTAATATTTAAATTTCTCAAATGAAAATTGTATAAACACATGCACACAAATATGTGTGTGGTGTTTGGTTGAGTGTTTGCTGTTGGGCGATTTAAATGTACTCGTGCAGCCCTTTCTTTGTATTGCATAATTTTAGGCGGGCAAGTTAAAGTAGAGTAAAGGCAGAGAAAGCGCTGCCAACTACTGCTTATTGGTGGTGATTTTAACACAGAAATCACTTCAAATACTAGATTGGCGAAATTTATGAGCGATACGTTTAATTTGGATTATATTCGAAATGATGCTCCCACAACTATTGATAACACAACCATTGACTTAGTTTTTGCGAGAAATTTAAATGTTAATTTAAAAACATATTTATCCTATTTTTCCCATCATAAGCCTATATTCTCAAAAGTAACTTTCAAATAATCAAATAGATTTGGGTCTGTTATTTATCATTTATCTTTACTATTGATAACTACCATTGACTTCGTTTTTGCGAGAAATTTAATTGATAATTTAAAAACATTTTTATCCTATTTTCCTATCATAAGCTTATGTATATCATCAAAAGTAACTATCAAATAAAGAAATTCATTTGCTTGCATTATTTATCATTATAAATTATCATTATACATATATTTTCTGTCTTATCGGATGGCGTATTCTACATTAAACTTAATGGCCGTGTCTCTGACACAGCCTCCTTCTTTTTTATTACGGAACAATGCATCGACACTGTGAATATGGGCATTAGTCTCTGACTTTTTTTTATAAAGGATCACAATTAAATTTTACTCAGGCAGTAAGTCATCATGTTACGGTGGGCAATTTTAATGTTGCGCTCTCGTCTCGCAACAACATCAACAACCGCCGATCGTAAGCGATCTTAGCTAGGTTAGTTTCTTCTATATTCTATTTTATTTCTTACCTACAATCATTAGTGTGTAGTCCCTGTGTGTGTAGTCCCTGTTTGTTTTGATTTTTTTTGTTCATGTTCGTGTGCTCATTAAACAATACAAATTTGCTTTTAACTCAAACGTTTTGGGCATAACTCCTGCTATACTAGCAGCTTCAATTTGGCTGTAGATGCCTTACCTCGTAATAAGCTGAACACTGCATGAGTTTGTGTTTGGTTTCATTGATATGCTAGTTTTTACCTTCAATATAGGTATAGTTTCTGAAATCATTTCTATGCATAAACGATTTAGCCCTTGCGTTTCAGCATGTTTGTGTAGTTGTTTTCTGATTGAAGGTTTTTACGTGGTCAAGAACTTCTATCTTCCGGTTCCTTATATACTTACAGATAGATTCACCCTAAACTTTCCTTCCGCATTGATGATTTGTTTTACTATTTTTCTATCTCAATTTAAGATTGCATGGATGCAATCTCACGGTGGAAAACTGTGGAAAGACCGCCATCGAAAATGATTTGGCTCAGAATATTAGTATTTTAACTTTATTTTAATTTCCGTTCTTAATTTTATCTAGCTCTGAACCTTATATACGGCATTGATTATCCTTATTCTCATAAGTCGTTTCCATGGTTTCCAATTAATATAAAGACTTTCTATATTAATTTCGATTTTTTTTAGTTTTCATTTAGATTATTTATATTTTATGAAATTCATTTAGTGTTGAAATGCCACTAGCGCATAGCTGTGAAGATTTAACAAATGTTGAGGACCTTCCCATCCTCGTCGACTTTATCTAGCTTTGAGCCTTATATACGGCATTGATTATCCTTATTCTCATAAGTCGTTTCCATGGTTTCCAATTAATATAAAGACTTTCTATATTAATTTCGATTTTTTTTAGTTTTTTTGGTTTTCATTTAGATTATTTATATTTTATGAAATTCATTTTGTTTTGAAATGCCACTAGCGCAAAGCTGTGAAGACTTGACAAATACTGAGGACCTTCCCATCCTCGTCGACTTTATCTAGCTTTGATCCTTATATACGGCATTGATTTTCCTTATTCTCATAAGTCGTTTCCATGGTTTCCGATTAATATAAAGGCTTTCTATATTAATTTCGATATATTTTTTAGTTTTTTTGTTTTCATTTAGATTATTTACATACATTTTATGAAATTCATTTTGTGTTGAAATGCCACTAGCGCATAGCTGTGAAGACTTAAGAAATGTTGAGGACCTTCCCATCCTCGTCGACTCTAAGTCCAGGTCCTCGGCTTCGATCCACTCCTTCCTCTCCGGGATTCTTGTGGATCGCATTTTGCCTGAATGCACAACAGCTTGCCAGGAATTTCCCATAGAGGTCCACTGGTGGAAGATTTAACATTATTTCCAGCGATTTGGGGAGTGTAGAGGGCAGTGCTCCCATGATAAGCATCGAGGCGGTCCTCTGTACCCGCTCTACTTTTGCTCTGGGCAGAGTCCTTCTCAAAATCGGTCACAATACGGCAACTCTATAGAAAAGAATGGGTCTTACCTCAGCTGTGTACATCCAGTGTACGATGTGTGGCTCCACCTGGGTCTTCGTAGTGTTGATGTTGAGTTCACGCTCCACAGACCAGGTGGTAAGTAAACAGCAGCAGATCACTTAGAACTTGTGGATATTTACCTGTTCCTATGATCGCTGTGTCGTACGCTCGCATATAGAAACACACTCATCGGAAATTACAGGTACCAAAGCATAAAACATCAAGCTTGAAAACATTTCGCAATACTCAATCCAATACTTGTAAATTAATGGATTGCAATAAAAACAGAACAACTAACACTAATTACTCAGAACGAAAACGACACTAAAGATGGCACAACGCCGACACCGGTATGTCACAAAACCAAATTTGACAAGGGGTGACGGAAAATCGTTGTAGTATATATTAAACTGACTTACTTACTTACGTAATTGGCGAATCAACCGCCTAAGCGATTTTGGCCGAGGTCACCAAAGCACGCCAGCTGTCCTTATCATTTGCTAACTGGCGCCAATTGGAAATCCCAAGTATAGCCAAGTCTTTTTCCATTCGGTCATTCCAACGCAGAGGAGGTCTTCCTTTTCCTCTGCTACCATCCGCGGGTAACGCGTCAAAAACCTTCAGGGCTGGAGCTATTTCATCCATTCGTACGATGTGACCTGTGGCCAGCGAAACCGCGGGTTCTTAATCCGCTGCACTACGTCAACGTCCTTGTACAACTCGTACAGCTCATAGTTAAATCTTTCGAAGAATCTTTCTCTCGAATACTCCAAGAGCTCTCTCATCTGATGTTGTCATCGTCCATGCTTCTGCGGCTTACAATAGGACGGGCATGATGAGAGGCTTATAGAGTATAGTTCTTGTCCATCGAGAGAGGAGTTTACTGCTCAATCGCCTACTCAGTCCGAAGTACCACTTGTTGGCAAGAGAGATTCCGCGTTGGATTTCAAGGCTGACGTTGTTATTGGTGTTAATGCTGGTTCCTAAGTAAACGAAGTACGCTACTTTTTATACCCGCGCACTTGTGTACAAGGGTATTATAATATTATAACTTTGTTCACATAACGGTTGCTTGTAACAGCATAACGGAATCAAGATAGACATAGACATAACGGCAATTGTCGAAAATGCAAAAATTGCTATATTTCAGTAGCTATGGAAGCTAATATACTCAGATTTGGTATGTATTGTTGTATTCGAGCAGGAAATCCGACTGTATCAAAATTTTCTACAGGGGGCGTGGCACCGCACACTTAGGAGTTCATATGTATATCTCTGGAACCACCCACCAGATTTTGTTCAAATTTGGCACATGTATTACACTACTGCTATTTAAGCGATTGCCACATTTTTCATCGCTCGCTATGAAACATCCACAAACATTACAAAAATGGTCCATTATACATTTTGGTTCCGACATTTTTAATACAATATATATTATACAATGTTATTTTTGTTATTTTTATGAAACCGATGCACTTAACTTAAATCGCTCACAACATGAAATTTATTGAAGAAACTGAGAAGCATATTATAGATCAAACAGAATGCAAAAAAGGCTTAGTTTTTTGGAAAAAATATCCAACATTTTGCTTCATAAGCACTACAAAAATTTTCTAAATCAATTTTTTTTTAAATTTTTAATTGTTGCACAGGTCTCTAGCAATAATTTGGATTTACAGATTGAAAAAGTATCAATTAGTCGACGAGTTATAGCCAAAAAACCATATAAAAAATATGCTGAAAATCGGCATTTGAATGTAAAGTTTGAAGGTCGATTAAAAAAAAATTAGAACTAAAATAAACAAACGCCGCGATACGGTCTTCTAATTTAGCCCCTTTTTCATCCCTCACTCTCAGAATCGACCTAAAATTTTAAAATTTAATATTGTTAAACAATAAAACATATATTCTATACATATTCACATAACCAGCATATACATATGTACATACATTTTTATTCTTGCATTATATTGTACGTACATATGTATGTATGTACATCAACATTAATCTTGCTTTTCAGCATGAGCTCATACGCTTGCTTGAGTCATAGTTTTTTCTTTTATATTTCGTTTACGTTTTTTTTCTTTTTATTATATACAAAAATCATAATTTTGAATTAAAACTGCATTGTATTTGTAATCTTTTAGAAGGAATTTGAAATGAAATAAAGTATAATTAAATCTTTGTAAAAATCTAATCATGTGTTAATTTCAGTTTTTTGGCGTAGAATACGTCTTACCTTACGGTAGGGGCACCCATGTCAGGTTTTTATTGTTGTAATCTCTATTTCTTTAATTATAAGGAAACGGCACGGTAACTTTTTTTAAAAATTTTTTTGTAGTCAAATGAAGATGTTAGCTTTCGTTTGACATACATTTCATGTTGGTTGATATCTTCCTAATATTTAAATTTCTCAAATGAAAATTGTATAAACACATGCACACAAATATGTGTGTGGTGTTTGGTTGAGTGTTTGCTGTTGGGCGATTTAAATGTACTCGTGCAGCCCTTTCTTTGTATTGCATAATTTTAGGCGGGCAAGTTAAAGTAGAGTAAAGGCAGAGAAAGCGCTGCCAACTACTGCTTATTGGTGGTGATTTTAACACAGAAATCACTTCAAATACTAGATTGGCGAAATTTATGAGCGATACGTTTAATTTGGATTATATTCGAAATGATGCTCCCACAACTATTGATAACACAACCATTGACTTAGTTTTTGCGAGAAATTTAAATGTTAATTTAAAAACATATTTATCCTATTTTTCCCATCATAAGCCTATATTCTCAAAAGTAACTTTCAAATAATCAAATAGATTTGGGTCTGTTATTTATCATTTATCTTTACTATTGATAACTACCATTGACTTCGTTTTTGCGAGAAATTTAATTGATAATTTAAAAACATTTTTATCCTATTTTCCTATCATAAGCTTATGTATATCATCAAAAGTAACTATCAAATAAAGAAATTCATTTGCTTGCATTATTTATCATTATAAATTATCATTATACATATATTTTCTGTCTTATCGGATGGCGTATTCTACGTTAAACTTAATGGCCGTGTCTCTGACACAGCCTCCTTCTTTTTTATTACGGAACAATGCATCGACACTGTGAATATGGGCATTAGTCTCTGACTTTTTTTTATAAAGGATCACAATTAAATTTTACTCAGGCAGTAAGTCATTATGTTACGGTGGGAAATTTTAGTGTTGCGCTCTCGTCTCGCAACAACATCAACAACCGCCGATCGTAAGCGATCTTAGCTAGGTTAGTTTCTTCTATATTCTATTTTATTTCTTACCTACAATCATTAGTGTGTAGTCCCTGTGTGTGTAGTCCCTGTTTGTTTTGATTTTTTTTGTTCATGTTCGTGTGCTCATTAAACAATACAAATTTGCTTTTAACTCAAACGTTTTGGGCATAACTCCTGCTATACTAGCAGCTTCAATTTGGCTGTAGATGCCTTACCTCGTAATAAGCTGAACACTACATGAGTTTGTGTTTGGTTTCATTGATATGCTAGTTTTTACCTTCAATATAGGTATAGTTTCTGAAATCATTTCTATGCATAAACGATTTAGCCCTTGCGTTTCAGCATGTTTGTGTAGTTGTTTTCTGATTGAAGGTTTTTACGTGGTCAAGAACTTCTATCTTCCGGTTCCTTATATACTTACAGATAGATTCACCCTAAACTTTCCTTCCGCATTGATGATTTGTTTTACTATTTTTCTATCTCAATTTAAGATTGCATGGATGCAATCTCACGGTGGAAAACTGTGGAAAGACCGCCATCGAAAATGATTTGGCTCAGAATATTAGTATTTTAACTTTATTTTAATTTCCGTTCTTAATTTTATCTAGCTCTGAACCTTATATACGGCATTGATTATCCTTATTCTCATAAGTCGTTTCCATGGTTTCCAATTAATATAAAGACTTTCTATATTAATTTCGATTTTTTTTAGTTTTCATTTAGATTATTTATATTTTATGAAATTCATTTAGTGTTGAAATGCCACTAGCGCATAGCTGTGAAGATTTAACAAATGTTGAGGACCTTCCCATCCTCGTCGACTTTATCTAGCTTTGAGCCTTATATACGGCATTGATTATCCTTATTCTCATAAGTCGTTTCCATGGTTTCCAATTAATATAAAGACTTTCTATATTAATTTCGATTTTTTTTAGTTTTTTTGGTTTTCATTTAGATTATTTATATTTTATGAAATTCATTTTGTTTTGAAATGCCACTAGCGCAAAGCTGTGAAGACTTGACAAATACTGAGGACCTTCCCATCCTCGTCGACTTTATCTAGCTTTGATCCTTATATACGGCATTGATTTTCCTTATTCTCATAAGTCGTTTCCATGGTTTCCGATTAATATAAAGGCTTTCTATATTAATTTCGATATATTTTTTAGTTTTTTTGTTTTCATTTAGATTATTTACATACATTTTATGAAATTCATTTTGTGTTGAAATGCCACTAGCGCATAGCTGTGAAGACTTAAGAAATGTTGAGGACCTTCCCATCCTCGTCGACTCTAAGTCCAGGTCCTCGGCTTCGATCCACTCCTTCCTCTCCGGGATTCTTGTGGATCGCATTTTGCCTGAATGCACAACAGCTTGCCAGGAATTTCCCATAGAGGTCCACTGGTGGAAGATTTAACATTATTTCCAGCGATTTGGGGAGTGTAGAGGGCAGTGCTCCCATGATAAGCATCGAGGCGGTCCTCTGTACCCGCTCTACTTTTGCTCTGGGCAGAGTCCTTCTCAAAATCGGTCACAATACGGCAACTCTATAGAAAAGAATGGGTCTTACCTCAGCTGTGTACATCCAGTGTACGATGTGTGGCTCCACCTGGGTCTTCGTAGTGTTGATGTTGAGTTCACGCTCCACAGACCAGGTGGTAAGTAAACAGCAGCAGATCACTTAGAACTTGTGGATATTTACCTGTTCCTATGATCGCTGTGTCGTACGCTCGCATATAGAAACACACTCATCGGAAATTACAGGTACCAAAGCATAAAACATCAAGCTTGAAAACATTTCGCAATACTCAATCCAATACTTGTAAATTAATGGATTGCAATAAAAACAGAACAACTAACACTAATTACTCAGAACGAAAACGACACTAAAGATGGCACAACGCCGACACCGGTATGTCACAAAACCAAATTTGACAAGGGGTGACGGAAAATCGTTGTAGTATATATTAAACTGACTTACTTACTTACGTAATTGGCGAATCAACCGCCTAAGCGATTTTGGCCGAGGTCACCAAAGCACGCCAGCTGTCCTTATCATTTGCTAACTGGCGCCAATTGGAAATCCCAAGTATAGCCAAGTCTTTTTCCATTCGGTCATTCCAACGCAGAGGAGGTCTTCCTTTTCCTCTGCTACCATCCGCGGGTAACGCGTCAAAAACCTTCAGGGCTGGAGCTATTTCATCCATTCGTACGATGTGACCTGTGGCCAGCGAAACCGCGGGTTCTTAATCCGCTGCACTACGTCAACGTCCTTGTACAACTCGTACAGCTCATAGTTAAATCTTTCGAAGAATCTTTCTCTCGAATACTTCAAGAGCTCTCTCATCTGATGTTGTCATCGTCCATGCTTCTGCGGCTTACAATAGGACGGGCATGATGAGAGGCTTATAGAGTATAGTTCTTGTCCATCGAGAGAGGAGTTTACTGCTCAATCGCCTACTCAGTCCGAAGTACCACTTGTTGGCAAGAGAGATTCCGCGTTGGATTTCAAGGCTGACGTTGTTATTGGTGTTAATGCTGGTTCCTAAGTAAACGAAGTACGCTACTTTTTATACCCGCGCACTTGTTTACAAGGGTATTATAATATTATAACTTTGTTCACATAACGGTTGCTTGTAACAGCATAACGGAATCAAGATAGACATAGACATAACGGCAATTGTCGAAAATGCAAAAATTGCTATATTTCAGTAGCTATGGAAGCTAATATACTCAGATTTGGTATGTATTGTTGTATTCGAGCAGGAAATCCGACTGTATCAAAATTTTCTACAGGGGGCGTGGCACCGCACACTTAGGAGTTCATATGTATATCTCTGGAACCACCCACCAGATTTTGTTCAAATTTGGCACATGTATTACACTACTGCTATTTAAGCGATTGCCACATTTTTCATCGCTCGCTATGAAACATCCACAAACATTACAAAAATGGTCCATTATACATTTTGGTTCCGACATTTTTAATACAATATATATTATACAATGTTATTTTTGTTATTTTTATGAAACCGATGCACTTAACTTAAATCGCTCACAACATGAAATTTATTGAAGAAACTGAGAAGCATATTATAGATCAAACAGAATGCAAAAAAGGCTTAGTTTTTTGGAAAAAATATCCAACATTTTGCTTCATAAGCACTACAAAAATTTTCTAAATCAATTTTTTTTTAAATTTTTAATTGTTGCACAGGTCTCTAGCAATAATTTGGATTTACAGATTGAAAAAGTATCAATTAGTCGACGAGTTATAGCCAAAAAACCATATAAAAAATATGCTGAAAATCGGCATTTGAATGTAAAGTTTGAAGGTCGATTAAAAAAAAATTAGAACTAAAATAAACAAACGCCGCGATACGGTCTTCTAATTTAGCCCCTTTTTCATCCCTCACTCTCAGAATCGACCTAAAATTTTAAAATTTAATATTGTTAAACAATAAAACATATATTCTATACATATTCACATAACCAGCATATACATATGTACATACATTTTTATTCTTGCATTATATTGTACGTACATATGTATGTATGTACATCAACATTAATCTTGCTTTTCAGCATGAGCTCATACGCTTGCTTGAGTCATAGTTTTTTCTTTTATATTTCGTTTACGTTTTTTTTCTTTTTATTATATACAAAAATCATAATTTTGAATTAAAACTGCATTGTATTTGTAATCTTTTAGAAGGAATTTGAAATGAAATAAAGTATAATTAAATCTTTGTAAAAATCTAATCATGTGTTAATTTCAGATTTTTTTGTTACGGAACCATGCACGACACAGTGTGAATATGGGCATTAGTCTCTGACTTTTTTTATAGGGGATCACAATTCAATTTTACTCAGGCAGTAAGTGATCATGGTAGGGTGGACGATTTTAATGTTGCGCTCTCATTTCGCAACAACAGCAACAACTGGCGATCGTAAGCGATCTTAGCTAGGTTAGTTTCTTCTCTATTCTATTTTATTTCTTACCTACAATCATTAGTGTGTAGTCCCTGTGTGCCTGTGGCAAATAAGTGTTTGTTTTCCCCTATTCCTTCTCTCCCCAATCAGCACGCGATGTTTTTTGTTTGTTTATTTTTTCTTTGCTAGCGAGCAAACACCCAGCAGTCAATATCAACTCCACCCAAGCCGACAATACTGAGCCGGTACTAGCGCGTGCTCTGCTGTGTGTACCCTACATCCGCTCGACACAATTTACAACGCGTTATGTTACAAAATCAATAAAATGGCGCCCATCCGTTTGAAATATTGGCTTTTTTGAGTTTAATTACTTAGTTTTGTTTTGGTGGCAAAACTTACTCTTACCGAAGAAAAGAAGAATGTTTGTTTTGATTTGTTTTGTTCATGTTTGTATGCTCATTGAACAATAAAAATTTGCTTTTAACTCAAACGTTTGGGCATAACTCTTGATATATATTCGAGTAAATTCCATCTTAAAAAATATATTTGATTATATATCTTTAAAATTCGATTTCCTTTCCTACTTCCTTTCCGAGTTATCCCCCATTCCCTTGTCCTATTGTTTAGTCTAGAGGTAAGTAAAATACTGGCAGCTTTAACTTGGCTGTAGATGCCTTACCTCGTAATAAGCTGAACACTACTTGAGTTTGTGTTTGGTTTCATTGATATGATAGTTTTTACCTTCAATATAGGTATAGTTTCTGAAATCATTTCTATGCATAAACGATTTAGCCCTTGTGTTCAGCCTGTTTGTGTAGTTGTTTCCTGATTGAAGGTTTTTACGTGGTCAAGAACTACTATCTTCCGGTTCCTTATATACTTACAGATAGATTCACCCTAAACTTTCCTTCCGCATTGATGAATTGTTTTACTATTTTTCTATCTTAGATTCTGTTTTTTTTTTCTTTTTACTGACACATCTCAATTTAAGATTGCATGGATGCAATCTCACGGTGGAAAACTCTGGATTGTCTGCCATCGAAAATAATTTATCTCAGAATATTAGTATTTTAACTTTATTTTAATTTCCGTTCCTAATTTGATCTAGCTTTGAGCCTTATATACGGCATTGATTTTCCTTATTCTCATAAGTCGTTTCCATGGTTTCCAATTAATATAAAGGCTTTCTATATTAATTTCGATTTTTTTTTAGTTTTTTTGGTTTTCATTTAGATTATTTATATTTTATGAAATTCATTTTGTGTTGAAATACCACTAGCGCATAGCTGTGAAGACTTAAGAAATGTTGAGGACCTTCCCAACCTCGTCGACTCTGAGTCCAGGTCCACGGCTCCTATCCACTCGTTCCTCTCCGGGATTCTTGTGGATCGCATTTTGCCTGACTGCACTACTGCCTGCCAGGAATTTCCCATAGAGGTCTACTGGTGGAAGATTTAACATTATTTTCAGAGATTTCGGGAGTGTAGAGGGCAGTGCTCCCGTGATAAGCATCGATGCAGTCCTCTGTACCCGCTCTACTTTTGCTCTGGGCAGAGTCCTTCTCAAAACCGGCCACCATACGGCAACTCTATAGAAAAGAATGGGTCTTACCACAGCTGTGTACATAGAGGGCATTAATGGCCTTCCTAGAGCGGTCTTTAATATTCTGCCCTTTATCAAGAATGACTCCTAGGAATTTTATATTTCCTCCACCATCCGTACGACCGTGCAGACGGTAACTTGAGTAAAAATTGAGATATCCAATGAAACTAGGTAGGTAGAATGTCTTTGACCCAGAGCAGGTTGATATTGCAAATGGGCAAAATCGGACAGTAACCACTCCCATTTCCCATATAAGGGCAATTGCCGAAGATGCAAAAATTTATATATTTTTACTCGCATTGCCACATTTTTCATCGCTTGCTATGAAACGTCCACAAACATTACAAAAATGGTCCATTATACATTTTGGTTCCTACATTTTTAATACAATATATATTATACAATGTTATTTTTGTTATTTTTATGAAACCGATGCACTTAACTTAAATCGCTCACAACATGAAATTTATTGAAGAAACTGAGAAGCATATTATAGATCAAACAGAATGCAAAAAAGGCTTAGTTTTTTGGAAAAAATATCCAACATTTTGCTTCATAAGCACTACAAAAATTTTCTAAATCAATTTTTTTTTAAATTTTTAATTGTTGCACAGGTCTCTAGCAATAATTTGGATTTACAGATTGAAAAAGTATCAATTAGTCGACGAGTTATAGCCAAAAAACCATATAAAAAATATGCTGAAAATCGGCATTTGAATGTAAAGTTTGAAGGTCGATTAAAAAAAAATTAGAACTAAAATAAACAAACGCCGCGATACGGTCTTCTAATTTAGCCCCTTTTTCATCCCTCACTCTCAGAATCGACCTAACTTTTTAAAATTTAATATTGTTAAACAATAAAACATATATTCTATACATATTCACATAACCAGCATATACATATGTACATACATTTTTATTCTTGCATTATATTGTACGTACATATGTATGTATGTATGTACATCAACATTAATCTTGCTTTTCAGCATGAGCTCATACGCTTGCTTGAGCCATAGTTTTTTCTTTTATATTTCGTTTACGTTTTTTTTCTTTTTATTATATACAAAAATCATAATTTTGAATTAAAACTACATTGTATTTGTAATCTTTTAGAAGGAATTTGAAATGAAATAAAGTTTAATTAAATCTTTGTAAAAATCTAATCATGTGTTAATTTCAGTTTTTTTTATTACGGAACCATGCATCGACACAGTGTGAATATGGGCATTAGTCTCTGACTTTTTTTTATAAGGGATCACAATTCAATTTTACTCAGGCAGTAAGTGATCATGGTAGGGTGGACGATTTTAATGTTGCGCTCTCATTTCGCAACAACATCAACAACTGGCGATCGTAAGCGATCTTAGCTAGGTTAGTTTCTTATCTATTCTATTTTATTTCTTACCTACAATCATTAGTGTGTAGTCCCTGTGTGCCTGTGGCAAATAAGTGTTTGTTTTCCCCTATTCCTTCTCTCCCCAATCAGCACGCGATGTTTTTTGTTTGTTTATTTTTTCTTTGCTAGCGAGCAAACACCGAGCAGTCAATATCAACTCCACCCAAGCCGACAATACTGAGCCGGTACAAGCGCGTGCTCTGCTGTGTGTACCCTACATCCGCTCGACACAATTTACAACGCGTTATGTTACAAAATCAATAAAATGGCGCCCATCCGTTTGAAATATTGGCTTTTTTGAGTTTAATTACTTAGTTTTGTTTTGGTGGCAAAACTTACTCTTACCGAAGAAAAAAAAAATGTTTGTTTTGATTTTTTTTGTTCATGTTTGTATGCTCATTGAACAATAAAAATTTGCTTTTAACTCAAACGTTTGGGCATAACTCTTGCTATATATTCGAGTAAATTCCATCTTAAAAAATATATTTGATTATATATCTTTAAAATTCGATTTCCTTTCCTACTTCCTTTCCGAGTTATCCCCCATTCCCTTGTCCTATTGTTTAGTCTAGAGGTAAGTGAAATACTGGCAGCTTTAACTTGGCTGTAGTTGCCTTACCTCGTAATAAGCTGAACACTACTTGAGTTTGTGTTTGGTTTCATTGATATGATAGTTTTTACCTTCAATATAGGTATAGTTTCTGAAATCATTTCTATGCATAAACGATTTAGCCCTTGTTTTCAGCCTGTTTGTGTAGTTGTTTCCTGATTGAAGGTTTTTACGTGGTCAAGAACTACTATCTTCCGGTTCCTTATATACTTACAGATAGATTCACCCTAAACTTTCCTTCCGCATTGATGAATTGTTTTACTATTTTTCTATCTTAGATTCTGTTTTTTTTTTTCTTTTTACTGACACATCTCAATTTAAGATTGCATGGATGCAATCTCACGGTGGAAAACTGTGGATTGTCTGCCATCGAAAATAATTTATCTCAGAATATTAGTATTTTAACTTTATTTTAATTTCCGTTCCTAATTTGATCTAGCTTTGAGCCTTATATACGGCATTGATTTTCCTTATTCTCATAAGTCGTTTCCATGGTTTCCAATTAATATAAAGGCTTTCTATATTAATTTCGATTTTTTTTTAGTTTTTTTGGTTTTCATTTAGATTATTTATATTTTATGAAATTCATTTTGTGTTGAAATATCACTAGCGCATAGCTGTGAAGACTTAAGAAATGTTGAGGACCTTCCCAACCTCGTCGACTCTGAGTCCAGGTCCACGGCTCCTATCCACTCGTTCCTCTCCGGGATTCCTGTGGATCGCATTTTGCCTGACTGCACTACTGCCTGCCAGGAATTTCCCATAGAGGTCTACTGGTGGAAGATTTAACATTATTTTCAGAGATTTCGGGAGTGTAGAGGGCAGTGCTCCCGTGATAAGCATCGATGCAGTCCTCTGTACCCGCTCTACTTTTGCTCTGGGCAGAGTCCTTCTCAAAACCGGCCACCATACGGAAACTCTATAGAAAATAATGGGTCTTACCACAGCTGTGTACATAGAGGGCATTAATGGCCTTCCTAGAGCGGTCTTTAATATTCTGGCCTCATTAAAGTTTTTATCAAGAATGACTCCTAGGAATTTTATATTTCCTCGTGAAGAGCACCACCTCGGTCTTCGTAGTGTTGATGTTGAGTCCACACTCCACAGACCAGGTGGTAAGTGAACAGCATTTTGCAGCATATCACTTAGAACTTGTGGATATTTACCTGTTGCTATGATCGCTATGTCGTACGCTCGGGTATAAAAACACACTCATCGGAAATTACAGGTACCAAAGCATAAAACATCAAGCTTGCAAACATTTCGCAATACTCAATCCAATACTTGGAAATTAATGGATTGCAATAACAACAGAACAACTAACACTACTTACTCAGAACGAAAACGACACTAAAGATGGCACAACGCTGACACCGGTATGTCACAAAACCAAATTTGACAAGGGGTGACGGAAAATCGTTGTAGTATATATTAAACTGACTTACTTACTTACATACGTATTGGCGAATCAACCGCCTAAGCGATTTGGCCGAGGTAAACAAAGCAAGCCAGATGTCCTTATCTTTCGCTAACTGGCGCCAATTGGAAATCCCAAGTATAGCCAAGTCTTTTTCCATTCGGTCATTCCAACGCAGAGGAGGTATTCCTTTTCCTCTGCTACCATCCGCGGGTAACGCGTCAAAAACCTCCAGGGCTGGAGCTATTTCATCCATTCGTACGATGTGACCTAGCCAGCGAAACCGCTGGTTCTTAATCTGCTGCACTACGTCAACGTCCTTGTACAACTCGTACAGCTGATAGTTAAATCTTTCGAAGAATCTTTCTCTCGAACACTCCAAGAGCTCTCTCATCTGATGTTGTCATCGTCCATGCTTCTGCGGCTTACAATAGGACGGGCATGATGAGAGACTTATAGAGTATAGTTCTTGTCCATCGAGAGAGGAGTTTACTGCTCAATTGGCTACTCAGTCCGAAGTACCACTTGTTGGCAAGAGAGATTCTGCGTTGGATTTCAAGGCTGACGTTGTTATTGGTGTTAATGCTGGTTCCTAAGTAAACCAAGAACTCTACTTTTTATACCCACGCACTTGTGTACAAGGGTATTATAATATTATAACTTTGTTCACATAACGGTTGCTTGTAACAGCATAACGGAATCAAGATAGACATAGACATATACATATATACCAAAATGTTCAGAATGAAAAGAGAAGTCGATTTAGCGATGTCTGTCTGTCCGTCCGTCCGTCCGTACGACCGTGCAGACGGTAACTTGAGTGAAAATTGAGATATCCAATGAAACTAGGTAGGTAGAATGTCTTTGACCCAGAGCAGGTTGATATTGCAAATGGGCAAAATCGGACAGTAACCACTCCCACTTCCCATATAAGGGCAATTGTCGAAAATGCAAAAATTTCTATATTTTTACAGGGGGCATGGCACCGCCCACTTATGAGTTCAGATGTATATCTCTGGAACTACCCACCCGATTTTGTTCAAATTTGGTACACTTATTACACTACGCCTATTTAAGCGATATTTGGAAAAAAAAACAATCACTCGCATTGCCACATTTTTCATCGCTTGCTATGAAACGTCCACAAACATTACAAAAATGGTCCATTATACATTTTGGTTCCGACATTTTTAATACAATATACATATGTATATTATACAATGTTATTTTTGTTATTTTTATGAAATCGATGCACTTAACTTAAATCGCTCACAACATGAAATTTATTGAAGAAACTGAGAAGCATATTATAGATCAAACAGAATGCAAAAAAGGCTTAGTTTTTTGGAAAAAATATCCAACATTTTGCTTCATAAGCACTACAAAAATTTTCTAAATCAATTTTTTTTTTAATTTTTAATTGTTGCACAGGTCTCTAGTGTAATGAAGCAGGTTCTCTGTTTGATTGCAATTGAATTTATTTTCATATTTCACGCTTATTTATACTTACAATATTCTTATTTACTAACGCTTACATATGTACGGCCAATTGTATACATAACAATATTGGCTCGTACGCGAAGAATGCTGAGTGCAGCAAGAAACTTGTATGTATGTTTGTATGCGCTTGTACTCAAGTTCAAGTCGCTATTGGTTTATGTAATGTAATGCGCGACTCGAGCAATGACCTATGTTTTGGGCTGTTGCGCGTGTTGTATTTTGATATGCATATTTATTATGCATATTTATGTTTATGTATGTCTGTGCATTTGTATGTTTTATTTAGTGTTGAAATGTGTGTTTGTATATATGTGGTTTCTTGATACACTACACCTCCTTCCTTAGGAAGAATGGTTATATATTGTGAGGTCAATGTATGAGCATTATTTTACAATTAAGTACTTTTATTTTCTTTACACTTGAAAAAGGTTATTGTACTTAAGTAATCAAAATTTTGTATGCTTTATTTGCTTAGCTAATACAATTTCTTATTATGCTAAGTGGAATATTATAACAATTAGTTGTTTCTTATAAATAAACAGGTTTTTTTTTTTTTCTGATTGATTTTTATTTTGTGTATATTTCATTTTTCTAATTCTAACAATTTTAGTCTATTCTTATGAATTATTATTTTCTTATTTTCATTAATTAATGTATAATTATTATTCTTATCTACTTTTTCTACCTTATAGGGCCCTTTGTATGTACTGTCTAATTTATGACCTGTGTCATCTTTAACTAATACTAAATCTCCTATTTGTATTTCCTTTATTTGTATGTTTTTATCATAGTAAATTTTTTGTTTTTCCTTAGCTTGATGCACTAATTTTTGTGCTCTTTGTTGTGCTACTTGTAACCTATATTTTATTTCTTTATCATATGCGTCATAATTATATAGAGGGCTAATTTTGTCTTCTTGTAAAAAGTCGTAAGTCGGTGGTATTTTTCCAAAAACTAGTTCAAAAGGACAGTAACCATGAACCGTTGAAGGTGTTGTATTATAACAATACGCAAAATATTTGATATATTCATCCCAATCTTCTTTATCACTGGATATGTAAGAACGTACATATTCATTGAAAGTTCTATGGCTTCTTTCTACAGTGCCTAACGTTTGGTGATGGTACGGTGTTGAAGTTTTATGCTCAACTTTAAGAAGTTTGCATAACTCGTCAAAAACGTTATTTTTGTATTCAGTTCCCATGTCTGTCATGATTGTTTTCATACGTCCATAAATTAAAATGAAATTTTCAAATATTGCTTTTGCTACTGTTTTAGCGTGTTTGCTTTGTATTGGAATCGCAATTAAATATTTTGTTAATTGGCATACGATAGTGATTGCATATTCATTTCCATGTTCTGATTTTGGAAGTGGTCCAATAGTATCTATTTGTACTATATCAAAAGCTTTAGGTGGTGTTTCTGTAATTGTCATTGGTTCTTTAAGGTGTTTATCTGTCTTCTTTTTGTTACAGTAATGTATACTTGATGTATTTACGAATGTCATTTTTCACATTTTTCCAATAAAATTTTTGTTTTATTTTGTTAGTCGTACGATTGATTCCTGGGTGGCCACCTTTAACAGGGTCATCGTGAAAATCTTTAAGAATTTTATTAATTTGATCAGCATTTGTCACTTGCATAACCTCCGGAGTTAATGCGATTGTTAAATTTTTGAGAACTTTGGTACCTATTTCCTTAAATTCATCTACTCGAGTATAATTAAACAATTTGTCTCCTAAGGACAATTGTATTTTTACAAGTCCTAAATTGCCGGCTTCTTTCATAAGCCTGGTAAATAATTGTCCTAAGTCAATTTTCGCCTCAACAATTAGGTTGCTTGTATTTATTTGGCTACAAATTTTCTTTCCTTTCTTGAAATATAATTTCGGAGGATTGAAAACGAGCTCGACATGTCTTTTTACTTTATATTTATTAAGCGCTTCATATATTTTAGGGTTCTCTTTGTGACATTTTTCATCTTCTTTAAGATTTTTGTTCTTGTTCGACTGTTTAGTCGCCGATCTGGTCGATACTCGAAGTATTTTATTTGCTTCGATTGTCATGTTTTTAAAGTCATTTATATCTATGCGGGATAGTGCGTCTGCCACATAGTTTTCTTTTCCAGCTATGTACTCCACCTCAAATTCATATTCTTCTAAGCATAATCTCATTCTAGTTAACTTTGATGATGGATTTTTCATTGAGAAAAGGTATGTTAAAGGTCGATGGTCTGTTTTGATAAGGAATTTTCTGCCATAAACGTATGGTCTGAAATAAGTAATCGCCCAATGTATTGCTGCTAATTCTTTTTCTATTGTTGATTTATTTACTTCACCTTTAGTGAATGATCTTGAGGCATAGGAAATTGGAAGTTGTTTTCCATCATATTCTTGACTTAGTACTGCTCCGCATGCGAAACCGCTTGCGTCTGTTGTGATACAAAATTCTTTACTAAAATCGGGGTATTGTAGGATATTTGGACTAATTAATGCATTTTTTAAATAATTAAATGCTTTTTCACACTCTTCTGTCCAATCGAATGCTACATTCTTTTTACAAAGTTTTGTTAAAATTCTTGAGTGATGTGCGAAATATGGTATGAATTTTCTATAATAGTTACAGAACGCGACGAATCTTTTTGCTTCGTCGGCATTTTTGGGTGCTGGGTATTTTTGAACTGTTTCAAATTTATTAGGGTCTGGTAAAATTCCTTTACTGGTACATTTATGTCCAAGATATGTTACTTCTTGATTAAAAAATAAACATTTATCTGGGTGTAACTTAAGGTTATATTTTCTACAAGTGGAAAATACGTCTCGTAAATTTTTCATCATATGGTTTTCGGAACATCCTAATACTACTAAATCATCCATATATAGGAATGCTTGGGATGGTTTGAGACCTGAGAATGCTAGGGTCATCATTCTTTGAAATGAATTAGGGGCTACTTTTAAACCGTATGGTAGTCTTTTAAAGCGATAAGTACCACCGTCTGCTGTAAATGGTGTAAAATCTCTAGATTCTGTGCTTAGTTCAATTTGATGAAATCCAGACATTAAGTCTAAACATGAAAAATATTTTGCTCTTCCTAATTGATCGAGAATATCATCAATTCTTGGTAGTGGGAATTTATCTGCTGTTAGTTTTTTATTTATTGATCTAAAGTCAATTACTAATCTCCATCTTTTATCTGTACTACCTGGAAGTGATTTTTTTGGTACTAGTAGTACTGGGCTATTATACTCTGACATTGATGGTTCTATTATATCATCCTTAATAAGTTTAGTAATGTGTTTATTTATTTCTGTTTTATGTGCTTCTGGTATTCTATAGTTTTTTACATAAACTGGTTCCTCATCTTTCATACGTAGTTTTTGCTTATAAAAATTATTAGTAGTTATGGGCTCTGTTTCTAAGGAAAAAATATCAATATATTCTGAACATAGTGTATTAAGTTGTTGGCTAACGAATGGTGGGAAATTCTTTTTCAATTTCTCTAGTTTTCTGTTATTATTTTCGTTGTTCGTGTAAGTATTTTTCAGAATTATGTAGTCATTTAGGTTTTCTGTTTTTATATCATAATTTTCAATTATTGCGTTTTTATCTGTTGTATTTATTATTTTTACGAATGTTTGATTTTTATTCGCAATTGTATTTGCAAGAAAAATGCCATTATCAAGTTCTTGATGTGGTATTAGAATTTCAGTGTTACTGGTTTTTACATAAACTTGGCGTATAACTTCTGATCTAGCGGGTACTGTAATTGTATTAATAGTTGGTCTATTTGTCATAAGGATTGCTATGTCTTCATGGTAATCATTTGGTCTGAGAATTAACCAATCTTTATCCCTTTGATAGTCTAATATACAATTATATTTTTTAATAAAATCTAGTCCTATAATGCCGTCGCATGGAATTGGAAAATTGTCTTCTACTACGTGAAATTTGTGTCGAATTAATATATTATCACCTACTAAATCTGTATTAACTATTCCTAGTGTATTTATTATTTCTTGACCAATACCTTTTAAATCTGTTATTTGTGAACTATTGATAATAATGTTCGTATCAATTCGATTCTTTTTAATAATTGATATATCTGCTCCTGTGTCTAACAGGAATGTTGAATATGAGTTGCTTAATGCTGTTTTGCAAGATATGTAGCTATTTAGATGTATGTAGGTTGAGTACGCATACCCTTCTTTTTGCACTATCTATTGTTGTTGAAGTGGAGTTTGCTGGTTCACCGTACCTTGACTTTCTTGTTGGTTTAGGTTACGTACATTGCGACCATTGGTTCTGTTATTCGGTCTTGTTTGATTATAATAACTCCTATTCTGTCTTTGATGATTATTGTTTGGTCGGTAATTATTGTTATTGTTATTGTTACTGCGTGGGAATGTTCTGTAATTATTACTTTGATAACCTCTACGGAAGTTACCACGATAATACCTTTGCTGGCGAATTTGCAACACTGAGTTAGGGTTTCCTGTTACCTCAGTACAACTATTAGTAGATTTTGATATCGCCTCGTTCATCGATGTGAACGTTCCAGCTTGCATAATCACTTTTACTTTTTCGTTTGAGCAGTTTTTACACATGGCTTTTACAGCCGATAGTGTAGCATATTTTGTTGCTAATTCTGTAGTTAGTCCGTCGGAGATGTATGCTCCTTCTAATGATTTTGTAAGTTTTTCTATCTCATCAGTATATTGGTTGGCTGTCTTACTTCTTTGTTGTACGTTCAGTAGTTTGGCTGTTAATACTTCTACTGATTCACCTTTAATGCTTGTTTTTAGTTTTAGTTTTATTGCTTGTAATGATTCTTCACTACCTATTAAATTCCTCGCTGTACCTTTCAACTTTGTTTTTACCATAGAGATAGCAATGGCTTCATGACTATCCTTGATTTGTTCAAGAATGTCAAGAGCATCCAAAAAACTGGGTAGGTTTTCTGGTTTACCGTCAAACTCGGGTAGAATTGACGATGCCGTCTTAATGAATTCTACCGTTGTTTGTGCCATTTTGAATTTTGTTGTTTGGAAATTCGTATTTTCTGACTGTTCCTCTTCTATTAGTAAATGTTCGAAGTCAATGGTAATTTCTTGTTCGTATTTAGTTGGTACTGTGAATTCTATGTTGTATCTAGCAAGTGAGCAAACTAACTTGTCTCTAATATAAGCAAATATTTGAGATGCTTCTTTTTGATGGTTAGGTGTGAGCTGGTTTTTTAAATCATTAATTTTTTTTCCTAATCTGTTAAAGGTTGTTAATATTATATTCAAATGTTTAATGATTGTTTCTTCCTTTATTTTAATGTTTTTATTGATACATTTATATGATTTGTCTATGGTTAATTTTTCTTCTAATAGGATTGTATATATTTCATCCCATTTATTACCCATTTAGTTATATTAATTACTTCCATTTGGTTTTTTATAATTTCTTCTTTTCTAATTTAACTATTTATACTTTATCTAATCCATCAGCACGACTTAAATATTTTTTCTTTATTAATTTGTTGTGCATGGAATATAATCTTAAAACTAAAGATATGCAAGTGCATATTGTGAACAAAATTAGCAGTGTTTTTATTATCTCTAAGGATTCTTTTTGATAAACTATTTCAATTTGGTTTACTACGTTAGCTTTCGGGTCTTTAATCTTGGAGTTTTCTCCACCCATTGTTAAACAAAAATTTTTTTTTTTTTTGATTATTAAAATTAAAAACGGCAAGAATTTTTCAATTCTTGCCCATCAATAGGCAGCCGTGAGGTTGCCAAAATATTGAAAAGTATTAACTAATTATGCCTTATTTCCCTGATTTCGTCTTTGAGGTCTAGAACTGCTGCAATCGATGTCTCCAGTGTAATCTTTTTGTACATTCTGCTATGCGCTTCCTGTACTCTTCAATAGTAATCGGCTTTGGTCCAATTTGATGCTCCGTTGTGGTCGGTTTTTCAGAGTTTAGGATAAAGAAATTTGTCCATTTCTTTAAAATTTCTTATTTTTATGAAATCGATGCACTTAACTTAAATCGCTCACAACATGAAATTTATTGAAGAAACTGAGAAGCATATTATAGATCAAACAGAATGCAAAAAAGGCTTAGTTTTTTGGAAAAAATATCCAACATTTTGCTTCATAAGCACTACAAAAATTTTCTAAATCAATTTTTTTTTTAATTTTTAATTGTTGCACAGGTCTCTAGTGTAATGAAGCAGGTTCTCTGTTTGATTGCAATTGAATTTATTTTCATATTTCACGCTTATTTATACTTACAATATTCTTATTTACTAACGCTTACATATGTACGGCCAATTGTATACATAACAATATTGGCTCGTACGCGAAGAATGCTGAGTGCAGCAAGAAACTTGTATGTATGTTTGTATGCGCTTGTACTCAAGTTCAAGTCGCTATTGGTTTATGTAATGTAATGCGCGACTCGAGCAATGACCTATGTTTTGGGCTGTTGCGCGTGTTGTATTTTGATATGCATATTTATTATGCATATTTATGTTTATGTATGTCTGTGCATTTGTATGTTTTATTTAGTGTTGAAATGTGTGTTTGTATATATGTGGTTTCTTGATACACTACACTAGCAATAATTTGGATTTACAGATTGAAAAAGTATCAATTAGTCGACGAGTTATAGCCAAAAAACCATATAAAAAATATGCTGAAAATCGGCATTTGAATGTAAAGTTTGAAGGTCGATTAAAAAAAAATTAGAACTAAAATAAACAAACGCCGCGATACGGTCTTCTAATTTAGCCCCTTTTTCATCCCTCACTCTCGGAATCGACCTAACTTTTTAAAATTTAATATTGTTAAACAATAAAACATATATTCTATACATATTCACATAACCAGCATATACATATGTACATACATTTTTATTCTTGCATTATATTGTACGTACATATGTATGTATGTACATCAACATTAATCTTGCTTTTCAGCATGAGCTCATACGCTTGCTTGAGTCATAGTTTTTTCTTTTATATTTCGTTTACGTTTTTTTTCTTTTTATTATATACAAAAATCATAATTTTGAATTAAAACTACATTGTATTTGTAATCTTTTAGAAGGAATTTGAAATGAAATAAAGTTTAATTAAATCTTTGTAAAAATCTAATCATGTGTTAATTTCAGTTTTTTGGCTTAGAATACGTCTTACCTTACGGTATGGGCACCCATGTCAGGTTTTTATTGTTGTAATCTCTATTTCTTTAATTATAAGGAAACGGCACGGTAACTTTTTTTAAAAATTTTTTTGTAGTCAAATGAAGATGTTAGCTTTCGTTTGACATACATTTCATGTTGGTTGATATCTTCCTAATATTTAAATTTCTCAAATGAAAATTGTATAAACACATGCACACAAATATGTGTGTGGTGTTTGGTTGAGTGTTTGCTGTTGGGCGATTTAAATGTACTCGTGCAGCCCTTTCTTTGTATTGCATAATTTTAGGCGGGCAAGTTAAAGTAGAGTAAAGGCAGAGAAAGCGCTGCCAACTACTGCTTATTGGTGGTGATTTTAACACAGAAATCACTTCAAATACTAGATTGGCGAAATTTATGAGCGATACGTTTAATTTGGATTATATTCGAAATGATGCTCCCACAACTATTGATAACACAACCATTGACTTAGTTTTTGCGAGAAATTTAAATGTTAATTTAAAAACATATTTATCCTATTTTTTCCATCATAAGCCTATATTCTCAAAAGTAACTTTCAAATAATCAAATAGATTTGGGTCTGTTATTTATCATTTATCTTTACTATTGATAACTACCATTGACTTCGTTTTTGCGAGAAATTTAATTGATAATTTAAAAACATTTGTATCCTATTTTCCTATCATAAGCTTATGTATATCATCAAAAGTAACTATCAAATAAAGAAATTCATTTGCTTGCATTATTTATCATTATAAATTATCATTATACATATGTTTTCTGTCTTATCGGATGGCGTATTCTACGTTAAACTTAATGGCCGTGTCTCTGACACAGCCTCCATCTTTTTTTTATTACGGAACCATGCATCGACACAGTGTGAATATGGGCATTAGTCTCTGACTTTTTTTTATAAGGGATCACAATTAAATTTTACTCAGGCAGTAAGTGATCATGGTAGGGTGGACGATTTTAATGTTGCGCTCTCATTTCGCAACAACACCAACAACTGGCGATCGTAAGCGATCTTAGCTAGGTTAGTTTCTTCTCTATTCTATTTTATTTCTTACCTACAATCATTAGTGTGTAGTCCCTGTGTGCCTGTGGCAAATAAGTGTTTGTTTTCCCCTATTCCTTCTCTCCCCAATCAGCACGCGATGTTTTTTGTTTGTTTATTTTTTCTTTGCTAGCGAGCAAACACCCAGTAGTCAATATCAACTCCACCCAAGCCGACAATACTGAGCCGGTACAAGCGCGTGCTCTGCTGTGTGTACCCTACATCCGCTCGACACAATTTACAACGCGTTATGTTACAAAATCAATAAAATGGCGCCCATCCGTTTGAAATATTGGCTTTTTTGAGTTTAATTACTTAGTTTTATTTTGGTGGCAAAACTTACTCTTACCGAAGAAAAGAAGAATGTTTGTTTTGATTTTTTTTGTTCATGTTTGTATGCTCATTGAACAATAAAAATTTGCTTTTAACTCAAACGTTTGGGCATAACTCTTGCTATATATTCGAGTAAATTCCATCTTAAAAAATATATTTGATTATATATCTTTAAAATTCGATTTCCTTTCCTACTTCCTTTCCGAGTTATCCCCCATTCCCTTGTCCTATTGTTTAGTCTAGAGGTAAGTAAAATACTGGTAGCTTTAACTTGGCTGTGGATGCCTTACCTCGTAATAAGCTGAACACTACTTGAGTTTGTGTTTGGTTTCATTGATATGATAGTTTTTACCTTCAATATAGGTAGAGTTTCTGAAATCATTTCTATGCATAAACGATTTAGCCCTTGTGTTCAGCCTGTTTGTGTAGTTGTTTCCTGATTGAAGGTTTTTACGTGGTCAAGAACTACTATCTTCCGGTTCCTTATATACTTACAGATAGATTCACCCTAAACTTTCCTTCCGCATTGATGAATTGTTTTACTATTTTTCTATCTTAGATTCTGTTTTTTTTTTCTTTTTACTGACACATCTCAATTTAAGATTGCATGGATGCAATCTCACGGTGGAAAACTGTGGATTGTCTGCCATCGAAAATAATTTATCTCAGAATATTAGTATTTTAACTTTATTTTAATTTCCGTTCCTAATTTGATCTAGCTTTGAGCCTTATATACGGCATTGATTTTCCTTATTCTCATAAGTCGTTTCCATGGTTTCCAATTAATATAAAGGCTTTCTATATTAATTTCGATTTTTTTTAAGTTTTTTTGGTTTTCATTTAGATTATTTATATTTTATGAAATTCATTTTGTGTTGAAATACCACTAGCGCATAGCTGTGAAGACTTAAGAAATGTTGAGGACCTTCCCAACCTCGTCGACTCTGAGTGTCCAGGTCCACGGCTCCTATCCACTCGTTCCTCTCCGGGATTCCTGTGGATCGCATTTTGCCTGACTGCAATACAGCCTGCCAGGAGTTTCCCAAAGAGGTCTACTGGTGGAAGATTTAACATTATTTTCAGAGATTTCGGGAGTGTAGAGGGCAGTGCTCCCGTGATAAGCATCGATGCAGTCCTCTGTACCCGCTCTACTTTTGCTCTGGGCAGAGTCCTTCTCAAAACCGGCCACCATACGGCAACTCTATAGAAAAGAATGGGTCTTACCACAGCTGTGTACATAGAGGGCATTAATGGCCTTCCTAGAGCGGTCTTTAATATTCTGCCCTTTATCAAGAATGACTCCTAGGAATTTTATATTTCCTCCACCATCCGTACGACCGTGCAGACGGTAACTTGAGTAAAAATTGAGATATCCAATGAAACTAGGTAGGTAGAATGTCTTTGACCCAGAGCAGGTTGATATTGCAAATGGGCAAAATCGGACAGTAACCACTCCCATTTCCCATATAAGGGCAATTGCCGAAGATGCAAAAATTTATATATTTTTACTCGCATTGCCACATTTTTCATCGCTTGCTATGAAACGTCCACAAACATTACAAAAATGGTCCATTATACATTTTGGTTCCTACATTTTTAATACAATATATATTATACAATGTTATTTTTGTTATTTTTATGAAACCGATGCACTTAACTTAAATCGCTCACAACATGAAATTTATTGAAGAAACTGAGAAGCATATTATAGATCAAACAGAATGCAAAAAAGGCTTAGTTTTTTGGAAAAAATATCCAACATTTTGCTTCATAAGCACTACAAAAATTTTCTAAATCAATTTTTTTTTAAATTTTTAATTGTTGCACAGGTCTCTAGCAATAATTTGGATTTACAGATTGAAAAAGTATCAATTAGTCGACGAGTTATAGCCAAAAAACCATATAAAAAATATGCTGAAAATCGGCATTTGAATGTAAAGTTTGAAGGTCGATTAAAAAAAAATTAGAACTAAAATAAACAAACGCCGCGATACGGTCTTCTAATTTAGCCCCTTTTTCATCCCTCACTCTCAGAATCTACCTAAATTTTTAAAATTTAATATTGTTAAACAATAAAACATATATTCTATACATATTCACATAACCAGCATATACATATGTACATACATTTTTATTCTTGCATTATATTGTACGTACATATGTATGTATGTATGTACATTAACATTAATCTTGCATTTCAGCATGAGCTCATACGCTTGCTTGAGTCATAGTTTTTTCTTTTATATTTCGTTTACGTTTTTTTTTCTTTTTATTATATACAAAAATCATAATTTTGAATTAAAACTACATTGTATTTGTAATCTTTTAGAAGGAATTTGAAATGAAATAAAGTTTAATTAAATCTTTGTAAAAATCTAATCATGTGTTAATTTCAGTTTTTTTTTGTTACGGAACCATGCATCGACACAGTGTGAATATGGGCATTAGTCTCTGACTTTTTTATAAGGGATCACAATTCAATTTTACTCAGGCAGTAAGTGATCATGGTAGGGTGGACGATTTTAATGTTGCGCTCTCATTTCGCAACAACATCAACAACTGGCGATCGTAAGCGATCTTAGCTAGGTTAGTTTCTTCTATATTCTATTTTATTTCTTACCTACAATCATTAGTGTGTAGTCCCTGTGTGTGTAGTCCCTGTTTGTTTTGATTTTTTTTGTTCATGTTCGTGTGCTCATTAAACAATACAAATGTGCTTTTAACTCAAACGTTTTGGGCATAACTCCTGCTATACTAGCAGCTTCAATTTGGCTGTAGATGCCTTACCTCGTAATAAGCTGAACACTACATGAGTTTGTGTTTGGTTTCATTGATATGCTAGTTTTTACCTTCAATATAGGTTTAGTTTCTGAAATCATTTCTATGCATAAACGATTTAGCCCTTGCGTTTCAGCATGTTTGTGTAGTTGTTTCCTGATTGAAGGTTTTTACGTGGTCAAGAACTACTATCTTCCGGTTCCTTATATACTTACAGATAGATTCACCCTAAACTTTCCTTCCGCATTGATGAATTGTTTTACTATTTTTCTATCTTAGATTCTGTTTTTTTTCTTCCCAACCTCGTCGACTCTGAGTCCAGGTCCACGGCTCCTATCCACTCGTTCCTCTCCGGGATTCCTGTGGATCGCATTTTGCCTGACTGCAATACAGCCTGCCAGGAGTTTCCCATAGAGGTCTACTGGTGGAAGATTTTACATTATTTTCAGAGATTTCGGGAGTATAGAGGGCAGTGCTCCCGTGATAAGCATCGAGGCAGTCCTCTGTACCCGCTCTACTTTTGCTCTGGGCAGAGTCCTTCTCAAAACCGGTCACCATGCGGCAACTCTATAGAAAAGAATGGGTCTTACCACAGCTGTGTACATAGAGGGCATTAATGGCCTTCCTAGAGCGGTCTTTAATATTCTGCCCTCATTAAAGTTTTTATCAAGAATGACTCCCAGGAATTTTATATTTCCTCGTGAAGAGCACCACCTCGGTCTTCGTAGTGTTGATGTTGAGTCCACACTCCACAGACCAGGTGGTAAGTGAACAGCATTTTGCAGCATATCACTTAGAACTTGTGGATATTTACCTGTTGCTATGATCGCTATGTCGTACGCTCGGGTATAAAAACACACTCATCGGAAATTACAGGTACCAAAGCATAAAACATCAAGCTTGCAAACATTTCGCAATACTCAATCCAATACTTGTAAATTAATGGATTGCAATAAAAACAGAACAACTAACACTAATTACTCAGAACGAAAACGACACTAAAAAGGCACAACGCTGACACCGGTATGTCACAAAACCAAATTTGACAAGGGGTGACGGAAAATCGTTGTAGTATATATTAAACTGACTTACTTACTTACGTATTGGCGAATCAACCGCCTAAGCGATTTGGCCGAGGTAAACAAAGCAAGCCAGATGTCCTTATCTTTCGCTAACTGGCGCCAATTGGAAATCCCAAGTATAGCCAAGTCTTTTTCCATTCGGTCATTCCAACGCAGAGGAGGTATTCCTTTTCCTCTGCTACCATCCGCGGGTAACGCGTCAAAAACCTTCAGGGCTGGAGCTATTTCATCCATTCGTACGATGTGACCTAGCCAGCGAAACCGCTGGTTCTTAATCCGCTGCACTACGTCAACGTCCTTGTACAACTCGTACAGCTGATAGTTAAATCTTTCGAAGAATCTTTCTCTCGAACACATCCATCTGATGTTGTCATCGTCCATGCTTCTGCGGCTTACAATAGGACGGGCATGATGAGAGACTTATAGAGTATAGTTCTTGTCCATCGAGAGAGGAGTTTACTGCTCAATTGCCTACTCAGTCCGAAGTACCACTTGTTGGCAAGAGAGATTCTGCGTTGGATTTCAAGGCTGACGTTGTTATTGGTGTTAATGCTGGTTCCTAAGTAAACCAAGAACTCTACTTTTTATACCCACGCACTTGTGTACAAGGGTATTATAATATTATAACTTTGTTCACATAACGGTTGCTTGTAACAGCATAACGGAATCAAGATAGACATAGACATATACATATATACCAAAATGTTCAGAATGAAATAGAAGTCGATTTAGCGATGTCTGTCTGTCCGTCCGTCCGTCCGTACGACCGTGCAGACGGTAACTTGAGTAAAAATTGAGATATCCAATGAAACTAGGTAGGTAGAATGTCTTTGACCCAGAGAAGGTTGATATTGCAAATGGGCAAAATCGGACAGTAACCACGCCCACTTCCCATATAAAGAAATAAAGTTAAATTAAATTATATATATGGATAGTCATTACGTTACTTGGACTTACACGGGTGTTTGACAAATACAATGATCTAAATTAATTGTCTTAAATTTGCTAGTTTTAGGTATGTTGCAACTTTTTGAATATTTTCCAAGGAAGTAATTTTTAATACATCATATATGTTTTCGTCTTTAAATATATTATGTCTAATTGAAGCGAAATGAGGGCAATCCCTTAGTATGTGTGTAGTTGTTAAAGGTGACACACCGCAATGTTGGCAGGATGGTGTGTTGAGGCCCGTTAGCCGGAAAGAGTGCGTAGCGATGGAATGTCCTAATCGGAGTCGTGTGAATGCTTTGATGTCGTTGCAGTTACCCGTAGATGGATAGGCGGGCTTTATTCTGTTTGTGTTGACTTCAGTATAATGATGTTTAATGGACTTCCATAGAATGTCATTTTTTTCTTTTTGGAGTGAGGGGACGAAATCTGACCAATCTCTCTTAACCAGGTACTGAAAAGTTGATAATGGCTCTTTTCCGGCGGCCTTCGCCAGTTGATCTGCTAATTCGTTGCCTTGTATGCCACAATGGCCGGGAACCCACATTATTTTTAGGCGGGTATGATTTTCAATCAACTTGTTTCGTATTAACGTTATAATATAACTCTTGTTATTCGAATTTAATACTGATGATATCGTCGACATACTATCGGTGCAGATGATGGTTTTGGTGTTTTTTTTTTGGGCGAGTTTGATTGCTTCCCAGATTGCGACAGCTTCAGCTGTGTATATGGACGAAAATGGTGGTAGTAGGCCTGAAGAAACAGTATCGCCGGAAGTGTTGACTGCAGCAAAGGAAGTATGATTTTTTGACTTCGATCCATCAGTAAAAACTAGGTTCCATTTAGGCAAAAATGGAGTTGTGTGTTCGGTGAAGAGTTGTTGGTAGACGCTTTGGGAAGTATTTTCTTTTTTATATTTTCCTAGGTCCAGAATAAAACTTGATTTTTGCACTGCCCAGGGCGGTAAACTACTTTGTGGATGTAAACGGGGCTTATTGATCCCAATGTCTTTTGCAAATTCGATACAGTGCGAAATCGTAGATTTCCGCCGAAGGGGGCATTTGCGGTTGAATTCCGTGAGAACCATTTTATGAAGTAGGCTGTTTTTACATACAAACAGCTTTGGAACTAATTTTTTTGTATTTAACTCCAATCTATCTTCAATAGATGGCAATCCTGCTTCCTCAAGAATAAACTTCGTGGGCGATTTTGGAAATGCCCTAATGCTGCGGCGAACGGCTGTATGGTAGGGGGCGTAGAGTAGTTTGATATTGCTTTTGGCACAGTTGCCGTAGATTGGGAGCCCATAGTCAATTTTAGACAGCATAAATGATTTTGTAATATGTGTGAAAATATTAATTAAGCAATGTTTTGAAGTTAAGTACTTTATTACACTAAGTCTGGCAGCCAGTTGCTTTCTAATATACAAACAGTGTTCTTTGAAGTTCAGTCTTCTATCAAAGATTATACCCAAAAACTTAAGACTATTTGTGTTGTCAATATTTATATTTTTATATACTAGGTTTACATTACTACAATTTTGTTTACGGCAAATATGAAATGTTTTACACTTCATTATATTAATGTTGGCTCCGGAATATTCCGACCAAATGGATATTTCTGCAAGTATATCTTGAAATGCTAGTTTTACAATGTTAAGGTCATTAGTTTTGCTAAAGAGAAAAACATCGTCGGCGTAGCATATATGAGACACGTTTTTATGTTTGATGATTACATCGTTTATACCATTGAAAGCAATGATAAACAAAATTACAGACAAGGGCGAGCCTTGTGGGATGCCATTGTGAAGTTGGAAGGTGTCAGAAAAGATAGAGTTTACTTTTGTTTTAAACTTACGGTTTAAAAGAAAGCTTTTGACAAAGTTAGTTATCGTGGTATTTATATTCCATTTTACGAATTGACTGAGGACTACGTGGATACCCACTCTGTCGAAAGCTTTTTCAAAATCAATGCTCAGGGTAGACACATGGTTTCTGCTCGAAAGAGCGGAAGATACGTAGTTCTCAAAAAAAAGCCAGGCATCCATAGTGCCTTGTCCTTCTTTGAACGCTACTTGGTGTGGGCTAATCAGCTTATTTTTAGAAATATACAAAGAAATGCGTCGTGCTACAATTTTCTCAAGGAGCTTTCCTACGCAGCAGAGAAGAGATATAGGTCTGAATCCCATAACTTCTTGCGATGCGTAATTTTGTTTTGGTATCGGTACCACAATAGCATTTTTCCAAATTTGTGGGTAGATTCCTTGAAAAAGAATGTTATTATATAAATTAATTATTCTAAGTTTTAAACTAAGAGGTAAGTGTTTCAGCATGGGGTACGAAATCCTATCTCCCCCCGGTGTTTTCCCCACCAAGAATACGAGAGCTGATTCGAACTCAGTCAAGTTAATTTTAGATTCGGTAATAGCAACCTGGTTGTGTCTTTTGTTTAGGATTTCGTTTTTTGCGGACACGAAAGTTGGATGAAAATTAGAGTCCCGAGAGTAATTGGACCAAACGGTAGAAAATTGATTAGCAATGTCTTTCTGGTTGAAGATCGGACCGTTTGCACTATTTAGAACTTGAATGTTTGTATGTGTATATGAGCCTGTGAGAGCTTTAATACCAGCCCAGGCCTTTTTTGGATTCGTGTTATGGTCAATTGTTTCAGAGAATCTGTTAAGACACTCCCTCTTAGCCTGCTTCGATTTTTTTCTAAACATCGCGTTTGCTTTTTTATAGCTAGCTAGATTAACCTGAGATCTAAATCGTTTAAACACCTTCCAAAACATATTTTTTTCCTTTCTCAAATTTTCGAGTTCATCAGACCAATACGGCACAATTTTCTTTTGTATTTTCTTTGTGGATTGAGGAATTGTGTAATGTGCTGCTGTTCTTATTATTTTCGTGATATTAGCTGCCTCGCGATTAATATTACTACTAATGACTGATTCGTGTGTGAGCTTAGAAGATATTTTTTCTAAGCTTGCCCAGACTGCCTTATCAGTAAGGAACTTTGGACTTTTCGGAAAAGTCTTTACAGTCCTATTATGTAAGACTGTTGCAATAGGAAAGTGGTCACTTCCATGCAACTCATCTAAAGTGTTTGTGCTAAGTTTGGGAGCTAAATTTGTCGAAGCTATGGTTAAGTCAATGTTGGTAAATGAGTGATGAGTAGAAAAATGTGTGGGTTTACTGTCGTTTAAAATAACCAGATTTTCTGAAAAAACCCAATCCTCCACTAGTTCTCCTCTTTTATTACATGTGTGTGAACCCCAGAGTGGACTCCACGCATTGAAGTCTCCAACAACAATAAAAGGTGTAGCTATTGCTTGTATAATGTTGTACAAATCCCTATGTGAGAATTTCTGTTGAGGAGGTAAGTATAGTGCAACTATTGTAAACTTAAAACCTAAGGAAATTTCTATTGCAAGTAATGCGATGTTGGATTGTACCGGTAGCGTTCTATGTGATATGTGTTTTTTGATTAAAATTGCTATTCCTTGTTTATTTTCTTTATTATGAGGCAGATTGTAGAAAAAGCCATGATATTGTTTGGGGACAGCAGCCGACTTACCAGCCGCTAAATGTGTCTCTTGAAGAGCAATCATATCAGGAGATTGCTCTTTGATCAGTAGTTCGAGCTCAGTGTAATTGTTGTAAAAGCCTTTTATGTTCCATTGCAATAACTTAAACATAGGAGACCTAAAAGAGAAGCTATGGAGTTTTTATTGAGTGTCATCTTCTGACATATTTTGATCATGAGCATGAGTATTGAGGTCGCTCGTCGGGGAGCCAGTGATCTCTGTTGTGGGCGATTGTGGGAGATAATTGTTGTGGATGCTGTTTGCTTTTGTGAGAATATGTGAGAGAGTAGAATCAAATTGGAAAGAAGAATTAAGAAAACTTTGCGGGTCAGAATTGACATGGTTTGATAAAAACGATAGTGCAGTGTGGAGATTGCTTGCTTGTTGGTTGTTATTGTTGTTTTCTGAAGTTGATGCGTTGTGTGCAATTATTTGGTGAGAATTTTCGAAGTCGGTATTTTGTGATACGACTGTGGTATTTTGAATATTAGTTGCATGTTGAAAGTTGTTTATTTCTGGTGCATTATTCTTTGTAATATCGGTTGTTTTATTAGGGAGATTAGTTGGTGTAGTGGGTAAAATGGTGGAGGAGGTGGTATTCATTGGAGATTTTGGCAAAGAGCTTATTGATTTAGTGTTGTTTTGTTTTTCATTGATTTTATTTTGGGCTTCTCTGGCTACAGTAGCAAAGGAGGAATTCAGCGGTGTGGGTGTTTGTGCTTTGTAGAGTTGTAGAGCTTCGCGCATCGAACATTTATTTTGACATTTTATTTTTAGGATTTCTTTTGACTGTTTGTATTTTGGGCATGTGTTGGAGGAGGAGGGGTGATCGCCGTAGCAATTGGCGCAGAACGTACGTGAGCAAGGTGGAGGGTGGGGGGTTAGATTGCATAGTTCGCAGGTAGGAGCATTCTTGCAGCGTTTAGCTGTGTGTCCTAAAATCTGGCAACTTTTACACCTCATTGGGTTGGGAAAGTATGGCCGAACCTTGGCGTTGCGCCAGGAAACTTCTACCTTTTCAGGGAGGCTGTAAAGGTCGAATGTAAGCAAAACAACACCAGTGTGCTGCAGCTCGTTGTTCACAAACTTTTTGAATTTATAGACCGATACAACGCCCTAGCTATTCATATTTTCAATAATTTCTTTTTCCTCGACATTATTTAAACAATGGGCGTAGATTGTTCCTTTTGAACAGTTGAGGTTATCATTGTATGCCGCATCTATTTCACATACACCAGTAAGTTTCTTAGTTGTAATAAATTTTTGAGCAATTTTTGCGTTTTTAACTAATAGCAATAGGTTGCCGTCTCTTAGTTCTGACATTGATATGATTTCCTTGCTGATTGACTCCAAGGTCTTGTGCACCGCAAAGCAAGAGTATTTGGATATGGGCTTATTGGTGTCCGTAGCACGAATCGTTAGGAACTTTGGATTGTCTTTTTTCAATTGTGGTAGTTCAGGAAAATTTATTGGGGAATAGGATGGCTTTTTCCTTTTCGGATGGGGACTTGCGGCAAGCAGTGCAAACCGATTGTCCCCGAGATTTGGTGGCCCGGGGGCCATACTCAGCCTTTCACAACACTAAAAGCACTTTTGATGTAAATAACTACAACGAAAAGGTATTTAGAAAGGAAAACTTGACAGAAATAACACGCGCACGTGTGTCAAATACCGAGAATAGTCAACAAAAAGCAAATAGTAAGCGAAACACGTGTGCTCAGAGCGAGTGCTTGCCGAGAACTGCATTGCCACATTTTTCATCGCTTGCTATGAAACATCCACAAACATTACAAAAATGGTCCATTATACATTTTGGTTCCGACATTTTTAATACAATATATATTATACAATGTTATTTTTGTTATTTTTATGAAACCGATGCACTTAACTTAAATCGCTCACAACATGAAATTTATTGAAGAAACTGAGAAGCATATTATAGATCAAACAGAATGCAAAAAAGGCTTAGTTTTTTGGAAAAAATATCCAACATTTTGCTTCATAAGCACTACAAAAATTTTCTAAATCAATTTTTTTTTAAATTTTTAATTGTTGCACAGGTCTCTAGCAATAATTTGGATTTACAGATTGAAAAAGTATCAATTAGTCGACGAGTTATAGCCAAAAAACCATATAAAAAATATGCTGAAAATCGGCATTTGAATGTAAAGTTTGAAGGTCGATTAAAAAAAAATTAGAACTAAAATAAACAAACGCCGCGATACGGTCTTCTAATTTAGCCCCTTTTTCATCCCTCACTCTCAGAATCGACCTAAAATTTTAAAATTTAATATTGTTAAACAATAAAACATATATTCTATACATATTCACATAACCAGCATATACATATGTACATACATTTTTATTCTTGCATTATATTGTACGTACATATGTATGTATGTACATCAACATTAATCTTGCTTTTCAGCATGAGCTCATACGCTTGCTTGAGTCATAGTTTTTTCTTTTATATTTCGTTTACGTTTTTTTTCTTTTTATTATATACAAAAATCATAATTTTGAATTAAAACTACATTGTATTTGTAATCTTTTAGAAGGAATTTGAAATGAAATAAAGTATAATTAAATCTTTGTAAAAATCTAATCATGTGTTAATTTCAGATTTTTTTGTTACGGAACCATGCACGACACAGTGTGAATATGGGCATTAGTCTCTGACTTTTTTTATAAGGGATCACAATTCAATTTTACTCAGGCAGTAAGTGATCATGGTAGGGTGGACGATTTTAATGTTGCGCTCTCATTTCGCAACAACAGCAACAACTGGCGATCGTAAGCGATCTTAGCTAGGTTAGTTTCTTCTCTATTCTATTTTATTTCTTACCTACAATCATTAGTGTGTAGTCCCTGTGTGCCTGTGGCAAATAAGTGTTTGTTTTCCCCTATTCCTTCTCTCCCCAATCAGCACGCGATGTTTTTTGTTTGTTTATTTTTTCTTTGCTAGCGAGCAAACACCCAGCAGTCAATATCAACTCCACCCAAGCCGACAATACTGAGCCGGTACAAGCGCGTGCTCTGCTGTGTGTACCCTACATCCGCTCGACACAATTTACAACGCGTTATGTTACAAAATCAATAAAATGGCGCCCATCCGTTTGAAATATTGGCTTTTTTGAGTTTAATTACTTAGTTTTGTTTTGGTGGCAAAACTTACTCTTACCGAAGAAAAGAAGAATGTTTGTTTTGATTTGTTTTGTTCATGTTTGTATGCTCATTGAACAATAAAAATTTGCTTTTAACTCAAACGTTTGGGCATAACTCTTGATATATATTCGAGTAAATTCCATCTTAAAAAATATATTTGATTATATATCTTTAAAATTCGATTTCCTTTCCTACTTCCTTTCCGAGTTATCCCCCATTCCCTTGTCCTATTGTTTAGTCTAGAGGTAAGTAAAATACTGGCAGCTTTAACTTGGCTGTAGATGCCTTACCTCGTAATAAGCTGAACACTACTTGAGTTTGTGTTTGGTTTCATTGATATGATAGTTTTTACCTTCAATATAGGTAGAGTTTCTGAAATCATTTCTATGCATAAACGATTTAGCCCTTGTGTTCAGCCTGTTTGTGTAGTTGTTTCCTGATTGAAGGTTTTTACGTGGTCAAGAACTACTATCTTCCGGTTCCTTATATACTTACAGATAGATTCACCCTAAACTTTCCTTCCGCATTGATGAATTGTTTTACTATTTCTATCTTAGATTCTGTTTTTTTTCTTTTTACTGACACATCTCAATTTAAGATTGCATGGATGCAATCTCACGGTGGAAAACTGTGGATTGTCCGCCATCGAAAATAATTTATCTCAGAATATTAGTATTTTAACTTTATTTTAATTTCCGTTCCTAATTTGATCTAGCTTTGAGCCTTATATACGGCATTGATTTTCCTTATTCTCATAAGTCGTTTCCATGGTTTCCAATTAATATAAAGGCTTTCTATATTAATTTCGATTTTTTTTTAGTTTTTTTGGTTTTCATTTAGATTATTTATATTTTATGAAATTCATTTTGTGTTGAAATACCACTAGCGCATAGCTGTGAAGGCTTAAGAAATGTTGGGACTTCCCAACCTCGTCGACTCTGAGTCCAGGTCCACTCGTTCCTCTCCGGGATTCCTGTGGATCGCATTTTGCCTGACTGCAATACAGCCTGCCAGGAGTTTCCCATAGAGGTCTACTGGTGGAAGATTTTACATTATTTTCAGAGATTTCGGGAGTGTAGAGAGCAGTGCTCCCGTGATAAGCATCGAGGCAGTCCTCTGTACCCGCTCTACTTTTGCTCTGGGCAGAGTCCTTCTCAAAACCGGTCACCATGCGGCAACTCTATAGAAAAGAATGGGTCTTACCACAGCTGTGTACATAGAGGGCATTAATGGCCTTCTTAGAGCGGTCTTTAATATTCTGTTTTTATCAAGAATGACTCCCAGGAATTTTATATTTCCTCGTGAAGAGCACCACCTCGGTCTTCGTAGTGTTGATGTTGAGTCCACACTCCACAGACCAGGTGGTAAGTGAACAGCATTTTGCAGCATATCACTTAGAACTTGTGGATATTTACCTGTTGCTATGATCGCTATGTCGTACGCTCGGGTATAAAAACACACTCATCGGAAATTACAGGTACCAAAGCATAAAACATCAAGCTTGCAAACATTTCGCAATACTCAATCCAATACTTGTAAATTAATGGATTGCAATAAAAACAGAACAACTAACACTAATTACTCAGAACGAAAACGACACTAAAAAGGCACAACGCTGACACCGGTATGTCACAAAACCAAATTTGACAAGGGGTGACGGAAAATCGTTGTAGTATATATTAAACTGACTTACTTACTTACGTATTGGCGAATCAACCGCCTAAGCGATTTGGCCGAGGTAAACAAAGCAAGCCAGATGTCCTTATCTTTCGCTAACTGGCGCCAATTGGAAATCCCAAGTATAGCCAAGTCTTTTTCCATTCGGTCATTCCAACGCAGAGGAGGTATTCCTTTTCCTCTGCTACCATCCGCGGGTAACGCGTCAAAAACCTTCAGGGCTGGAGCTATTTCATCCATTCGTAGGATGTGACCTAGCCAGCGAAACCGCTGGTTCTTAATCCGCTGCACTACGTCAACGTCCTTGTACAACTCGTACAGCTGATAGTTAAATCTTTCGAAGAATCTTTCTCTCGAACACATCCATCTGATGTTGTCATCGTCCATGCTTCTGCGGCTTACAATAGGACGGGCATGATGAGAGACTTATAGAGTATAGTTCTTGTCCATCGAGAGAGGAGTTTACTGCTCAATTGCCTACTCAGTCCGAAGTACCACTTGTTGGCAAGAGAGATTCTGCGTTGGATTTCAAGGCTGACGTTGTTATTGGTGTTAATGCTGGTTCCTAAGTAAACCAAGAACTCTACTTTTTATACCCACGCACTTGTGTACAAGGGTATTATAATATTATAACTTTGTTCACATAACGGTTGCTTGTAACAGCATAACGGAATCAAGATAGACATAGACATATACATATATACCAAAATGTTCAGAATGAAATAGAAGTCGATTTAGCGATGTCTGTCTGTCCGTCCGTCCGTCCGTACGACCGTGCAGACGGTAACTTGAGTAAAAATTGAGATATCCAATGAAACTAGGTAGGTAGAATGTCTTTGACCCAGAGAAGGTTGATATTGCAAATGGGCAAAATCGGACAGTAACCACGCCCACTTCCCATATAAAGAAATAAAGTTAAATTAAATTATATATATGGATAGTCATTACGTTACTTGGACTTACACGGGTGTTTGACAAATACAATGATCTAAATTAATTGTCTTAAATTTGCTAGTTTTAGGTATGTTGCAACTTTTTGAATATTTTCCAAGGAAGTAATTTTTAATACATCATATATGTTTTCGTCTTTAAATATATTATGTCTAATTGAAGCGAAATGAGGGCAATCCCTTAGTATGTGTGTAGTTGTTAAAGGTGACACACCGCAATGTTGGCAGGATGGTGTGTTGAGGCCCGTTAGCCGGAAAGAGTGCGTAGCGATGGAATGTCCTAATCGGAGTCGTGTGAATGCTTTGATGTCGTTGCAGTTACCCGTAGATGGATAGGCGGGCTTTATTCTGTTTGTGTTGACTTCAGTATAATGATGTTTAATGGACTTCCATAGAATGTCATTTTTTTCTTTTTGGAGTGAGGGGACGAAATCTGACCAATCTCTCTTAACCAGGTACTGAAAAGTTGATAATGGCTCTTTTCCGGCGGCCTTCGCCAGTTGATCTGCTAATTCGTTGCCTTGTATGCCACAATGGCCGGGAACCCACATTATTTTTAGGCGGGTATGATTTTCAATCAACTTGTTTCGTATTAACGTTATAATATAACTCTTGTTATTCGAATTTAATACTGATGATATCGTCGACATACTATCGGTGCAGATGATGGTTTTGGTGTTTTTTTTTTGGGCGAGTTTGATTGCTTCCCAGATTGCGACAGCTTCAGCTGTGTATATGGACGAAAATGGTGGTAGTAGGCCTGAAGAAACAGTATCGCCGGAAGTGTTGACTGCAGCAAAGGAAGTATGATTTTTTGACTTCGATCCATCAGTAAAAACTAGGTTCCATTTAGGCAAAAATGGAGTTGTGTGTTCGGTGAAGAGTTGTTGGTAGACGCTTTGGGAAGTATTTTCTTTTTTATATTTTCCTAGGTCCAGAATAAAACTTGATTTTTGCACTGCCCAGGGCGGTAAACTACTTTGTGGATGTAAACGGGGCTTATTGATCCCAATGTCTTTTGCAAATTCGATACAGTGCGAAATCGTAGATTTCCGCCGAAGGGGGCATTTGCGGTTGAATTCCGTGAGAACCATTTAATGAAGTAGGCTGTTTTTACATACAAACAGCTTTGGAACTAATTTTTTTGTATTTAACTCCAATCTATCTTCAATAGATGGCAATCCTGCTTCCTCAAGAATAAACTTCGTGGGCGATTTTGGAAATGCCCTAATGCTGCGGCGAACGGCTGTATGGTAGGGGGCGTAGAGTAGTTTGATATTGCTTTTGGCACAGTTGCCGTAGATTGGGAGCCCATAGTCAATTTTAGACAGCATAAATGATTTTGTAATATGTGTGAAAATATTAATTAAGCAATGTTTTGAAGTTAAGTACTTTATTACACTAAGTCTGGCAGCCAGTTGCTTTCTAATATACAAACAGTGTTCTTTGAAGTTCAGTCTTCTATCAAAGATTATACCCAAAAACTTAAGACTATTTGTGTTGTCAATATTTATATTTTTATATACTAGGTTTACATTACTACAGTTTTGTTTACGGCAAATATGAAATGTTTTACACTTCATTATATTAATGTTGGCTCCGGAATATTCCGACCAAATGGATATTTCTGCAAGTATATCTTGAAATGCTAGTTTTACAATGTTAAGGTCATTAGTTTTGCTAAAGAGAAAAACATCGTCGGCGTAGCATATATGAGACACGTTTTTATGTTTGATGATTACATCGTTTATACCATTGAAAGCAATGATAAACAAAATTACAGACAAGGGCGAGCCTTGTGGGATGCCATTGTGAAGTTGGAAGGTGTCAGAAAAGATAGAGTTTACTTTTGTTTTAAACTTACGGTTTAAAAGAAAGCTTTTGACAAAGTTAGTTATCGTGGTATTTATATTCCATTTTACGAATTGACTGAGGACTACGTGGATACCCACTCTGTCGAAAGCTTTTTCAAAATCAATGCTCAGGGTAGACACATGGTTTCTGCTCGAAAGAGCGGAAGATACGTAGTTCTCAAAAAAAAGCAAGGCATCCATAGTGCCTTGTCCTTCTTTGAACGCTACTTGGTGTGGGCTAATCAGCTTATTTTTAGAAATATACAAAGAAATGCGTCGTGCTACAATTTTCTCAAGGAGCTTTCCTACGCAGCAGAGAAGAGATATAGGTCTGAATCCCATAACTTCTTGCGATGCGTAATTTTGTTTTGGTATCGGTACCACAATAGCATTTTTCCAAATTTGTGGGTAGATTCCTTGAAAAAGAATGTTATTATATAAATTAATTATTCTAAGTTTTAAACTAAGAGGTAAGTGTTTCAGCATGGGGTACGAAATCCTATCTCCCCCCGGTGTTTTCCCCACCAAGAATACGAGAGCTGATTCGAACTCAGTCAAGTTAATTTTAGATTCGGTAATAGCAACCTGGTTGTGTCTTTTGTTTAGGATTTCGTTTTTTGCGGACACGAAAGTTGGATGAAAATTAGAGTCCCGAGAGTAATTGGACCAAACGGTAGAAAATTGATTAGCAATGTCTTTCTGGTTGAAGATCGGACCGTTTGCACTATTTAGAACTTGAATGTTTGTATGTGTATATGAGCCTGTGAGAGCTTTAATACCAGCCCAGGCCTTTTTTGGATTCGTGTTATGGTCAATTGTTTCAGAGAATCTGTTAAGACACTCCCTCTTAGCCTGCTTCGATTTTTTTCTAAACATCGCGTTTGCTTTTTTATAGCTAGCTAGATTAGCCTGAGATCTAAATCGTTTAAACACCTTCCAAAACATATTTTTTTCCTTTCTCAAATTTTCGAGTTCATCAGACCAATACGGCACAATTTTCTTTTGTATTTTCTTTGTGGATTGAGGAATTGTGTAATGTGCTGCTGTTCTTATTATTTTCGTGATATTAGCTGCCTCGCGATTAATATTACTACTAATGACTGATTCGTGTGTGAGCTTAGAAGATATTTTTTCTAAGCTTGCCCAGACTGCCTTATCAGTAAGGAACTTTGGACTTTTCGGAAAAGTCTTTACAGTCCTATTATGTAAGACTGTTGCAATAGGAAAGTGGTCACTTCCATGCAACTCATCTAAAGTGTTTGTGCTAAGTTTGGGAGCTAAATTTGTCGAAGCTATGGTTAAGTCAATGTTGGTAAATGAGTGATGAGTAGAAAAATGTGTGGGTTTACTGTCGTTTAAAATAACCAGATTTTCTGAAAAAACCCAATCCTCCACTAGTTCTCCTCTTTTATTACATGTGTGTGAACCCCAGAGTGGACTCCACGCATTGAAGTCTCCAACAACAATAAAAGGTGTAGCTATTGCTTGTATAATGTTGTACAAATCCCTATGTGAGAATTTCTGTTGAGGAGGTAAGTATAGTGCAACTATTGTAAACTTAAAACCTAAGGAAATTTCTATTGCAAGTAAGGCGATGTTGGATTGTACCGGTAGCATTCTATGTGATATGTGTTTTTTGATTAAAATTGCTATTCCTTGTTTATTTTCTTTATTATGAGGCAGATTGTAGAAAAAGCCATGATATTGTTTGGGGACAGCAGCCGACTTACCAGCCGCTAAATGTGTCTCTTGAAGAGCAATCATATCAGGAGATTGCTCTTTGATCAGTAGTTCGAGCTCAGTGTAATTGTTGTAAAAGCCTTTTATGTTCCATTGCAATAACTTAAACATAGGAGACCTAAAAGAGAAGCTATGGAGTTTTTATTGAGTGTCATCTTCTGACATATTTTGATCATGAGCATGAGTATTGAGGTCGCTCGTCGGGGAGCCAGTGATCTCTGTTGTGGGCGATTGTGGGAGATAATTGTTGTGGATGCTGTTTGCTTTTGTGAGAATATGTGAGAGAGTAGAATCAAATTGGAAAGAAGAATTAAGAAAACTTTGCGGGTCAGAATTGACATGGTTTGATAAAAACGATAGTGCAGTGTGGAGATTGCTTGCTTGTTGGTTGTTATTGTTGTTTTCTGAAGTTGATGCGTTGTGTGCAATTATTTGGTGAGAATTTTCGAAGTCGGTATTTTGTGATACGACTGTGGTATTTTGAATATTAGTTGCATGTTGAAAGTTGTTTATTTCTGGTGCATTATTCTTTGTAATATCGGTTGTTTTATTAGGGAGATTAGTTGGTGTAGTGGGTAAAATGGTGGAGGAGGTGGTATTCATTGGAGATTTTGGCAAAGAGCTTATTGATTTAGTGTTGTTTTGTTTTTCATTGATTTTATTTTGGGCTTCTCTGGCTACAGTAGCAAAGGAGGAATTCAGCGGTGTGGGTGTTTGTGCTTTGTAGAGTTGTAGAGCTTCGCGCATCGAACATTTATTTTGACATTTTATTTTTAGGATTTCTTTTGACTGTTTGTATTTTGGGCATGTGTTGGAGGAGGAGGGGTGATCGCCGTAGCAATTGGCGCAGAACGTACGTGAGCAAGGTGGAGGGTGGGGGGGTAGATTGCATAGTTCGCAGGTAGGAGCATTCTTGCAGCGTTTAGCTGTGTGTCCTAAAATCTGGCAACTTTTACACCTCATTGGGTTAGGAAAGTATGGCCGAACCTTGGCGTTGCGCCAGGAAACTTCTACCTTTTCAGGGAGGCTGTAAAGGTCGAATGTAAGCAAAACAACACCAGTGTGCTGCAGCTCGTTGTTCACAAACTTTTTGAATTTATAGACCGATACAACGCCCTGGCTATTCATATTTTCAATAATTTCTTTTTCCTCGACATTATTTAAACAAGGGGCGTAGATTGTTCCTTTTGAACAGTTGAGGTTATCATTGTATGCCGCATCTATTTCACATACACCAGTAAGTTTCTTAGTTGTAATAAATTTTTGAGCAATTTTTGCGTTTTTAACTAATAGCAATAGGTTGCCGTCTCTTAGTTCTGACATTGATATGATTTCCTTGCTGATTGACTCCAAGGTCTTGTGCACCGCAAAGCAAGAGTATTTGGATATGGGCTTATTGGTGTCCGTAGCACGAATCGTTAGGAACTTTGGATTGTCTTTTTTCAATTGTGGTAGGTCAGGAAAATTTATTGGGGAATAGGATGGCTTTTTCCTTTTCGGATGGGGACTTGCGGCAAGCAGTGCAAACCGATTGTCCCCGAGATTTGGTGGCCCGGGGGCCATACTCAGCCTTTCACAACACTAAAAGCACTTTTGATGTAAATAACTACAACGAAAAGGTATTTAGAAAGGAAAACTTGACAGAAATAACACGCGCACGTGTGTCAAATACCGAGAATAGTCAACAAAAAGCAAATAGTAAGCGAAACACGTGTGCTCAGAGCGAGTGCTTGCCGAGAACTGCATTGCCACATTTTTCATCGCTTGCTATGAAACATCCACAAACATTACAAAAATGGTCCATTATACATTTTGGTTCCGACATTTTTAATACAATATATATTATACAATGTTATTTTTGTTATTTTTATGAAACCGATGCACTTAACTTAAATCGCTCACAACATGAAATTTATTGAAGAAACTGAGAAGCATATTATAGATCAAACAGAATGCAAAAAAGGCTTAGTTTTTTGGAAAAAATATCCAACATTTTGCTTCATAAGCACTACAAAAATTTTCTAAATCAATTTTTTTTTAAATTTTTAATTGTTGCACAGGTCTCTAGCAATAATTTGGATTTACAGATTGAAAAAGTATCAATTAGTCGACGAGTTATAGCCAAAAAACCATATAAAAAATATGCTGAAAATCGGCATTTGAATGTAAAGTTTGAAGGTCGATTAAAAAAAAATTAGAACTAAAATAAACAAACGCCGCGATACGGTCTTCTAATTTAGCCCCTTTTTCATCCCTCACTCTCAGAATCGACCTAAAATTTTAAAATTTAATATTGTTAAACAATAAAACATATATTCTATACATATTCACATAACCAGCATATACATATGTACATACATTTTTATTCTTGCATTATATTGTACGTACATATGTATGTATGTACATCAACATTAATCTTGCTTTTCAGCATGAGCTCATACGCTTGCTTGAGTCATAGTTTTTTCTTTTATATTTCGTTTACGTTTTTTTTCTTTTTATTATATACAAAAATCATAATTTTGAATTAAAACTACATTGTATTTGTAATCTTTTAGAAGGAATTTGAAATGAAATAAAGTATAATTAAATCTTTGTAAAAATCTAATCATGTGTTAATTTCAGATTTTTTTGTTACGGAACCATGCACGACACAGTGTGAATATGGGCATTAGTCTCTGACTTTTTTTATAAGGGATCACAATTCAATTTTACTCAGGCAGTAAGTGATCATGGTAGGGTGGACGATTTTAATGTTGCGCTCTCATTTCGCAACAACAGCAACAACTGGCGATCGTAAGCGATCTTAGCTAGGTTAGTTTCTTCTCTATTCTATTTTATTTCTTACCTACAATCATTAGTGTGTAGTCCCTGTGTGCCTGTGGCAAATAAGTGTTTGTTTTCCCCTATTCCTTCTCTCCCCAATCAGCACGCGATGTTTTTTGTTTGTTTATTTTTTCTTTGCTAGCGAGCAAACACCCAGCAGTCAATATCAACTCCACCCAAGCCGACAATACTGAGCCGGTACAAGCGCGTGCTCTGCTGTGTGTACCCTACATCCGCTCGACACAATTTACAACGCGTTATGTTACAAAATCAATAAAATGGCGCCCATCCGTTTGAAATATTGGCTTTTTTGAGTTTAATTACTTAGTTTTGTTTTGGTGGCAAAACTTACTCTTACCGAAGAAAAGAAGAATGTTTGTTTTGATTTGTTTTGTTCATGTTTGTATGCTCATTGAACAATAAAAATTTGCTTTTAACTCAAACGTTTGGGCATAACTCTTGATATATATTCGAGTAAATTCCATCTTAAAAAATATATTTGATTATATATCTTTAAAATTCGATTTCCTTTCCTACTTCCTTTCCGAGTTATCCCCCATTCCCTTGTCCTATTGTTTAGTCTAGAGGTAAGTAAAATACTGGCAGCTTTAACTTGGCTGTAGATGGCTTACCTCGTAATAAGCTGAACACTACTTGAGTTTGTGTTTGGTTTCATTGATATGATAGTTTTTACCTTCAATATAGGTAGAGTTTCTGAAATCATTTCTATGCATAAACGATTTAGCCCTTGTGTTCAGCCTGTTTGTGTAGTTGTTTCCTGATTGAAGGTTTTTACGTGGTCAAGAACTACTATCTTCCGGTTCCTTATATACTTACAGATAGATTCACCCTAAACTTTCCTTCCGCATTGATGAATTGTTTTACTATTTCTATCTTAGATTCTGTTTTTTTTCTTTTTACTGACACATCTCAATTTAAGATTGCATGGATGCAATCTCACGGTGGAAAACTGTGGATTGTCCGCCATCGAAAATAATTTATCTCAGAATATTAGTATTTTAACTTTATTTTAATTTCCGTTCCTAATTTGATCTAGCTTTGAGCCTTATATACGGCATTGATTTTCCTTATTCTCATAAGTCGTTTCCATGGTTTCCAATTAATATAAAGGCTTTCTATATTAATTTCGATTTTTTTTTAGTTTTTTTGGTTTTCATTTAGATTATTTATATTTTATGAAATTCATTTTGTGTTGAAATACCACTAGCGCATAGCTGTGAAGGCTTAAGAAATGTTGGGACTTCCCAACCTCGTCGACTCTGAGTCCAGGTCCACCGCTCCTATCCACTCGTTCCTCTCCGGGATTCCTGTGGATCGCATTTTGCCTGACTGCAATACAGCCTGCCAGGAGTTTCCCATAGAGGTCTACTGGTGGAAGATTTTACATTATTTTCAGAGATTTCGGGAGTGTAGAGAGCAGTGCTCCCGTGATAAGCATCGAGGCAGTCCTCTGTACCCGCTCTACTTTTGCTCTGGGCAGAGTCCTTCTCAAAACCGGTCACCATGCGGCAACTCTATAGAAAAGAATGGGTCTTACCACAGCTGTGTACATAGAGGGCATTAATGGCCTTCTTAGAGCGGTCTTTAATATTCTGTTTTTATCAAGAATGACTCCTAGAAATTTTATATTTCCTCGTGAAGAGCACCACCTCGGTCTTTGTAGTGTTGATGTTGAGTCCACACTCCACAGACCAGGTGGTAAGTGAACAGCATTTTGCAGCATATCACTTAGAACTTGTGGATATTTACCTGTTGCTATGATCGCTATGTCGTACGCTCGGGTATAAAAACACACTCATCGGAAATTACAGGTACCAAAGCATAAAACATCAAGCTTGCAAACATTTCGCAATACTCAATCCAATACTTGTAAATTAATGGATTGCAATAAAAACAGAACAACTAACACTAATTACTCAGAACGAAAACGACACTAAAGATGGCACAACGCTGACACCGGTATGTCACAAAACCAAATTTGACAAGGGGTGACGGAAAATCGTTGTAGTATATATTAAACTGACTTACTTACTTACATACGTATTGGCGAATCAACCGCCTAAGCGATTTGGCCGAGGTAAACAAAGCAAGCCAGATGTCCTTATCTTTCGCTAACTGGCGCCAATTGGAAATCCCAAGTATAGCCAAGTCTTTTTCCATTCGGTCATTCCAACGCAGAGGAGGTATTCCTTTTCCTCTGCTACCATCCGCGGGTAACGCGTCAAAAACCTCCAGGGCTGGAGCTATTTCATCCATTCGTACGATGTGACCTAGCCAGCGAAACCGCTGGTTCTTAATCTGCTGCACTACGTCAACGTCCTTGTACAACTCGTACAGCTGATAGTTAAATCTTTCGAAGAATCTTTCTCTCGAACATTCCAAGAGCTCTCTCATCTGATGTTGTCATCGTCCATGCTTCTGCGGCTTACAATAGGACGGGCATGATGAGAGACTTATAGAGTATAGTTCTTGTCCATCGAGAGAGGAGTTTACTGCTCAATCGCCTACTCAGTCCGAAGAAGCACTTGTTGGCAAGAGAGATTCTGCGTTGGATTTCAAGGCTAACGCTGTTATTGGTGTTAATGCTGGTTCTTAAGTAAACGAAGTACTCTCCTTTTTATACCCGCGCGCTTGTCTACAAGGGTATTATAACTTTGTTCACATAACGGCTGCTTGTAACAGCATAACGAAATCAAGATAGATATAGACATATATATACCAAAATGTTCAGAATGAAAAGAGAAGTCGGTCCGTGCAGACGATAACTTGAGTAAAAATTGAGATATCTCTTGGTAGGTAGGTTGTCTTTGACCCATAGCAGGCTGATATTGGAAATGGGCAAAATCGGATATTAACCACGCCCACTTCCGATATAACGGCAATTGTCGAAAATGCAAAAATTGCTATATTTCAGTAGTTATTGAAGCTAATTTGCTCAAATTTGGTATGTATTGTTGTATTCGAGCAGGAAATCCAACTGTATCAAAATTTTTTACAGCTGGCGTGGCACCCCGCCCCCTCATGAGTTCATATGTATATCTCTGGAACCACCCACCCGATTTTATTCGAATTTGGTATACGTATTACACTTTGCCTATTTAAGCGATATTTATCAAAATCTGACCATAACCACGCCCACCTTCCATAAAATCGGACATTTCAATAAATGTTGAAGGAAAATATCTTAAGTTTAGTATGTGGTGTTGTATTGCAGCCAGAAATCCGACTATATGAGATCATATGTATATGTCTGGAACTACTTAATCGATTTCGTCTAAACTTGGCACACATGTTAGATTATACCTAGTTAATTTAAAAATTTAGCTGAAAGCGTGCGCCATGTATATAAAATTCGATCGAACTTAGCCACTACTTTATTTGTACAAAGTTATAACTGTCAACAGTAATGTGCCGACTGTCCATTTGATATCAGGAGTTACTTAGTCTTGCCCTCCTTCACATCCAGACCCGTTCGCTTCGCTTCTCTTTCCAGTTTGGAAAAGGCAGAACTGCGCGGTTGTTAAGACCGATGATGTCAATGCCAGCGGCGTACGCCAGCAATTCTACACTCTTGTAAAAGATGGTGCCTGACTGATTTAGTTCTGCGGCTCGAATTATCTTCTCCATCATCAGGTTAAAAAAATCGCACGACAGATATTCAATCAGTCTGAAACCTAGCTTGGTATCAAACGGCCCAATTCTGACGGAGTTGGTGGTCGAAGGCGGCTTTGAAGTCGACAAAAAGATGGTGTGTGTCGATTCTTCTTTCTTGGCTCTTTTCCAAGACCTGGCGTATTGTGAATATCTGGTCGGTGATAAAGTTACCATGTCTAAAGCCACACTGATAAGGTCCAATCAGTTCATTGATGGAGCCTCGACGGAACCTTATACGCGATGTTAAGAATACTAATCCCGCGATAATTGGCGCAAACTGCAGGATCAGCTGGTAACCCATTAGACCCGGGGGATTTGTTGTTCTTCAGCCGTACTATGGTTTTCCGAATTTCGTCATAGTCGGGTGATGGTACATCGCGTCCATTATCATTGATTGGGGATTCGGGTTCAACATCTTCTCCAAGGTTGTTGCAGTTGCTTCCATTAAAAAGTGTGGAGAAATGCTCCCTCCATTATTTAAGTATGCTGCGGACATCAGTCACCAGGTCGCCGTTTTCAATCTTACAGGAATTCGCCCGGTCTTGAAACCATCTGTTAGACGCCGTACTCCTTGTAAAAAATTTCAGGAGCTTTTCCTGTCGGCCAGCATCTTAAGCTCTTCGTACTAGCGCATTTCGGCCTCTATCTTTTTCTCACGAAAAATGCGTCTGGCTTCTTTCTGCATCTCACGATAGCGCTCTCGCACAGCTCCCTTTGCGCCCGATCGCAGTGTGGCCCTGTAAGCAGAGTCTTTACGTTCCGTAGCGGGGCGACATTCCTCGTCGTATCAGTTGCTCTTTCGGGCTCGCTGAAATCCGATGGATCCTTCAGCGGCGGTATGTAGACAGCGATAAATATGGTTCCAGTGCTCGGAAATATAGTTCTATTGATTATTGCTCTCAGAGAGCCGGAGTGCAAGTCGAGTGGCGAAGTGGTTGGCTGTCTATTGCGATTGCAGCTTTCCGACGTCGAGCTTTCCTTGTGTCCATTTGCGTGCGCTTTTTGCTGCACAGAGTCGCGTGCGTCAGGCTTGGGCGCAAATTTGGTAGATGATGAAGAATCTCGCGAATCTTGTGATGCGGATTGTGGCGCGACGTTCGTCCAACGGAGTGAACGACAGTACTTTATGGCGCAGTATCTCTCCCATCACAAATCCGACACCGAATTTGCGCTCCTTTACATGGCAGCTGTAGTAGATGTCGCAAGGGTTTATCGCTTTTTTTCCTTGCGCCGTCCATCGCATCTCTTGGATGGCGGTGATGTCAGCCTCAAGTTATTTTCCTTTAAACGTTTGCCGTGGTCGTTATAAAAAAGGAGGGTTTCATCCGAGGCTTTGTCTTTCTTTTCATTGGATATTTGTTATACGTGGCGGGTTCTTAGCCCTGCGCACAACCCATTGCTGGAGATGAACATTTTAAATTCGTTTATATAGCGAGCCGCTTGCTCCAAGACAGACGCCCAGTTGCAGCCGCACCTCCTGGTGAACAGACGCTGCGGACTTTAGTGGACTCTTAAACCGAATATGTCGGAGTGGCTCCACTAAAGCTCCCTCTCTCTAAGCCGTGACCCAAGGCTGTTCACGGGTTGGTGACCCTATCCCGCATATGGGTTGCTCACGTTGCCCGGGGTGCACGCACGTGGACGTAAGAGTAGGGATTGAGTACCGCCGTGCAACTGTAACCGCACCACTGTACGCCTTTGCATCCCACATTAAACTGACTGCCGTTATCATTATGACAGAAATATCAGGAGGTTAGTAGAGTGACTTGCACTATGCAGAAGCACCGTGGAACACTTAGGCTGAAAATGGAAATTACCGTTGCATTCCTACCCATTCTTTAGAAATTGATCCATCCCGTGCGTTTAATATAGAGTAGAAGTACGGAATGCTTGCCGAGTTCAAGTCGGCCAATCACGCATCCAATTCTATGCGCGTCTTGGCTAGGCCGGAGCAATAGTAGAGATAATGTTTAATACTCTCCACCTCCCCTCAGTCGGGCAGCTGCGGCAAAAATCATTTGTTGGGTAACGTTGTCTCATTGCATGAGTGCCCATAAGTCAGTGTCCGGTTAACACTCCAAGCACTAACCTAAGAGAGGAGCTGTCAAGCCTTGTACGAGCTTGAGAGCGCTTCACATCAACTACTGGCCAGATTTGGTTTGGGGTTCGAGGCCCACCTGAAAGTTTCCTTTTCCATTGGCTCAAATTTTAATCTGGGTTTGATAGAATGCTACAGGTATACCCACATCTTGGGCAAAATTAACAATTGTTATTTCAATCCTATTTCTTGGCAGCTCTTCACCCAGGCAATTGCCAGGAACGTCCTTATGGCCAGGGACCCATGCAACACTGACGGATCACATTTCTGCTAGCTGGATTAGAGTCCTTTTGCGCTTAATAGCTACCTTACCTTGTAGCTTGTGCCGCAGGAATATAAAGCTTAATAGCAGCCTGGCTGTCTGGTAGATTGTTATGCCTCGTTTTAATCGGGTGAATGTTATGATGCTATCAGGCTGAAAAATCTTAAAATAATATGCTTATGCTCGTGCAAATGACAGCTGGGCACAAACTACGACTTGTAGGATCTCTAGGCAAACTTGGCCCAGTTGGGATCGTAAACGGTCGCGCAGACTGTACACCTTAAAACGAGAAGATATATCTCAAGTCATTGGAGCCCTTACAGGGCACTGCCTCATGGGCAACCGCGCGGTGCATCTCGAGTACCCTTTCACAGATGTTGTAGAAACTGCAAAAATTTTGAAGAGGAGGATACTGTTCTTCATCTTCTATGCAAATGTCTAGCGCTAACAAGAATAATGCTACGTTTTTTAGGGGTACCACTTTTTGGAGACCTCGGAGAATTAGGTCTTATAGACCCAATATGCTTGACGAAGTTCGTCAAGAGCTCTAAATGGTTCAGCAAAGGGGAATTTACGCAAAGCTAGTGGTATCCCAACGGGCCTCCAATTTTGGCCTAAGTGGGTCGCAGAGGCATCTGACAGCCACATACACCTACCTACCTACCTATGATGGAAATTACGGGCGGCGTACCGCAAGGTTCAGTCCTAGGCCCATTACTGTGGAACATCATGTACGACGGTATTCTACGTCTGCAGCTACCGCAGGGTGTGAAGGTGATTGGCTTTGCCGATGATATTGCGGTGGTGATAACGTCCAAACAACTTCAACAAATATCCGAAACAGCTACTGCTTCTGTGGAGAAGATTAAAGAATGGCTCGACAACCACGGGCTCGCCCTAGCGGAACAGAAGACAGAGGCAGTTCTTATCTCAAGCAGAAAAAAGCTGGAGGATATAACGTTCAGAGTAAATGGCTTTCCTGTCTCCACGAAGCCTGCGATAAGGTATCTGGGTATCATTATCGACAGAAGGTTGTCGTTCAAAATGCATCTCGAATACGCCAGAGACAAGGCGGCCACTACAATGACCTCTTTGTCCAGAATAATGCTCAACGCAAGAGGACCAAAGCAACGAAGCAAAAAATTGCTTGCAGGCGTAATAAGAAGTCAAATCTTGTATGGAGCTCCGGTGTGGTTCGATGCCGTATGTCACTCATCGTATTATCGGGGCATAAAGTCAACGTATCGTCTGTGTGCACTCCGGGTATGCAGCGCATTCAAGACTGTATCGGATGAAGCAGCCCTGGTAATTGCTGGTATGTACCCACTAGACCTACTAGCTAAGGAGTCTGCTCATATGTTCTCAAGTACGGAGATAACTACTGAAGCCACCCGCAAGGAAGGCCTAGCCGAATGGCAAAACAAATGGAGCATTGCGACAAACGGACGATGGACATACCGATGCATTCCAGACTTAGAGCGCTGGGTTCAAAGAAGCCACGGCGAAGTTGACTTCTACACGACCCAATTTCTGAGCGGTCATGGATGCTTTAAGTCGTATCTGCACAGATTCAAGCACGAGGTTGATCCTTACTGTGACTGCTGCGGGATCGGCGTAGCAGACAGTGTGGAACATGTATTCTTGAGATGCCCACGCTTCAACGACCAAAGGGCCATACTGCAAAGACAAATTTGCGAAATCCTTTCGCCGGAAGCAATTGTGAACTACATGCTAAGAGGCAAAGACGAATGAAACCTAGCCAATGGCATTATTTCAACAACGATGAAGATTATTAGAAGAGAAGAAAGACAAAGACGCAGAAGCGCCAACGCAACAGTGACACTGTAGTAACGGCACCATAAGAGTGGTAGTAAGTGTTAGATCGGAATCTAAGCCTTTCCGACTGCACTTAGCTTACTAAAAAAGGTCCTAGGCATCTCAGCGGAGTGGAACGTAGGCCGTTCCAACCGCCAAATGGCGCTCTCAGATGGCTCGCCTGACTCAACAAAATGGGTAGATCGGAATCTCGGACTTTCCGACTGCGCATGCGAAATTAGAGCTGATTTTCTAGGCTCACGAGCGTGCCGAAACATTCACATTCAGCCGTCAATGCGGATTGGAACCTAGGACGTTCCAACCATTTTACGGTTACTACAGTGATGTAAAAGTTTAATGTTTCTCAGATATACTTAAATACAGTCAAAGAATAAAGAATGTAAAGCGTCCTGGCGGATTGGAACCCAGGCCGTTCCAACCGTCAAGAGCTACAGACGCAAAAAACTGGGCTATTTTCCCCTTTGAGCAAAAAAAAAAAAAAAAATATATATATATGGAATACAGCTTGTGTTGCAAAGACAGAAGCAAAATGGCGTAGCAGGGGCGACTAACCGCCCTTCCCCCCCATGATGTTATGCTTGACGGCAGTCCCGTGGGGAGTGGAATTCGACGGAAAACAGGCTTATCCTGGTTTCAAAGGGCCACTTGAGGGTAGCGCGCTACCACAACGCCCATGGAAACCTACCTATGATGATATGCATTTATCTTCGCCTGAAAAACACTACAGTGGTCCGGTAAGCGAAAACTAAGGTTTATATCGAATTGACGCGAGTTGATTCCGCTTCCTACTCGTTGGATTAACTTGGAGCCGTCTGTGTATATAGCCGTCGGTCCTGGGCCTCGGTTGACGGTACCTACCCACTAGTTTCTCTCTGGCATTTTTATGGAGAACTTATTTTCAAAATATAGTTAGAAAAGGAGTAGTATAATCTAGTTTTCTTAGATTATCCGCCAGAGTTTTAGGAATCTTTGCGTGTCTGGATCAGAGGTCCATCCACAGCTGGATCGCATTTAGCGTGACAGAAATTCGTCAGAGAGAGCCACCGGTGGAAGATTTAACATTATATCCAGAGAATTTTTGGATGTAAAGGGCAGTGCTCCTGTGATAAACATCGAAGCTGCCCTCTATACTCGCCCTAACATGGCTCTGGATAGAGTAGGGATGTAACGCTTTGTAACCGATTTGTAAAAAATCTATATTTGAAGAAAATATCGATTTTTGTGCACACTTCGATTTTTTTACACGAAATATGCTTATTCGACATATGCTCGTAGTTAAAGTATATTAATAACAATTAATTCAAATAAAATTCGTTTTATGATAATAAGTATAATAAGATAACCAAAATGACGACTTTTAGATTATAAATACAGATTAGAATTATTTGTATACACTTTTTCAGTCTTCGTAAACATTTTTTGCAGTAAAAATAGTACCAAACAATAAAATCAAGAAATAACACGCCAATTGTTTAGCCTTAAAACTAATTTACAAAACAAATCATTTCATGTCAAAAAAGTAAAGAGAACTATAATTATTACAAATGTTCAGCATATCTTTAAACTAAAAATCGAAGTAAAATGAACCGATTTGTTTAAGTGGTTAGGCCATTTTAACATTTTTAAAAAATGTTTTTTTTTTTATTAGCTAAAATGCTTCCTTATATATAGTCCCGAGCTTACGGAAAATATGAAACCACACATAATTTTGATGGTTAAAGTTGTTTTTTAGTTTTTTATTTTAAACATTAACGTTACTTCATACACTCATAAGCATGTATAGAAACTTGAAACGCATTTTTCTCGAAACACGGGTTTTAACAACAATTTTCAACCGATTCCGAAGATTTTTACACTCTAATGCTCGCAATACATTGCTCTTGGATGTATCTTAGTATATTTCCAATGCATACATTTTTTTTTTTTTCTAACAATTATTGTAATGAAAAAATCTTCATATATTTATAATTTCGTAACAAATCCATATAACAGCAAATCCCTACGATAGATCATATCCAGTGCATTTCTATTGAAGGCAAAAACTGGATTGTTGCAGTCGGATGGAGGTTTTAGAACCTACACCCTGTACCAGGTATTGCGAGAGAGGCAATATTCGCAGTACTTTCTCAGCTATAATTTTCGATGTAAAGTCCTGAAAAAATTTTCTAAGCAACTTCAATGTGTTCGCAATAAAACCTTGTCAAAAGATTTGCTCCTCGGTGTATTCCTTCTTTGCAAAAAAACATTGAATTTAGGCATCGATTTCGGGTTCCCAAGGTGGTGTAACCCCATAATTAGTAAATAAAATGATAATTCCTAGGTGTCAAGCTTAGAAAAGCGAAGAAAGTTTTCTTTAAAATTTTAATCAACATATAAAACATAAAAAAATACGGTGTCGAGTTCTTCTGACAATATTCCCTACTTTCAGCTGGTGCTGAAGTGGCCATGACTCAGAGGTGTTTCAGAGGAAAGTTGGTAAATTTGGGGAAAGTTTCCATTTTGCAAATAATTCTACCAATATTAAAAATGCCCACGGACAAATATGGCCTTTAATTAAATTTTTATCAGGCCATACATGTTCGCTGCCACTTTTTCTATACATATGAAATTCTGTATGTCTGTCAAATTCACACTATTTCATTTTTAATGAAATAAATAAATGCAAATTATTTTTTGAAAACACAATTTAAAATTGACAGTTGATTTTGGCTGTGTGTCAGACGACAATAGAAACCGTTCTATTTCGCATGTACATGTATCTGCAAATCTAATTTGTGTTTACACGATATGTTTTCTTTTACATATGTAAAAATTACTTGTAAACATGCAAATACATATCGGGTAAGAACACTTTTAGCAAACTTACCCATTTTTTCATCCATCGCACAGATGACTTTATTTACAAAAATCTATTTAAAATGTAACAATCGTATAATCGATTTTTTTATTAATAAAATCGATTATTAAAAATCGATTGTTATTTCACTTCCCTAGGATAGAGACCACAATACGGCAAAACAGTAAAAAATATTAGGTCTTTTCACAGCTGCGAACATTCAGCGCCCAATGTATGGCTCTATTCCCCATTTCTTCCCTGGAGAGGTTTCCAATATTCCGCTTCCAGTCAAGTTTTTATAAAACCTCATTTACAGATGGTATGAAGTTTGAAAGTGGGAATTTTATATTTCCTCGTGAAGAGCAACGTTTTGATCTTGGTAGGATGGGTAACAATATTAAGAGCCTTTTGTAGAAAATCACTTAGGACTAGTGGATACGTATATTTACCCGTTTCTATGAGTGTTATGTCGTGCGCAATGACTTGGCAACCAGTGCCCTTGAGATTTAAGAGTAAGTCATTCACAGTAAGATTCCACTATAAGGGGAGAGAACGCTTCTTTTGGGCGTGCACCACAAAGTCCACCAGGCCCTTCTCCGTTCCCACCCTATATAGTGAGTTGATAACAGCTTCGGGGCATACATTGTCAAAGGCTCCCACGATATCGAGAAAAATCCCCAGCGTGTATTTCTTTATGGCCAATCCTTTTTCGATTGTTAAGACGATGTTGTCATGAAGAGCAGTCTTCACGGATTAGCATTTAGATTATGCATACTGGATCGAGGAGAGGCTATTACTTCTTATATTCCGCCAAATATATTTATCTATGAGCCTCTCAAGAGTTTTGAGGTTTGCATGAGCGGCCCTGCCTCTCTTTGATAGGAAAACCATCTTAGCTCTCGACCACTCATGTGGGATATGGGTGTGCATAAGGGTGCGTTTATGTTGGAGCTGCGATAAGAGCGAAGATAGCAGTGCCTAGAGCATAGCGAAAAATCTACGCTTTGCTGTAGTGTTTATGTTGGATCTGCGATAAAAGCGAACACAAACATATATACGTGATGTCCACTTACAATTTTCTCTGCTTCTATCGCAGCTCTCCTCGCAGCACAACATATATACGCATACGAGGTGCCTACTTATAATTTTCTCTGCTATTATCGCAGCTCTAATCTTCGCTCTTATCGAAGCTCCAACTTAAACCCACCCTAAGGAAGGCTGTAAAAATCTCGCTGCTTGTAGTTGTGCGGAAAAAATTCTGTCCCAGTGCCCATTCCACACCATAATACCTCACTCGGTCAGCCGCTGTATATCTTTGGTCACTCCAAATGTAAGGAGATAGAGTTTAATGCCCTCACCAGAATGCACTATAATATTTCAGATCCAACCATCAAGCATGTGTTATGGCATATTTTGTACAGCAGCGTGATTTCTTTAAGTACGATTATACATTTTGTAAGTTGGAACAATTTAACGTTGCCGTTTCGTAGATACATACATACTCGAATAACGTCTGTATTATCATTCGATGGTTAAGGTTTTTCTGGGTGCTCTTAATTGCTGTTGGGTCACCCAGTATATATCAAACTACTACTCAAATTACTTATACCTAATTAGCACTCATTCTGTACAACTAAACACCTACTCATTGTAAATTAGCATACACACACGCACACATACTCTTATTCATTATTGCACTCATAAATCTCTTTTGCTCTTGTAAATTTTTCACTTGTACATAAGTATCATGCATTCCAATAAACACAACTCTTTAATCGCTCACGCTAAGCACCTCGGCACAATTTAATTCATTTTCGCTACGGCAAATTTCGGACGGCAAACTAATTTGTGTATACAGGATATACACCCCCAATTTCATCATTTATATTAAACAAGAAAAAGGCTTCTTGTATCAACCATTTTGGCGCCCAACGTGGGGAAGTGTATATCCTAAAAAAGGTAAATTACCAATTACGGTCATCATCCAACGGCTGGAGCAACTACAACGATCAACTAGTCGCTGGAGCACCAACAACAGTCATCACTTCTCGCATTGTTGCTGCACTTCAACGCTTGCAACCAGTTAATTCCCATCTTGGAGTCGTTCATTGGAGTACATATGTAGTTGGCAAGCACAGATAAAGGCCGCCGCTAGTAGATGCAAAAATTTACCGCTCGTTGGAATGTATGTATATATGTACCCTTAACTAAAATACAGTTTACTCCTTTTTTTCCTTTGCTTGCTGAGTTGGCGATTGTTCTGTACGCCCTAAAGAACATTGCCCTGTACCTAGCGATTGTTGTTGCGCATTTTGACTGCCTGCGCTATTGTCACCACCGTTACTTTGCATTTGTCGCTCGCACTAGTAGACCACTGCGCTGCCAACACTATTCGCCGACGCCAGCATCGCTAGGGCTGCGTTGTGCGTGCACATTTCGCATTTCGTTTCGCTGCTGTCTGCGTTAACAGTTTGATCACCAGCACATCAACATTCGCGGCTGTCTGCGTCAACATTTTGACCGCTATAACATCCACATTCGCTGCTTTGGCACATTGAAGCTGCGCTGCTTGTGCATATTTCGTATTTCGCTTTGCTGTTGTCTGCGTCAACATTTTGGCTGCAGCGCAGCTTCAATGTGCATATTTCGTATTTCGCTGTGCTGTTGTCTGCGTCAAGATTTTGACCACCAGCACATCAACATTCGCGGCTGTCTGCGTCAACATTTTGACCGCCTGCACATCCACATTCGCTGCTTTGCACATTGAAGCTGCGCTGCTTGTGCATATTTCGTATTTCGCTTCGCTGTTGTCTGCGTCAACATTTTGACCGCCAGCACATCAAGCAATCAGTAACCCAGCAGGAATTTTCTAGTAAACTCACATCGTAGTACAATGGTCATGACTCTTGAAGAATGCAAGCGTAAGCGGTCCAACATAAAGCGCAACATTTAGCGTATTAAATCGATCGTCGACGCGGCAAGGGGCTCAGATGACAAACTCCCCAATGCTGAACTGCAATGTCGACTTGGAATACTAGAATCATATTTCAAGCAGGCCTTGTCTGTCCAAGCTGACAATGAGGATGTAGATCCCACTGGCAACGGCCGCGCAGACTTGGAGGACAGCTACGTGGGTGTCAAGCTGAGCATCGAAACACAACTCGGAGAAGATGTCAACGCTACAGTACACTATCCTGGCACCTCATCTGCAGCAGCTTTTACACATTCGTCGCACCTGCCAAGACTGTCTGTGCCAACATTTAGTGGTGATTATGCACACTGTAGACCTGGTATCTCGAGGCTGCCTGACTGCAGAACTTAAAGCGTCGAATTGGTTTTCCGGTCCAGCCTTTCTGTGTTATCATCAGACTAAGTGGCCAAAACAAAGTGCCCCAGTTGATCTCGACGCCGACGTCGTTAATTTGCAAAGGCGCAAAGCGACACCCACCTTGATAATGCAGAAAAATTACATTCTCGACACCATAAATGGCATTAGTTCGTACCCCCATTGCTTACGCTTAGTCGCCTCGCTATTCCGATTCCGTGATTCGGCCAGAAAGAAGTCTACGTTTACAACCGCTTCGCCATCTCCTGATGAATTACGACGCGCTTCACACTGCATAATATGGAACCTTCAACCACACCACTTTTCTGTCGATTTTCAGTTGCTTAGGAAAAATCAAGTTGTCAAAAGTAATTTGAAATTTTTAACTCCATTTATAGACGCGTCAACTGGATTCGAGCTCATCAAGGTGGGTGGTCGCCTGGACTACACCGAGTTACCAGAGAGTCAAAAACACATATGGCTGCTGCCCAGCAACTCGCAATTCATTTTGACATTCGCACGTCGTCTACATATTCGCAATTACCATGCATGCCCAAAGGCTGTAGTCGCCTTGATCCGCCTTGAATATTGGATTGTCAACGCCAGAGCTCTGGCTCGTCGCGTCGTTCGGTCGTGTGTGCATTGCGTTCGATACAAGCCTACACTGCTGCAGCAAGTCATGGGACCTCTACCAAGAGAGCGTCTCCAACCAGCCCGACCATTTGAACGCTGCGGAGTCGACTTTTGCGGGCCAATAAGCACCTACCTGCGAATCCGAGGAAAACCGCCAACCAAATCATACTTGGCTGTATTTGTTTGTCTTGTCACTAAGGCGGTTCATATTGAAGTGGTCTCGGACTTGTCTACGAAAGCGTTTCTGAACGATCTAAAACGTATGGGTGGTCGGCGAAAGCTGCCATGTGACATTTTCTGCGACAACGCCACGAACTTTGTTGGAGCATCAAACCACCTGCAAGAAGTTAAGCAATTTTTATTCAAACCCGAAACACAAAATGAAATCAACCAATTTTGTTCGTCTGATTTTATTAATTTTCATTTTATTAAACCCAGGGCACCCCATTTCGGCGGCCTCTGGGAGGCACCAGTTAAGAGCGCAAAAGGACTGCTATATCGCACACTGGTTAATACAAAGTTAAACTTCGAAGAACTGAGCACTGTCACCGTGGAGAAAGAGGCAATACTTAATTCCTGCCCGCTCTCGCCGTTGTCATCAGATCCAAATGACCTCGCACTCACTGCTGGGCATTTTTTGGTCGGGTCGTCGCTACGCGCCTTACCCGAACGCTCACTTGAGAACCAAAATATCTCAAATTTGGACCAGCACGACATGATCACGGCTATCAAGCAATGCTTTTGGCGTCGTTGGTCCGCAGACTATATCAACGAACTGCGCTCACGGGCAAAGTGGACAACACCAGTACCCAACCTCGCTGAAGGAACGTTTGTTATCATCCACGACGGTAACCTGCCGCCACTACGTTGGAAACTTGGTCGCGTCGAGTCCCCCATACTTGGACGAGATGGTCTTGTTCGAGTTGTGCACCTCCGCACTGCTAATGGGACTTGCTGCCGGCCTATCCACAAACTTGCCATCCTGCCAGTATCTTGAACGTCGATCCTTTCAACGGGGCCGGAATGTTGGTTCACCCAGTATATATCAAACTACTACTCAAATTACTTACACCTAATTAGCACTCATTCTGTACAACTAAACACCTACTCATTGTAAATCAGCATACACACACGCACACATACTCTTATTCATTATTGCACTCATAAATCTCTTTTGCTCTTGTAAATTTTTCGCTTGTACATAAGTATCATGCATTTCAATAAACACAACTTTTTAATCGCTCACGCTAAGCACCTCCGAACAATTCAACTCATTTTCGCTACGGCAAATTTCGGACGGCAAACTAATTTGTGTATACAGGATAAACACCCCCAATTTCATCATTTATATTAAACAAGAAAAAGGCTTTGTTTGTAGAGTTTCGTTGATGGATGGCGCGAAATCAAGCTCTTTTTGAATTCGCTATTGGCTTCATTAACTTTATTTACTCCAACTACTTACACATGTAGGAAATATGTGATCATGTTTATACCCCAGCGTACTGGTACATAATAAAGCAACCTGTCAGACCTGATAAACGACTGGCAAGTGTCCAAAGAGCAGTCCTTTTCTGACCACCACTACATAACTGTTAAGATCACTCTCAATTCTACTACTCTAACGGCGTACGATCATAAGAGGCGGACGGATTGGCAGAAATATAAGAACATCCTCTCAGCCTCTCTGTCCAGACACGTTTATCTGGATAGGCTAGGCCTATCGCAAACACCTGATGAAGAGAGTCCCTCAAACACGAAGGTCGTTTCTCTCGGTGAGCTTGACTCATCGTCAAAAATAGATGAAGCGGTAGACCTTATAACAAACGCATATAATTCTGCTTTCAGAGTCTCCTGCCCTAAGACCCTCCCGAGGGGTAAAAAAAAACCCCAGTGGTGGAGTCTAAAGATTTTAGCACTCAGGAAAGAGAGCAGACGACTCTTTAACCAAGCCAAAAGGACGGGTCTTTGGCAACTATCCAAAGACGCTCTTAAAGTTTTTAAGAAGGCCATTAAGACAGCACAACGCAGATCTTGGCAAAACTTCTGTAGCAACATAGAAGAAAACTCGGAAGCCAACAGGCTGAGGAAAATTCTTTCGAAAAGTGCTCCAATGATAAATTCTCTTCAAAAACCAGACGGAGAATGGACATCTACAACCGACGAAAAGCTGGATCTACTAATGACCACCCACTTTCCTGTGTGCTCTGATGACTCCAACATCTTACCAGGTGTCCAAACCAACTCACTCGTAGGGAATACCACAGGGGATATAGTGAGGTACGACACGGTGGAATGGGCAGTAATGTCCTTCAAACCGAACAAATTACCAGGACCAGACGGAATTTTTCCCGCACAACTCCTGGCAGCGAAGGATATTCTTTGTCCCCTGTTCTACCGAAGGGAGGCAGGGCTGCTCATGCGAAACCCAAGGTTTTCAGGCCTATAAGCCTCACCTCATTCCTTATCAAAACTCTTGAGAGGCTCATAGACGAGCATTTTCGGCGAAATATTAGGAAAGACAAACTCTCCTCGAACCAGCATGCATACTCAAAAGGCAAATCCGTGGAAACCGCTCTCCACGACATCGTCTCAACCATCGAGAAAGGATTGTCCATAAGGAGTTCACGCTGGCGATCTTTTTAGATATAGAGAGAGCTTTCCACAATCTCTATCCCGAAGCTGTTATCAAATCACTCCGTATGGTGGGGGTACAGCAAGGACTGGTGAAATTTGTGGGGCTCTTACTCAGGAAAATATCGATCTTCTAAATAATAGTAGACAGCTCTAAATGCAAACATGTGGCTAGAGGTACACCCCAGGGAGGTGTTCTCTCACCTTTATTCTGGAGCCTTACTGTAAACGACTTACTCTTAAACCTCAAGAGCATATGCTGACGGCTTGGCAATCACAGAAACGGGCAAACATCTTCAAGTCATAGCGACTTGATGCAAAACGCTCTAAATGTCGTTGCTCGCTGGTCTGTGGAATCTGGACTTAACGTCAAGGCAGCCGCAATGCTCACCACGGGAGCACTGCCCTCTACACCTACCAAATCTCTGGAGATAATTTTAAATCTTCCACCGATGGATCTCTACGGCAATTTCCGACGGCCTGCAGTGCTGCTAGGCTAAATGCGATCCTTCCATGAAGAAATCTCAATCTCAACTACGGGCACGCAAAGGTCCTGGAAACTCTGCCCGACAACCCGAGGAGGTTGGATTACACTTTACAGGCCAAACTAAATGCAATATTGGAAGCAGCTCGTGGCCTTACAACGTGCATTTCTTTAGAACAAGGCATTACGATTTATTCTGTTGTATGTGTTATATGGGTCTCTGGCCATAAGGACATTCCTGGCAACGGCTTGGCTGATGAACTGGCAAGGAAAGGGGTGGAGCTAACTGTGGTAAACTCTGCGCAAGAGGCGGGTTTACCCCTAGCCCCTCCTATAAACACAAATTAAGATCTGAGCTTATGGGTAAGGTAAATTTAAGGTGACATCGAAGCCCCCCTGCCACATTACCAGACAAATCTGGCCAGAAGTTGTGGGAAGCGCACTAAAGCTCTCACTATGCTTGGCCGGTCAACTCTCAGATTGGTAGTTTGGGTGATAACCGAGCACTGCCTCATGGGCACGCATGGGGAATGGCTGGGTTACCCAACAAATGATTTTGGTCGCAGTTGCCGAAACGACGAGGAGGTGGAGAGTATTGAGCACTATCTCTGCCACTGCCCCGGCTTGGCCAAGACGCGCAGTAAAGCTTTCGAAAGGTACTTTCTGGACTGTTTAGCTGACTTGAGCTCGGCAAACATTTCCAACTTTCTACTCTACATTATGAGCACAGGATGGTTCAATTTTTGAAAGAAGGGAGGGAGGGAATGCATGGCTTACGCCAATGCTATCACAATGGGCTCCTCACAGCGGTGGCAGCCACTCTAAACTAATCTTACCACAACAACTTAATTCTTTCGGTATCTATTAACACGCCCACTTAGGAAAACATTTCTGTAACTCAATAACGGTGTAAGGATCGTCACAAAATTTGGTGAGCAAATTTTCTTCCATATCGCTGTTATTATCGATTAAAATATTTGAAATCGGATATAACCTTCCTATATAACAGAAATTTAAAAAAATGCAAAAATTTCGTTTTTTCTTTATCTATTGGAACATATTAATTCAAATTGGATATTAAGAGAGATAGTTAATAAAGAAACTTGATTTTTATGAAATTTTGCAAAATGGGCGTTACTACGCCCACTTATAAAAAAACGTTTGTAGATATCTCAACAACGATGTAAAGTATCATCACAAAATTTGGTGAACATATTATCCTTGATATCACTACCATCGCCGTCAAAAATTTTGAAATTGGACCATAACCACGCCCAACTTCCATATAACGGAAATTAAAAAAAAAACGCAAAAAACTTCGTTTTACAGTATTATTGGAAGAAATTGAGTAAACTTTAATACTACACCTTTTCCAACAGTATTTCAGAAAAACACAATACAAAGCAAACGTCAAGTTGTGTGTTTACTGTGCTCCTATTTTCATTAAATATTTTGTTGTTTATTTGAAATATTGTTTATCAAATTAGTGATTAAAAGTTGTGAGACTAATTCTGCTTTAAGTATCTTGTACCAAAACGTAAGAGGTTTAAATACTAAATTGAGTTACTTATATTTAAAAGGTCTTGATTGTAACTACAAAGTAATATCCTTCACAGAAACTGGCTTAAACCGCATATTTTCAATTAAGAGATCCTTCCTGACAATTTCCAAAGACAGAATCGGTGGAGGTGTTTTCTTTCCAATTTCAAGAAGTTAAATCGTGAATTGTCAAAATTAGCCTGGCCGACGTATTCAGAGGACGTTGAGCTCAGTGTCCAGCATTTTAATAATATTATACACAGCTTATTTAAAAAGTTTGTGCCTAAACGTGTTTGCGTTCATAAAAAACAATCGCAACCTTGGTTTACAAAAGAACTTAGAAACTTAAAAAAGGAAAGGTCGCGATCTTTTAATTTATATAAATTAACTGGCTTACACACTGATTATATTAAGTACTTAATTCTCCGACACAGTTATTTTGATTTGAATAAAAAATTTTACAAATCTTGTTTATGCAAGATTAAAAATAATTTAATACAAAACCGTAAATCATTTTATGATTTCGTTAACTCGCAGAGTAAATGGTTTTCCGTCGCCATCATTCCCCGTTATCATTCCTGTTATATCTCCCGAAGAAGTGTTTCAATACTTAAGTACCCTAAAGTAATCTTATAAGTCCGGCACCGATTTGATCCAAACTCAGTTCCTTAAAAAATGTGCTGAATATCTATTTGAACTATTAACGAATTTATTTATCTTATCTCTTAAATTAGTAGTTTTCCCATTGGCTTGGAAGGAATCGTTCATTATACCCCTACACAAAATTGGAAGTATGTCCTCTATATAAAATTACCAGGGCATAGCAAAGCTTTCTGATATTCCAAAATATTTGAAGCTATTGTTGTTGACCGTTTAACATATTCCATATCTTCTGCTATTTCTAGCACGCAATATGGGTTCTCTAAAGGAAAATCGACTAATACAAACTTACTTAAGTTTACTACTTAGCATAGAACGGATTTAGAGAAATTATGCATACCGCTGTTATATACACCGATTTTAGTAAAGCATTCGATAAAATAAATCACTCCTTACTTGTCCATAAACTCGATCTCCTTGGTTTTCAATCTAATCTTCTTCGTTGGATATATTCTTATCTGCTCGACAGAACACAACGAGTCCTTTTTAAAAATACTTCTTCGAACGTTATTCATGTATCATCAGGTTTCTGGACTGTTTAGCTGACTTGAGCTCGGCAAACATTTCCAACTTTCTACTCTACATTATGAGCACAGGATGGTTCAATTTTTGAAAGAAGGGAGGGAGGGAATGCATGGCTTACGCCAATGCTATCACAATGGGCTCCTCACAGCGGTGGCAGCCACTCTAAACTAATCTTACCACAACAACTTAATTCTTTCGGTATCTATTAACACGCCCACTTAGGAAAACATTTCTGTAACTCAATAACGGTGTAAGGATCGTCACAAAATTTGGTGAGCAAATTTTCTTCCATATCGCTGTTATTATCGATTAAAATATTTGAAATCGGATATAACCTTCCTATATAACAGAAATTTAAAAAAATGCAAAAATTTCGTTTTTCTTTATCTATTGGAACATATTAATTCAAATTGGATATTAAGAGAGATAGTTAATAAAGAAACTTGATTTTTATGAAATTTTGCAAAATGGGCGTTACTACGCACACTTATAAAAAAACGTTTGTAGATATCTCAACAACGATGTAAAGTATCATCACAAAATTTGGTGAACATATTATCCTTGATATCACTACCATCGCCGTCAAAAATTTTGAAATTGGACCATAACCACGCCCAACTTCCATATAACGGAAATTAAAAAAAAAACGCAAAAAACTTCGTTTTACAGTATTATTGGAAGAAATTGAGTAAACTTTAATACTACACCTTTTCCAACAGTATTTCAGAAAAACACAATACAAAGCAAACGTCAAGTTGTGTGTTTACTGTGCTCCTATTTTCATTAAATATTTTGTTGTTTATTTGAAATATTGTTTATCAAATTAGTGATTAAAAGTTGTGAGACTAATTCTGCTTTAAGTATCTTGTACCAAAACGTAAGAGGTTTAAATACTAAATTGAGTTACTTATATTTAAAAGGTCTTGATTGTAACTACAAAGTAATATCCTTCACAGAAACTGGCTTAAACCGCATATTTTCAATTAAGAGATCCTTCCTGACAATTTCCAAAGACAGAATCGGTGGAGGTGTTTTCTTTCCAATTTCAAGAAGTTAAATCGTGAATTGTCAAAATTAGCCTGGCCGACGTATTCAGAGGACGTTGAGCTCAGTGTCCAGCATTTTAATAATATTATACACAGCTTATTTAAAAAGTTTGTGCCTAAACGTGTTTGCGTTCATAAAAAACAATCGCAACCTTGGTTTACAAAAGAACTTAGAAACTTAAAAAAGGAAAGGTCGCGATCTTTTAATTTATATAAATTAACTGGCTTACACACTGATTATATTAAGTACTTAATTCTCCGACACAGTTATTTTGATTTGAATAAAAAATTTTACAAATCTTGTTTATGCAAGATTAAAAATAATTTAATACAAAACCGTAAATCATTTTATGATTTCGTTAACTCGCAGAGTAAATGGTTTTCCGTCGCCATCATTCCCCGTTATCATTCCTGTTATATCTCCCGAAGAAGTGTTTCAATACTTAAGTACCCTAAAGTAATCTTATAAGTCCGGCACCGATTTGATCCAAACTCAGTTCCTTAAAAAATGTGCTGAATATCTATTTGAACTATTAACGAATTTATTTATCTTATCTCTTAAATTAGTAGTTTTCCCATTGGCTTGGAAGGAATCGTTCATTATACCCCTACACAAAATTGGAAGTATGTCCTCTATATAAAATTACCAGGGCATAGCAAAGCTTTCTGATATTCCAAAATATTTGAAGCTATTGTTGTTGACCGTTTAACATATTCCATATCTTCTGCTATTTCTAGCACGCAATATGGGTTCTCTAAAGGAAAATCGACTAATACAAACTTACTTAAGTTTACTACTTAGCATAGAACGGATTTAGAGAAATTATGCATACCGCTGTTATATACACCGATTTTAGTAAAGCATTCGATAAAATAAATCACTCCTTACTTGTCCATAAACTCGATCTCCTTGGTTTTCAATCTAATCTTCTTCGTTGGATATATTCTTATCTGCTCGACAGAACACAACGAGTCCTTTTTAAAAATACTTCTTCGAACGTTATTCATGTATCATCAGGGGTTCCACAAGGAAGTCACCTTGGTCCGATTCTGTTCTTACTTTTTATAAACGATATTTCTTCTGTTGTGAAATATTCAAAAAATTTGTTGTATGCTGATGACGTAAAGCTTTTTAGATCATTTAGCACTGTTGATGAAAGGTATTTACTACAAGCGGACTTAAATAGCATGTCTAATTGGTGTGAAATAAATGGTGTGAACTAAACCTTAAGAAATGTAAAGTAATGTGATTTTCTCGCAGGGCGGTTGAACCAGCTTATTATGGCATAAGTAACTATAACCTTGAATAGGTATTTAACTTTGTTGACCTAGGTATTACAATGGACCCAAAACTAGTCTTCAATCTTCATATCAATGCTACAATCAACAAAGCTAAGGGTGTTTTTGCGTTTGTAAAACGTTGGTCAAAATAATCCCTATATTACGAAAGCTCTTTTCACAACATTCTTGGGGCCAATACTAGAATATGGTTCCATCATTTGGAACCCGCACTATCAGGTACATTCTGACCGGAAAGAGTCAATTCAAAAACAATTTCTGCTTTTTGCTTTAATCGTTTAAAACTTATTGCTTGATAGTCGCAGAGAAATGCTAGGCATAATATTTTTGGTCAAGTTACTGACAGGTTTGACGTCTAGCCCACCTCTTCTGACCGAAGTGAAGTGGAACGTTCCCACCCGAATTTCCAGGCATTTCCGGCCTCTTTTTCTGAAACCTTGCAAAAAAAATTTCGAATTAAACGAGCCACTGGACTCACTTTTTTACATAAAGAATACTATACTTTGTACTCTCAATAGATAATGGATTATATACACAATTACGCTTTAAAACAATTTTTACTATCTAAAATAATTTAAATTTAAAATCAGCTGACGAACTTTAATTCTGTAGCTGAATAGTTTTAGAGTCTCGATACCCAACAAACTCCTGCCTTTCATGACTCGGCACTGCATAGGCAAAAAACAAAAATTAAATCCGTGCGTCATGCGGATGCGCCCCTCGCGGCGGTCGGGCGGGAATGGAGGGTAAAAACCGTTGGGATTATTATTATTTTTATTTCTGAAAAGAACAATTGTATTTCAGAAAAACTCAAATGTATTTCAGAATAATGCAAATGTATTTCAGAAAAACACAAATGTATTTTAGAATAGGGCAAATGTATTTCTGAAAATCACAAATGTATTTCAAAAAAACACAAATGTATTTCAGAAAAACACAAATGTATTTCAAAAAAACGCAAATGTATTTCAGAAAAACACAAATGTATTACTTTTTATTCGTTATTCCGATCAGTTTGTTATTTTTATGTATATTTCCATAAGTAGGCTGGTCTGATCTAATGTTATAGGTACAAGTAAAAACAATTTACTTTATTTTACGGCCCAACGTTTCGCTAAATCTTCTTAGCTTCATCAGGGGCGTCCTGTTTTTATTTTCCAACATTTGCATTACATGAAATAAAAACATATGTATACACATAAATAGTACACCAAACATTTAACAAAAATTGAAAAAACGAAAAACAGAAAATTTGTTTAACTTACATCTTAAATTATAATTTTTATAAATAACACATTAAAAATATAAGTTAATAACTACCAACAAGATTGGTAAACAACGTCAAACTAAATAAACAAAATCATAAGCAAGCGATGTAAGCAGCCGCAATGTCATCCGTGTCTTCCTTCTTGTTTATTGCCTTGTCCCTCTTTTGCATGATTCTTAGTGCCTCTAACGTGTATCTTGTTTTTTCCCTACTTTCCTTGTCTATAATTTTAGCGCCTGCAATATTATTGGTGAAGTTATATTTCCTAAGTTGAAGCGAATTCGCTTCCTCGTAGGCTCATTACTGCATAGCAGTAAAATGCCTGTCTTGCTATATGAATAGAAATCAAACAAACTGAATCAGCTTGAAGATTAATATTGAAATTTATTTACAAAAGTTTTAGCTTATATACTATTTTCCTCGCAGAGGAAACTTATACTTAATTCTTAATTAACCAATGAGAAATCAATGTGATATTTACAATTACTTTCTCATGCATTGATTTCACACGGTAGTAAACTAATATATTTTATTGGGGTAATGCACTTGAAATGTTGGCCTTCAAATTGCTAAAAATGCAAGTGTCAGCAATTTGATGCCAGAATGTAAATATGTATGCATTCTCGCCGCTCGCCGCTCGGCGTCAAGACATATTTCATGTTACACTTTGTAAGTGGTGCCTTGCGCGTGTGCCATACGCATTGTGTGTGTGTGTGTCAGTATGTATTGTTATGTGATATTGTGTTGCATAATTCTGTGTGGTTATTTATTATTGTACACTTTGTATATTTTGTACATTCTGTGTGTGCGTGTGTATGTCGGTATGTATAATTAGGTTTTGTGTATTTTGTGTGTGGGTGTGTGTGTTTGTATGTATGATTATACTACATCCTACCCCTTTAGATAAATGTACAATTGCTGTAGTTTCTTAAAAGTTAGGCAAATGTACATATATGTATTAATTTATGTTTGTACATTAAAATATTGTAATTTAAATATTTCTAGCTTTAATTATATTATTATTGTGTATTTTAATTAATTTGTTATCTATTTGTATAAAGCTATTGACACCTTCTTGTTTAATGACTTTGTAAGGGCCTTTAAAATTTTTATCAAATTTTCTCTTATTTCCTACTTTAATATAAACTAAATCATTAGTTTTAAAATTACTTATATTATTATGCGTATGTTTATTTATTCTATCATTTTTATTTTGTATCAAAGATTGATGAGCCATGTTATGTGCATGTATCAGTTTTAATTTGAGCTCTGTCAAATAATCATCTACAATATGTTTTTAGATTTAAGTATTTCGCATGGTAGACTGCTAATTTTTCCAAACACTAGCTCATGTGGAGAGTAATTTGTCGTACAGTTTGGCGTTGTGTTGTAGCAGTATACGTAATAGGGTAATAAGTCTTCCCAATTGTCTTCTTTTTGAAGTGCTCGTAAGTAATCATTTAATACTCTATGGTTTCTTTCTAATGCTCCTAATGTCTCATGGTGGAATGGTGCTGAAACCTTTTTTTCAATGTTTAATAGTTTACATATGTTGGTCAGTAATTCATTTGTAAATTCTGTACCTTTGTCAGTTTTTATGGTTTTAAAACATCCATATTTTAATATAAATTGTTCAACTATTGTTCTTGCTACAGTGACTGCATCTTTACTTTGCATGGGAAATGCTGCTATATATTTTGTTAGTTCACATTGAAACGTCAGAATGTATCTGTATCCGTTTGATGGACGTAAAGGGCCTACTGTGTCAACTGTAATTGTTTCAAATGAAGTTGTTGTCATGGTAATTTTTTCTTTTGTGTATTTAGTTACTTTTATTTCATTGCATAATTTGCAGTTATTAATATAATTCTTTACCATGTTACTCATGTTTTTCCAAACATATCTTTGTTTTAATTTTTTAATGCATCTGGAGATTCCTATATGTCCTCCTTATTCCTCATCATGATATTTGCTTATTAGACGCTTCATTTCTTTAATATTCTTTATTTCTTTTGGCGGTGTATATACTATAATGGCTGTATTAGTTTTCATTTCTTTTTGTAGCTTATTCCATTTTTCTTTAAATTCTTGCATGCTTATATACTGGAAAAATTTGTCTTCTGCAGAGACTGCTAATTTAGCTCTTTCCTGTTGTTCTACGAATAATCCTAGCTTCCTCAGAATCAACGTCATAGTTGATAACGATTTATCGCTATATTCAACAACAATATTTTTCTTTTGTGCTACTATATTGGCCTTTTCATTATACATAATGTTCTTTTTGAACTGAAATTGCAATTTCTTTATATGCGTGACGTCAGATAATGACGTTGCTTCCCAAATGTGAAGGTGATCAAGCTTCTCTTGAGTTGCAGCACTAGTTCTTTTTACAAGTGGTTTGCTTGCTTTGCCATTTATTTCTTCGTTTAGCTTTTCGCTTTCTTTGCCATTTAAGTTTTCATTTTCTAATTTTTTACTAGTCGCTCTTGTAATTGTAAGCATATCATATGATGGTATCATTTTTCTTAATTCTTTTGATGTAATTTTTATTCTAGATAGTGCGTCTGCATTTGTATTCATCTTTCCTTGTTTGAAGATTATTTCAAAATCATAATCCATAAGATCTACACGTATTCTTGTCAATTTTGATGACGGGTTTTTATGCGTGAATAAACTTACTAACGGTCTATGGTCAGTGTATACCATAAATTTTCTACCGAATAAGTAGGGTCTAAAATAGTTAATTCCCCAATGGATGGCTAATAATTCCTTTTCTATTATTGGCTTGTTGACTTCATGCTTATTAAGTGATTTACTTGCATATGCAATCGGAGTATCTTCCCCAGGCGTCCCTTGAGATAATACTGCTCCTAAGGCATAGTTTGATGCATCAGTTGTCAAAATAAAAGGTTTGGAGAAATCGGGATATTTCAAAATTGGTGGAGTTGTTAGTTTTGACTTAAGAGTTCTGAAAGCTTTTTCACATTCTTTGGACCATATAAATAGTTTGTTTTTCTTCAATAGTTCATTTAGTGGTTTGGCTATTTGTGCAAAATTTTTTATAAAACGTCTATAGTAATTGCAAAATGCTACGAATCTACGCACCTCGTCTGCATCTTTAGGACATGGAAAATTTGTAATAGTGTCATACTTGTTTGGATCGGTCGTGATACCTTCTGCTGTAATAAGGTGACCTAAATAGACTACTTCTGTTTTTAAGAAGTTACATTTGTCTGGATTTAATTTTAAATCGTATTGTTTCAGTCTTTCGAATACCTTTATTAAATTTTCATTATGTTCTTGTAGTGTTGAACCAAAAATTATTACGTCGTCTACATATAAGAATGCAGCTTCTTGTAATCCACTCAAAGCTATAGTCATCATACGTTGAAAGCTATTAGTCGCTATTTTTAAACCAAATGGTAGCATTTTGAACTGATAATGTCCTTTATTAGTCGAAAAAGCTGTAAGCGGTCTGGATTGCTTATCTAACGGTATTTGATGGAAAGAACTGGTCACATCCAAAGTTGAAAAGTATTTGGCTTTTCCTAATTTGTCTAACACATCTTCTAGTCTTGTTAATGGGAATTTATCATTTACAATTTTGTTGTTTAGTTGTCTGTAGTCAACTACTAATCTCCATTTAGTTTCATCATTTGTGCTTTTCTTTGGCACAATTAATAATGGTGAGTTATATGGACTGGTCGAATGTTCAACAATGTCCTCTTTAATTAATTTGTCAACTTGTTGGTTAATCTTTTCTACATGTGCATTTGGTAATCTGTAGTTTTTTATATAAACTGGAGTTTTGTCATGTACAGAAATATTCTGTGTATAAAAATTGTTTTTTGTTAAAATATCTCCTTTTAGATGAAATATTTCATTGTATTTGATACAAATATTTATTATGGATTCTTTTGCTTCTGGATCTAGGTTTTCAAAATTTATAGTATTTTTAATAAAATCTATTCGTTGTTTTGAATTAAATTTTGTGTCATATTTCAATATTGAAAAATTTTTTATTGGTTGTATGTGTAAAGGAATATCTTTTATTGTTATGTCACACTCATTTGTATTTATGAACTTTATATGTTTGTGACCTTTCTTTGGAATTATTGTGTTAGCTATAAATATGCCTGGTGTTATTTCACTAGCGCATACTAAACTATCTTCATTTAAGTCAATGTCTATTTCTTTAATAATTTCTGTTCTAGGTGGCAAATTAATACTTGGTAATGTACTGAGTTTCATGTACATTGGCAAGATTATTTGTTGTTCTTCATATATAATTGTGAGTACAAAGGTTTCATAATCTATTTTACAATTATATTTTGTCAAGAAATCTCTACCTATAATTCCATCTGTAGATATGTTAATATTGTCAAAAATATAAAATGTATGTTCAATCATAAATTCATCATATTGAAGTGAAAGATTTGTTTTCGAATTTGTTGTTAATAAATTGTCACTAAGTCCATTTATGTTATATTGTTGACAATTTGTTATTGGACTGTCTTCTATAGATGCATGTTTTATAATTGATATGTCTGCACCTGTGTCTATTAGAAATGTTATTGGTTTTCGTATTGTCTTTGATTTAATTATAATATAATTTGTGTTTTTTGGGCTATATTATACGTATTTAAAATTTTTTTTATGACCCCAGCTTCTTTCATCTGGGGACGTCCTAGTTTTCCTGAGAATTTTTATTTTGATTATTATTATTTGTTCTGTTCTGATCAGAATTTTGAGGACGTCGGTCATTATTTCTGTTGTTAGAATAATTTCTATTGTTATTATCATTATTCCTGTTGCTGTTGTTATAACTTCTACTGTTATTATTATTATTCCTGTTGTTGTTGTTATAGCTTCTGTTGTTATTATTACTCCTGTGGTAATTTGTATTATTAGACATTCGATTGTGATCATCATGCCTTCTGTTTCCATTATTAAAAGATTGTCGCGTATTATTATTATAGTTATTTTTGTTACGAAACATGTTCAAATTGTTAGTTGGAATGTCTACTTCTTGAGCTGTTTGGAGTGCTTCAGAAAACGTTTTAGGTCTAGCCGCAAAAACAATAGATTTAAGTGGTTCATTAACACCATTTTTAAATGCGTTTAATGCTAATTGGTCATTAAGCTTTACAATTATTGATTTATTATCTGATCCTTGCTGCGAGATTTGAATCTCATTAAGTGAAGCTGTTATGCTTTCAATCTTTGAAGCAAAATTTTGTAATGGCAAGTTGCTTTGCTTTATCACACTAAGCGTATTTTGTAGCTTTAGCGGATTTTTATTTAACTTGTATAATTTTTCTAGGGTAATTTTTAGTTGTTCAATAGTAATTGGCTCTGTTTCAGCTAAAAGTATATTCTTTACTTTTTGTGAAAGTTTTCCAGCTAAAATATATTTTAATAACATAATTTTCTGTGTTTCTGATAATGTATTTGCATAATTCTGTGTGGTTCTTTATTATTGTACACTTTGTATATTTTGTACATTCTGTGTGTGCGTGTGTATGTCGGTATGTATAATTAGGTTTGTGTATTTTGTGTGTGCGTGTGTGTGTTTGTATGTATGATTATACTACACACCTGTGAAATCAGCTGTGTGCCTGGTTGTTGTGATGTGATGTGAGAGTGCCGTACTGTGTTTTTGTTTTTTAATATCTGCTTCATGTTCCGCTAGGCGAGTTCCTAGTGTTCTTTTTGTTGTCCCGATGTATACTTTGTTGCAGTTTTCGTCTTTTGTACCTTTACAAGCGATCTCGTATATTACATTGCTTTGTTGTTGGATAGGGATTGGACTTTTAACTTTTGTAGACAATCGCGATAATGTGTGATGGGACTTATAAGCTAACTTGACGTTGTGTTCTTTGTCTATGTTTTTGTTGATGTTTTCGGTTAGTTTCGGAATGTATGTGACGTTGAAATATTGATTGGTTGCATTTGTTGGTATATTGTTTAATGTTGTATTTTGTTGACTGTTTATTTGTGATAGTTTATCTTCTATTAAGTTGCGTACCAGGTGGTCAGGATAGTTGTTTGCTTTTAGTATGTCGTTTATTTTCTTTATGTTAGTGGCTTGGAATTGTTGGTGGCTTATAGTCAGTACTTTGTGTATAAAGTTTTTGGCTGTAATGATTTTGTATTTTCGTGGTTGTGAAGACAAGTAATTAATTAGTCGTCCAGAGAACGATGGTTTCGAGTACCAGTTGAGGAGTAATTTGGTGGTGCTTTTATAAATACGTACATCTAAAATCACACATTCTCGCGATTGTTTACAAAAGTTAAAAGTCCAATCCCTATCCAACAACAAAGCAATGTAATATACGAGATCGCTTGTAAAGGTACAAAAGACGAAAACTGCAACAAAGTATACATCGGGACAACAAAAAGAACACTAGGAACTCGCCTAGCGGAACATGAAGCAGATATTAAAAAACAAAAACACAGTACGGCACTCTCACATCACATCACAACAACCAGGCACACAGCTGATTTCACAGGCGCTAAAATTATAGACAAGGAAAGTAGGGAAAAAACAAGATACACGTTAGAGGCATTAAGAATCATGCAAAAGAGGGACAAGGCAATAAACAAGAAGGAAGACACGGATGACATTGCGGCTGCTTACATCGCTTGCTTATGATTTTGTTTATTTAGTTTGACGATGTTTACCAATCTTGTTGGTAGTTATTAACTTATATTTTTAATGTGTTATTTATAAAAATTATAATTTAAGATGTAAGTTAAACAAATTTTCTGTTTTTCGTTTTTTCAATTTTTGTTAAATGTTTGGTGTACTATTTATGTGTATACATATGTTTTATTTCATGTAATGCAAATGTTGGAAACTAAAAACAGGACGCCCCTGATGAAGCTAAGAAGATTTAGCGAAACGTTGGGCCGTAAGGTAAAGTAAATTGTTTTTACTTGTACCTATAACATTAGATCAGACCAGCCTACTTATGGAAATATACACAAATGTATTACTTTCGTCTTTTCTGAAATACATTTGCGTTTTTCTGAAATACATTTGTGTTTTTCTGAAATACAGTTGTGCTTTTCTGAAATACATTTGAGTTTTTCTAAAATACATTTGTGTTTTTCTGAAATACATAAGTGATTTTCTGAAAAACATTTGTGTTTTTATGAAATACTATTGATCTTTTCTGAAATACATTTGCGTTTTTCTGAAATACATTTGTGTTTTTCTGAAATATTTACTGTTGGAAAAAGTATAGCTATGATTTGAAACAAAGGAACGGGGTTTTTATGAAATTATGGGCACCGCCCATACAAAAATATATACCGCCGGGCGAGGTTATTGAGAAAAATTTGTTCACCAAATTTTGTGACGATACTTTACAGCGTTATTAAGATACAGAAATTTCATAAATACTTAACTTCTTAGCTCAAAATCGCTACAAATACCGAATTCACTCCATTTGTTTTAATAGATACCGAAAAACCGAAGTTCTTGCATTTTTATAAACTTCCGTTATATGGGAGGTGGGTGTGGTTTTGATCCGATTTCAAAATTTTCTACGATAATTATTATATGTATGTACATATTATAATATTTATAATTATTATTTATTATATTATATTATTTTTATAATAATAGCGATATCAAGTTAAATATGTCTACCAAATTTTGTGGCGATACCTAATATTGTTATTGAGATACGGAAACTTTTATAAGTGGGCGTGGCAACTCCCATTTCTCAAAATTTCATAAATACGTAATTTTTTAGTTCAAACTCGCTCCTAATATCAAATTTTACTCAATTTGCTGGAATAGATACCGAAAAATAGGAGTTTTTGCATTTTTCAAAAACTTCGGTTATATGGGAGGTGGGCGTGGTTATTAACCGATCTTGACCATTTTTAAAACCAACCTACCCTGTCCATAGAGCAATCTATATACACAATTTTATTTATTGTAACCACGGACAGACGGACGGACGAACGGACGGACAATCTGATCTCTTTTGTATATATATGTGGCAACACAGCTCCTAAACGTCATAAGAAGTGCAACGCTGTTAGTAAAGGAGAAAAGGCAATAAGCAAACAAAACAACCATCTTGGTTCTTCTTCCGGTTCTTTTCTCTGTCTTCTTCTGGTTCTTGGAGCATTGGCGGAACAGACAACCTGAATTTATTTATCCGTAATCATCAGCTATTTTTAGTATATAAATTTATATAAGCCATTCTCATTTAAATAAAGTAAATTCTAACCGAGTTGCTGCAAAGTAAATACCAACATCTAAAGTGGTGACCCCGACGTGATCGACGACATTGCATGCAGTCTTCTGGTTCTTATTGAGTAACGCGTTGGATTTTAACTGGTAAACGCGAGATAAAGCAGCGAGTATTTAGTATGGGAGGCGAAGAAGACCCAATGGTTCCGGCGAGCGCTCAAGCTGCACCAAATGAGGCATGGGTGGATTCAGCAGCCGCTCCGCGTATAAGCCCTCCCAATATGACGGCAACCAATATCGAATCATACTTTATGTCGCTGGAATTTTGGTTTGCAGCTTCAGGTATAGCGCAAGACCTGAAAAAGTTTAATATAGTTATGGCCCAGGTCCCGCCGAGCAGGCTAACGGAACTACGCGCAATAATTGACGCGGTACCCCAGCAAAATCGGTACGAGTATATCAAAGTAAGGTTAATTTCACATTTTGCCGATAGTCAGCAAAGGCGACTACAGCGGGTCCTATCGGATATGCCGTTGGGCGATAAGAAGCCTAGCCAACCTTTCAACGAGATGCGTCTAGTGGCAGGCGACGCTCTAGGCGAGACGGTTCTTTTGGACTTATGGGCCACACGTTTGCCACCACATGCTCAAGCGGCAGTAATTGCAGTGAAGGGCGACGCTGCGGATAAAAGTGTTGTCGCAGACACAATCGTAGAATCAATGAGTCTTCGCAACGTAAATTCGATAGACCTACCTTCTGCCACGTTCAACAACACTAGCCAGGATTCTCCGTCAACCTTGGAAGCCATTCAACGAGAAATTGCTCAGCTCTCACGATGTTTTGATTCACTGCAAGCACGAAGCTATGATTCTCGAAGGCGTTCCCGCTCACGCGGTCGCACCGAGACTTCGCCAAGGCGACGAGAGAGTAGCTCATCAAACGAACCTTGCTGGTATCATAGAGAATTTGGAGCCAACGCGCGCAAATGTAGGACTCCGTGTGGGTATGGGAAGAACAACGCAACACAATGAAGTTGCCTGGCTGAAGCTGTAACCAGTGCCGGCAAACAGCTGGAAGCAGCCATTTTTCGCCTTAAGGTATCAGACACTACAACTAATATGCAGTTCCTAATAGACACCGGCGCCGATGTGTCTGTAATACCAAAAGGATCCCGTTCAGTCAAGCATAAACCTACGTCTACTAAATTGTTTGCCGCAAATGGCACAGCCATTAATGTATATGGAGAAGCGTTGTTGAAAGTTAATCTGGGCTTACGCCGCGAATTTCTATGAACGTTCTTAATCGCCGACGTCACATCAGGTATAATAGGCGCAGATTTTATAAAACACTTCGACCTACTCATCGACTTGAAAAGGAACCGAGTCATCGATAAAGGCACGTCCTTGCAATCCACAGCGCAACCAGTTATAGCTAGAGGTGCATCAATTAAGTCATTCGACGCATCTTCACCCTTCGCCGATTTATTACGCGAATTCGCAGGGATCACACGACGTGCACAGCCCGGCGTTATTAAAAGTTCTGCCGTGGTTCACTACATCGAAACACGTGGCCAACCTGTTTTCGCTCGCCCCCGTCGTCTATCTGCTGACAAACTACAAGCTGCGCGCACGGAGTTCGAAGGTCTAATGAGACTAGGTATTTGTCGACCGTCACGGAGTAGCTGGGCCAGCCCGCTACATATGGTACGGAAGGCAGACGGGTCATGGCGTCCTTGTGGAGACTACCGAGCGTTAAACGCCATCACGATACCAGATAGGTATCCAATACCGTATCTTCAGGACTTCACCAATATATTGCGAGGTAAGTCAATTTTTTCGAAAGTGGATCTGCAAAAGGCATTTCACCAGGTTCCGGTGCACCCAGAAGACATACCAAAGACCGCCATATCCACACCATTCGGCTTGTTCGAATTCGTCTACATGACATTTGGTTTGCGAAATGCAGCGCAAACTTTCCAGCGCCTTATACACGAAGTCGTACGTGGGCTAGACTTCGTGTTTGCTTATATGGACGACATCTGTATTGCATCAACAAACTCAGCGGAACACCGATCGCATCTTCGGCAACTCTTTGTAAGACTTCAACAATATAATCTCGCAATAAACGTGGCAAAGTCCGAGTTCGGCCGTAGCCAAATAACATTCCTCGGACACATAGTGTCATCCCAAGACATTCGTCCGCTACCGGAGCGCATTGAAGCAATTTGCAATTTCGAGCAACCTTCGACAGTGAAAGATTTGAAAAAGTTCTTAGCTGTAATAAATTTTTACCGACGGTTTATCCCACACGCCCTAGAAAAACAGGCACCGCTGCTAGCAATGTGTCCAGGAAACGTCAAAAATTACCGATCGCCATTAAACTGGTCTAAGGTTACGGTTGCTGCATTTGAGCAATGTAAGCAGCAGCTGGCAAATTCGACCTTGCTTTCACATCCATCGAAAAGTGCAGAGTTGTCGCTGTGGGTGGATGCGTCCGATACAGCGGCCGGAGCCGCACTACACCAAGTGGTCAAAGGAGATCTTGAGCCCCTGGGTTTCTTTTCAAAAAAATTCGACAAGACACAATTGCGCTACAGTACCTACGATCGCGAGCTAACAGCGATCTACCTGGCGGTACGTCATTTCAGATTTATGCTGGAAGGCCGTGTCTGTCATATTTACACTGACCACAAGCCAATTACCTTCGCGTTTCGACAAAATTTGGAAAAGGCGTCTGATCGACAAGCGCGGCAACTAGAATTTATCTCTCAAATAACGACTGACATTCGTTATGTAGAAGGGAAAGATAATGTGACAGCTGACTTGCTATCCCGTATTTCGTCTTTAGAGGTTTCGCATATAGACTATAACGAATTAGCCGAAAATCAGAAAGTAGATGCAGAGTTAAAGCTGCTGCTGCACGATCCTTCGAAAAGCTCTCTTAATTTGAAACTTTTTACCGTTCCACGGACCTCTAAGCAACTATATTGCGATTCAGCAATGAATTCTATTCGACCATTTGTGACGAAGAATTTCAGGCGAGAGGTATTAAGATGTACTCACAACTTATGCCACCCTGGCCCACGTGCTACAGCAAAGTTGATGACGCAGCGATTCGTTTGGCCGGGGATCCAAAAAGACAGCAGAGATTTCGCTAAAACCTGTATCCAATGTCAGCGAGCGAAAGTTCATAGACATGCTTCTACAGAGCTGCAGCGCTACGCACTTCCAAGTAAACGTTTCTCTCACATCAACGTGGATATAGTGGGACCATTTTCGCTCAATAACGAGTTCCGCTACTGTCTCACCATAGTCGACAGATTTACGAGGTGGCCAGAAGCAGTACCTATGGCAGACATAACCGCACCCACGGTTGCAAGAGGGTTGATTGAAAGCTGGATATCCAGGTTTGGAGTTCCTCATACAATCACTTCAGACCAAGGGCGCCAATTTCAGTCTACGCTTTTTGCTGAGCTCACGAGGACCCTAGGCATAACGCATCTACGAACTACGCCATACCATCCTCAGTCGAACGGAATGGTGGAGAGATGGCACAGGACATTGAAAGCAGCGATATTATGTCATAACCACGAGCGCTGGGCTGAGTATTTACCGACAATTTTATTAGGTCTACGCACGACGTTTAAACCTGATCTTCAGGCGTCCCCAGCAGAGCTAGTGTACGGTGCTAATCTCCGAATCCCTTCAGAATTTATTATCGACAATTCATCAAATACCTCGGAATCGGAAGTTGTGGTTGAGCTTCGGAATGCAATGCGGCACTTGAGAGCACCAGAAACCACGTGGCACGCGAAAGGCAAAGTGTTCATTCATCCCAATTTAAGAACGTGTGAAAATGTGTTCGTCAGAGACGACTCTATCAGGCCATCTCTGTCACACCCGTACACGGGCCCATACAAGGTTTTGAGAAGGTCAGACAAGCATTTTAAACTCAGCATGAACTGGCAGAGAAAAATCAATTTCTGTGGACCGCCTTAAACCGGCATACATCTGGGAGGACGATGCTCCAACGCAACTTCCAGAAGCCGAGCCAGATGAAAAATTACCGCCTGAGACTTCAATGACATCCGGCGAGATGAATCGTCCGAAACGTCGTGTTGTTATTCCAGCTCGCTATCGTTGACCTGGCGCTGAACTTGAGGGGGAGTACTGTGGCAACACAGCTCCTAAACGTCATAAGAAGTGCAACGCTGTTAGTAAAGGAGAAAAGGCAATAAGCAAACAAAACAACCATCTTGGTTCTTCTTCCGGTTCTTTTCTCTGTCTTCTTCTGGTTCTTGGAGCATTGGCGGAACAGACAACCTGCATTTATTTATCCGTAATCATCAGCTATTTTTAGTATATAAATTTATATAAGCCATTCTCATTTAAATAAAGTAAATTCTAACCGAGTTGCTGCAAAGTAAATACCAACATCTAAATATATGTCTATATCTATCTCGATTATTTTTTGCTGTTACAAACAACCGATATGCGAACAAAGTTAATATACCCTTGTGTACAAGTACGCTCGGGTATAAAAATAACGCCTAACCACAGAAGCGAGGACGCAAGAGGAATTATGAAAAAATGTCGATGCTTCATATCGCGCTTCGAATATAACAAGAAAATTTGCAATTTATTTTTCGAACATTTTAATTTTATTTGCTTTTTCCAATATTGTATTTCAGTATTTGTTTATCAATCACATGGTAATTTTATAATATCATATTTGTCTGATTGACAGATTATATATAATATATAATAAATATAATATAATTTTGGCGCGTACACTATATAGCTCAGTGTTTGGCCGAGCTTCTCCTACCATTTGTGGTGTGCGTCTTTATATAATACCACAAATGGAGCGACTTAGAGCTTTGTGCCGACTCCGAACGGCAGATGTATTTAATGAGAAGCTTTTTCATGGCAGAAATACCCTCGGAGGCTTGCCATTGCCTGCCGGTGGGTGACCACTATTAAAAAAAAACCTGTTCTATTATTAAGATTTTGCTTGCCCTGACTGAGATTCGAACCTCGAACTCACCGGCATATCAAGTTATAGCACGCACCGCTACCAACTAGACCACAGCGGCCACGATTGACAGATTATATCTGTGAGAATAATAAAATCAGTCATATGTCAAATGGTTATAAATATACATAGTTCATCAAAGCTTCAAACGTGGCTTTACATACACTTCTGAAAACTTAAAATTCCTGGAAATTTGTTGCAACTGACTGCAATAATGGTATAGTACACTTATTATTACTTGTTATGCAAGTTGATCAATTACTAGGACGTGGCATGATGAATTACTAGGACAAGTATATCAATCACTGGGACAAAACACTGTAGCACTTTATTATTCAAGAAATAAAAAGAAAAAGAAAATTCCATGAAATTCTACTAATTGTTCAATTGGGTTATTCAAAAGATGTCATAACGAGTTATATTGTCATAATATCATAAATTGTATGATGGTTTAAAAAATTTTGTTGTTGCTTGCTACATGAATTGAGTAGTAATGAAATACAACTTTGCACGGTATGTTTTTATTTTGTCGTATTTTATAAGCTGTCATTTGTTTTGGTTTTCATTTCAAATTTTACTTTTGGGATTTTTATTCAGCGGATGCGTGAACTTTAACAAAGAAATGGATGAAGGAAAAAACATCTAGATAAGTTATCGAATGCTAAAGCATAATTATCCACAAATTGACTAAATACAGTTGTTTCAGCCAAAGCCAAAACGTGTGCGTCTTAATCCAAACAATAAATGCACAGTGGTGAAAGAAAAGGCGCTGGTAGAGTTTTTGATGAGCAACAGAAATTTTGAAGTATGTGTAAAATAAACAATTTGGTTTGTTTTCAAATTATTGTATTTTATTCCTCCTACTATGTAAGAGTAGCCGGTGTGATCAACAGTAAAATCGCTTGTCCGCCAAAGAGTGATATTTTGTGGTTGTGAAATAATGAGGCTAACCAAAATTATCTAAAACTATTACATGTTTTTTCTTATTGCTATTGTAGGACAACACAGCTTACTACTACCCTATGCTTTTACTCTTGTTGTCATTGCGCTGCCGCTACAGTTGCTGCTAACGTCTCTGCCACCGCCGCAGTTGGTATGTTGCTATCTCATGTGAACTATTGGTTGCTTCGTTAATGTTATTGTCATGCTCCAAACAGCAGACTTGCCGTCAGCATTTCTTGTGGGAAAATATGTTTAATCAGCTGCCTTTGCCATTGATGCAGCAGGTGCGCTTCTCGTTACATGTTTATACTTGAAAATTAGCTGGAATGAAGAGCGTCAATTTTGCGTGGGATTTCAAGCTCAGGCAAATTAGCACGTAGTTGGTGTTAACTACTCCCCCTTTTAAAAGCGACCGTCCTCAAGTGCCTTTTAGACGTCGGGTGGGGTGGGTGTGTCTGTATTTCTTATCACTTCAATGATGGCCAATCTTCTCTGCTTCTTAGACCAAAGGTAAACTACCAGAATAACTATCACGACGGAAAGAAGAAAGTAAGAGTTGTAGCATTTTTACAGTTTGCAAGAGGTTGGTAGTCGGGAACGCAATGTGCTGCTATATCTGTTTTTAATCTAATTATCTTTTTATTATGAATTACAGGTAAAAGCCTAACCTTTTCACAAATTTTGCTTATTTTAGGATATTTAATTACAAAATAAATATTATCACTGTCGTGTAATATTCTTAGCTTAGAGGCTGTTAAAATATCACTTATAGTAATATTGGCAAAGTGTTTGGCAAATAGCAAAATTTTAGCATCACCGCTATCCAAAATTATGGGATCAATTATGTTATGCTTTCCTAGTGTTACTGAATGAATTATGTTTGTAAGGTGTGCCAGTATTTAAGGTAACATAGTATTCCATTAACAATATTAGGATTAACATTGTCCCCTATGATTTTCAGTAGATTATTCCTGTCATTAAAGACGAAGTGGTGTCTCATCTGCGTTCTAGAAATAATTTTTGAAGTCTTCGAAGGCGAATTACCTTCTTCAAGAATTATTTGGTTTTTAAAACAGTTGATAGCGTTATTTATCGTGGGAATGGTTTTAGTGCTTGATTCCTCACTATGTGCCGTGCCATCCGTAGAGGAGCTTGAATCTTCCAAACCATTAATATGCTGTCGGGACAACGCGTCCGCTACAACATTAACTTTCCCTGGTTTGTAAAAAAAAATGGGGGAAAATTCCTCAACAAATGCTCTCCATCGCTTTAATTTCGAGTTAGGGTTCTTATCAGATATATCGAACGTAAGGGGTTGATGATCTGTGTAAATGTTAAGCCGGTTGACACCGTAAAGGAAATTTCTCAATTTTTGCAGAGCCCATACTATTGACAAGAGCTCGCGCTCATTTGTAGCATAATTTTCTTCATTGGCCGTCAATGGTCGGGAAATCATTGTTATGGGTCGACTTCCTTGTGACAAAACCGCACCCAATGCGTGTGAGGACGCATCAGTTTTAAGTCGAAAGGCTTTTCAAAATCAGGGTATAATAAGAGGACATCCTCTGAAGACAAAATTTCTTAAATTTTTCCAAAGGCTCGTAACGCCTCTTCGTCTAATTGAATATGTATATTTTTGGAACGATTGGCACCCACATTCCCATTTTCACCGCGGAGATATTTAGTTAACGGCTTAGTGATAGACGCGTAGTCCTTCACAAATCGTCTGTAGTACCCTGAGAGTCCGAGGAATGACCACAGAGCTCGAAGTGTTTTGGGAGTTTCATATTTGACAATGTCTTGAACTTTGTCTGGGCAAGTTTTAATTCCATCCCCAGAAACAATGAATCCAAGAAATTCTACTTCATCTCTCAGGAAACTGGTTTTCTCAAGCGACACTCTCATGTTTGCTTCATAGAGTTTTCCGAGAATACGCTTAACGTCCGTAACATGCTGATGTTCATTCTTTGGCAACACTTGCCAATCTCGTCTCGGAGAACTCGTATTTTTCCGTTATTAACGGAGAATGCTGTCTTTTCTCTATCTCGTTCTGCCAATTTAATCTGATGGAATCCAGATTTAAGATCAAGGGTGGTAAAGAGAGATGATTTCCCTAGACTAGCCAAGATGACTGAAGTTTCGGGAATTGGATATCTGTCGCTCATCGTTTTCTCGTTAAGCTTCCTAAAATCAATAACCAGACGCATCTTCTTCTCTCCCGTTTCTGTAAGTCCCTTTTTGGAAACAACCCATTTTGGATTATTATACGGTGACCGTGAAGGTCTAATTACGCCATTACGGAGAAGATCAGAGATTTCTCCGTTTACGAAGTTAGCTGAAGCCATTGGATATGGGTACGTCTTGGAATATACTGGTTAATCATTAATTGTTCTTATGGTCCCCATAATATTTGTGTTAAAAGGCAGTGATTCATTTGGTGTAGCAAATACTCCCGAATGTTCTTTAATGAGTGTAGAGATTCGGGTTTCGCGATCACTAGTGGGCAGAATGGCATTCACGACAAAGGAATTATCCCATTTTTCATGACTATTTCCGCACATATTTCTCTAAGGAAGTCAAATCCTATGATGCCGTCAAATGTCTGCAGAGATCTCAAAATATAAAATTATGCATTTTTGTCAAAGAAATGAATTTTGCATTTATGTTTGATTTTATCTGTTCCATGAATTGAGTTGACAAGGAAAGGCTTTTCGATTTCTTTTATGCCCTTAAGGAACTCAAAATCTTTAACATAATTTTTCGCGGCACCTGTGTCTATGAAAAATTTTAATTCCCTTCCTGGCAGGAGGGACTTTGTTTTAAAAAATTGATTTCATCAGTAGGTTGGTCCAAGTATTCGTCCTCGTATTGTGAGTCGCCATTATTATTGATATCCTGGTCGTCGTTGAAGTCTTCGTCATACCCTTTCTTTTCGTTGGCATATCCTTGCACTCCTAGATGGTTTATGCGCTGCAACTTCGGCACTGTCTGTCTATCGCTTTCCACTCGTCTTTTTTGAGCACCCTCCCTGTCATTTTCCGGCCCTTGGGATCGATAGGTGTTGAAAAGATTCCTCTAAATAAGGGGAATTACGGCGGGTTTTGGTTGACTTGCCTGACTCTGACTATTCTGCTGACGCGGTGGTGGTCTGTTATGTCGATAGTAGGAAATATATAGATCTACTTCCATCGGTACTACATCCTGGCGTCCAGTCTCAATCCTGCGATATTGGGGAAGACTCTGGGGTGTAAGCTGGGTCTTCTTCTGAATAGCTCCTAACGGTTGTTCATTCCTGTTGACGAAAGACTGAGCAAATGAAAACCTGGCCTGTTTAGCTTCTAGCTCCTGTGCAAGGGCTAGAGCTGTAGGCATGTATGTAGGTATGTTAAGGCCTGAAATAAGGGTGTACCACATAATCCCCAAAATCAAAATCCCCAAATCAAAATCCCCTAATCAAAATCCCCTAAATCAAAATCCCCAAAATCAAAATCCCCAAAATCAGAATCCCCAAAATCAAAATCCCCAAAATCAAAATCCCCTTTTTCTGTGTGAAATACATTGAAATTAGGTTTAAAATCGCCGCGATTTAAAACCTAATTTCAATGTACATATTTCACACAGAAAAAGGGAATTATACTCAATATTATATCTAAAGTTGAAGTTCAGGAGATATTTTATGTTTAATGGTTTCACGAATATTTAATAGGTAAATTAAAGAAAATGCAATACTTGTTATATCAATCAGTTTAACATATTTGTACAACATAAATAAATACAAACTTCACAATTTTTCGAATAGCTTATATACATTAACATAAACATATATTTATATATGTACATACATATGTAGACCAATCTTTAGTGATGTGATAAATAATATGAAAAAATGCATTTGGTAAAATAATTGTAGAAAAGGTAACGGTACTATTTGTATTTTAAGTCATACATATGTATGTACATATATTGATTAATGGATGACAATGTTATATTATGCTCTGATTTTCTATATTCTTTTGTTTGTTGTCTACTCGATAACAATGCTGCTGAAAACCAAAGTTTTCTTGTCCCTTGCATATATTGTTAATTTTGCCAACCTTTGTTACATGCAGCAATAGCTCAGTGGTTAGAGTCTGCAGCTGTCATGCAAGGGTTTTGGGTTCAAATCCGGGTCTGGGCCGCTTTTTAAAATACTCTTTCTTTAGCTTTTTAGTCGCTAAATTGATGAAATAATTATTTTTTTTCCTCTAAATCGGTCATGCGTTCTCGTCTATATCTATATATTGTCGATGCCTGCTCGAGTCGAAGCAGTTATTGCAGCTAAAGGTGGACAACACCCTACTAGGTTCAGTATTTCGTAAGACAATAGTTAAGTTTATCTTATTATAAGCAGTTTTATAAAAAAGAAAAAAGAATTTAAAAAAAATTTGCTCAAAAGCTAATAACGCATACTTCACTCCAAATAATCTTATTTCTTTTATTTATCATAAAAAAACAATATAATGGTCCCTCATTAATTAAAATTCGCTTCTTGATGCCTTTAGGTCTATTAAATGTGCCTGCCAAATTTCAAGAAGCTTGACCCCGTAGAAGTTAGATAAATTTGAAAAGCATTCAAAACCTTGAGTGTTAAGATGTACTTGGCTGCAGGTGTATGTAACTACGAATTAAAACTCAACTAAAGTGCGGTTTTACTACTTTTTATATGATCTGTAATAATATTTAATAAAAATAAAAAAATGGGGATTTTGTGTTTGGGGATTTTGTGACACTGCCTAAAAAAAAGGTGGGGATTTCGTGTTAGGGGATTTTAATTTTGGGGATTATGTGTTTGGGGATTTTTTTTTTGGGGATTTTGTGGCACTCCCCTGAAATAAACACCCGTAGTGCGTCCTGACGATATTTTTGGTTAAGCGTGCTAATTAACTCAGCATTGCCATTATATGTCATCACTGTCTTGTTCACAAGTAGTGTCTATTTCCGCTCCACCTCATCGTAGAACTGTAGAATGTTCTTGCCACCTTGGCGCATCGTCGACATCTCTTGCTCAATCATATGGAAAGGTCGATTGTCTGAATATGTAAAATCTAACCTGGCGATAATCGCCTTAAAATTCAAAACTGTGTTAAAGGATGCAAGGGCAGTGTCGGCTGTTCCGGTTACCTTGTTCCTGATAATAGCGACCGCCTGGTAATGGCGGGAACTGCCGTCAAAGGGTTCGTACAATTTGTACGCGACTTGAGCGGCGTTCCTCCATGAGACGTATCGTGATTAAGTCCCGTTGAATTCGGGAAGAGTTTTTATTACATCAAGGGATTCCTCACACTGAACGTTTCCTGTGACTGTCACAGGCGCGTATTCTATAACTGCAGTAGGGGTCTCTAGGGTTGCAAGTCTGTTTGTCAATCTGTCAATGGTACCTTGGAAGTCCCTCTTGGTTTGTTCTGTGGCAGTCCTTATCGCTACTGCCATTAAGTTTTGCAACGTTTGTGCGTCCATAGTTAAGTAATAATTATTCGCATACAAGTAAACACTATTAAGAAGGAGAAAATAGAAAATTTGGCACAACTATAAAAAATTGATAAAATGCTGGTAATGCTCCTGACAAGGATTTCACAGGACAGTAATGGCGTCGTCTCTTTATTAAGACAATGTCAAATGGTCACAATTTCATTCACCAACACTTTTAATTAAAATAATTAATTAATCCAAAGTAAAAATTAAAAAATGGGACAATATGATTCACTGTCACATTTTATTTATATAAAGGCGTGAAAATTTAAAATTTCTACAAGCCACTAGTATCTGCCAAACACTTTACTTACATGCTGGAAACCTGCATCTTATATGGTATAACTATAATTATTTTCCGGTCCCTCGCTGGCTACACCTCGGCGTGGTGTGCAAAGCCTTTTTTAAAAATTCGTCAATTCTATTTAATGCGGTCCCTCGCTGGCTACACCTCGGCGTGGTGTGCAAAGCCTTTTTTATAGATTTAAATTGTAGATTTATTTGAGTTGACCACTTTGGCTGGACTTGCGCTGCCGTAATTTTTCACTACCCGTTTTTTTTTCGTGGGGATCGAACCCTTGGCCACGTCACTCACGTATCTTCTTATGAAGACTTTTCTGCGTAACTTATTATCCTTTTATAAGGACCTTTTTTCGCGTTATATCGTTATCCTTCTATAAGGACTTTTTATCGCGTGGCCCCACGTTGCGCGCCAATTAAACAATTTGATTTGTTTTCAAATTATTATATTTTATTCCTCCAACTATGTAAGAGTAGCCGGTGTGATCAACAGTTAAAGTCGCTTGTCCGCCAAAGAGTGATATTTTGTGGTTGTGAAATAATGAGGCTAACCAAAATTATCTAAAACTATTACATGTTTTTTCTTATTGCTATTGTAGGACAACACAGCTTACTACTACCCTATGCTTTTACTCTTGTTGTCATTGCGCTGCCGCTACAGTTGCTGCTAACGTCTCTGCCACCGCCGCAGTTGGTATGTTGCTATCTCATGTGAACTATTGGTTGCTTCGTTAATGTTATTGTCATGCTCCAAACAGCAGACTTGCCGTCAGCATTTCTTGTGGGAAAATATGTTTAATCAGCTGCCTTTGCCATTGATGCAGCAGGTGCGCTTCTCGTTACATGTTTATACTTGAAAATTAGCTGGAATGAAGAGCGTCAATTTTGCGTGGGATTGCAAGCTCAGGCAAATGAGCACGTAGTTGGTGTTAACTTGTATAATAGTAGTACGATGTTAAATGTATATTAACAACTAAAATAATAGAGACCAAGAACGCAAGCATATTATAGACGGTTCGCGGAAGACACGAACATCGCTGTAGAATGGAAGTTGATACACGCGAAGGTGAGAAATATAAAAAGTCATGGAATTGGAAATGAAAGAACGGTTGACAATGGAGGAGCTTAGACTGAAGTATTTATAAATACATTTTCACGAAACTAATTACTTATTACTATCTATCTATTTCGTGTATACGCATATAAATATAAAAAAGGACGCTTTAACTGTTTGATTGATTTTCTAGAAACTGCAATAAAGCAGCTCTAGTATTGCGGGGGGGTGGTATATTAAGTTCAGATGATAGAATGTCGCTGCTGCTTTCTTTTTCTGCATATTCTATTAAGATATTGTGGAAGATGCGGCACACCATTCGTTGCAGAAATTTTTATCTTGACTGGTACACATTCTGAATTTAAGTTCTTTTAAACTACCAAACTTTTCTTCTAATAACCCAAAGCAGTTCTCAATCCTCACGCGATATGTGGAAAAGTATTTGTTGAACATCTGTCTACTCTCTCTGGTATACTCGTTACTATTTTGTCGGAATGGTGTTATTATAAATGGTTTTAGTGGATAAGCGCTATCGGCAGCGATCCACTAAGAAGCGTTCGGTTTATTTTGAAAGTGGGCAGTCTAAAAACATTTATGCGTCGTGAACACTGCCCGGGTAGCCTACCGTGACTTGTCTTATTCGCAACTTATAGTCGCAGACAGCTTGCATTTTAATGCAATACAGGCGTTTTCGAGGGAAGTAAAGCTTATGTATGTTTCTTAACTGGTGCTTCGGCGAGTCAAATTTCAGAACCGTAGATAAAGCGTATGCATTCTGGCATCTCACTCCTCGTGTTAGACACAATTCGCAATCTTTCGAGTTCACTTGGCCATTTCAAAAACTTGCTCTTTAAAGATAATATCGCATTAAAAACTCGCTGAGCTACATTCTGAATCGTGCCACCATCACCTACACTAAAATAAGAAGCATCTTTTCGTATCAGTAACCACTCGCCAGAGGCACAATACACCACAATTTGGACTTGCAATCCTATTGGTAGCTGAGATGTGTGGGAGATTATTTTAAATACGTCAGCGCTTTTAATTAAGTCTAACATGTAGACAAACTTCTCTGGTCGTACGCAAACCATTTGAATAAATCTCCTGTCGTCAAAATTATTCAGTACACGTCGGTGCCAAACGGCAGATTTTGGAATTCCCAAGTGAATACTTCTGCGGTTGCACAAAAGGCTTAACATGTTCATCATAAAAAGTTCGTCGGATTCATCTTGCTCCTCCTCATCGCCTTAAAGAGAATAATGTACGAATGCCAAGAAGGTATACAACGATTTATATTTATATCTTACTTGAATCTGCAAAAACTATGTCCACAACCTGATTTATGCAGAGTTCAGAAATTATTTTATTTTTCCCACTTTTCCGCGGCATATTTTTTTATATTCGAAGTCAGCTGCTTAATTACTAAAATAAGACAAATGACTTTATGACACCTTGTGAATTACCTAAATATAAATAAAGTGATTAAGACACTTCTGTTCCGGCTAGAAATAACTGCACGTGAAAATAACAATATTTTGGTATAATAATCAAGTTTTCATTCCCGATTTTGTCTAAGCTGATCAATCACGGACTAAAGTTTTGAAAAATGCAAAAACTTCGTTTTTTTCGTTATCCATTAGAATAAGTTTGATAATTAGAGCGATTGTAAATAAAGAAACTAGATCTTGATAACATCATCATGGTCTGAAAATTCGGTAAACATATTATTCTTGATACCAATAGCAATATCGTAAAAAAAATTTTGAACTGGTAGCATAACCACGCCCACCTTCCACATAACGGAAGTTTTGAAAAATGCAACAAACTCGTTTTTTCGAAATTCTTTCTAACAAAATAGGTAAAATTTAATTTTTTGTTACGGTTTGAAGCAAAGAATCTGGGGTTTTTTGAAATTTGGAAAACGACTGTGGCCTCGCCCATACAAAAATACATCGTGAGAGTATAAAAAAATCTGTTTCGCCAGAATTTTGCTTTCCTTACTTTTTAAAATATCCTTTATTGATTCGATGCTTCGGATAGAAAAATCAATGTTTCAACCACCAATGCATGTCGGTCATTCCAAGTAATAACTCAATAGGGTATATTAGTTTAATTACATAAAATGGGGTGAGTAGCGATAAAAAGGAAATCCACAATCGTAATTTTTAATTTAACACTTTATATACAATTTTATACTTTCAATCCTGGAACTTTTAAGCCAGTACATTTTCTTCAAGTTCGTCATTAGGAAATTACATTAACATACATACATAAATCCCTGCCCTAGAAATCGAAATATACTTATTTATCATTTATTTAATATCTAATATTTTCAGCCCATGTTCAAACTCTAATAAAAAACATGTATACATGTATCCAGATCCTAGTTTCAAATTTTATACAAAATTTGGTCTTAATATTTCAAACTTCGGTTTATATCTCAATTTTAATACAAAACAAGTAAAAACAAGTTATCATGGGCAATGCCGATTGCTTCATACCTTTCATGAATGGAACAATTATATGAGAGCCTTATGTTTTATTTATTAGATATTAATGAATTTTATTGCTATATAATAGTCCCAACAATAGTTAATATTAGTGAATAATTTCAAGTCTTTAACTGATTTAATGAATGAGTTTTAGCCCAAAATGCAATATCTGAACTATCGGTTGTATGGCAGCTATATGTTATATTTATTTAATCTTTATAATTTTCAGTGCTAAAATAGTTCTCATAATAGCTATTATTCGTGTAAACTTTCAAGACTTTATCTGATTAAATGGAGGGGTTTTCGTGCTAAATAAAATATCTGAACAATCAGTTGTGTTGGAGCTATATGTTATATATCTTTGATTTTTATGATTTCCACTTTACACATACGTCTAATAATAATTAAAATGTTTTCGTGCTAAATAAAATATCCGAGCTATAATATGGGAGCTATATAATATATATCTTTTATCTATATGATTTCCACTTCTTCTATAAAGCTTAGAATAGCGGACCTTCTTGCAAAATTTCTAGCTTCTTAAATGTAGGTGTTATAGTCGTCCGATCTGGCCGGTTCCGACAAATGTCTAATAAATTGTAAAAGGGCATCTGACTGCCAAATAGCTCAAAAACTGAGGGACATTTGCGTTCAGATAGACGGACATGGCCAAATCGACTCAGCTCGTCACCCTGATCATATCGGTATACTTTTTGATGGGTATAACTCTAATCGTTCTGGTACTTACAAACATCGGACCAAAGTCAATATACCATTTCCAAGAAGGGTATAAAAAATGTCAAGTCTCTAGCTGCTTAAATGAAGGAGTTATAGAGCTAAATATAATATCTGAAATACCGGCTACCATATAGGCTATAGGCGTCCGATCCGACAAATGTATAATAAATTATAAAAAGGCACCTGACTGATAATATTAATTTAAATAATTCAAAAACTGATACCATTACTATGAAAGGTATAATTATCGTCCGCAGTTTTAATATTTAACAAGTATAAGGAAATTCGGGCGAAATCGAATATTATATACCCTCGCGAAGTATCTTTGTAAGGCCACCGCCATACCTAGCACTGTTATTGAGATACAGACGCCAACGCCCACTTTTCAAAATTTCATAAAAATCAAGTTTTTTTATTTTATATTTTATATATTTTTGATCATTTTCAATACAATCCTACCTTGGCCAAAGAGCAATGTTTGTACCAAGGTTCAATACGAAATCTCAATTTTTACTCAAGTAATCGTGACCACGGACAGACGGACGGGCGAACGGACAGACAGTTAGTGCTAAATCGATTCCTCTTTTCATTCTGAAAATTTTGGTATGTACATATATGTCTATATCTATCTCGATTCCTTTTGGCTGTTATAAACATCCGTTATGCGAACAAAGCTAATATACCCTTGTGTACAAGTACGCTGAGGTATAAAAAACTCAGTAAAAATCAGATTTTAATTTTCACGCATTTTCTTTCACATAGAAACAAAACTTCGAACGAATTTTGTATGGAAGAAAATACGTGACACTGTCAACAAAAGAAAAATTGTATAAAAGCTATGGCTTTTTTCACCAACTTGAATGTTGCACTTTGTTGTAACAATTAATTTTGAAAATTTGGTGGAACAGTTTTCTTAATTTTTACACACAGTTTGGAGTACGGATTTGCATAGGTTTCGTTCATTGAATACCTATACATTTATAAAAAATAAATAAACTTAAAAGGAACTAAAGAAAAATAGTAGAATCTTGTAAAAGCGAACCAATTAAATTGTCGAACACCATACGAGTTTGTAGTAGACAGTGTTGTGAATTATATGGTAGAAAATTTACTACTTATATGCAAATAGTTTATTTTTTACTTAAAAAGATATTAAATCTTATTTTTTTTCATAATTTAAACCTGTTCAAAATAGAGAATTCAATATAGTTACAAACAATAATGCTTAGAAAATATTAAAAAAAAATCTATAGACTGTGTAAAAATCGTAGTTTAATATATTTCCACATAAAACTTTTCTAGTACAATGAACCCAATACATTAAATCATGCCAAATATATGCCTACATGCACCTATGTTACATACAGTATGCAAAACTCGTATTAGTACACATTCTCAAAAAGATCAAACATCAATATTTTTTTTAAATGTATCTTAAAACAATCGGTTAAAATCAATTTATTTCATAGGAAAATCAATAATGTGGCGTTTGTTTGTTTAAGGAAGATGAAAAAACACCGCAGTCCACTCGGCTAGCGTAGCACAGCATTTAGCGTGTTGGCTTTGCAACTCCGAGCTCCTTGGTTCATAGCCTTGGAGAAGTGGTTATGAAGAATAAATATAATTAATTTAATAAAAAAGAAATCTGATGAGGAAATGTGGTGATTTCCGAAATAGTACTATAACTTCTACCATTTTAAAAACTGTTGTTATTTTTCCAATAAAATCTTCTATAAAACAGGCCTCGAGCTCAATAAAATTGTCAATTATTAAAAATTTATAAGGCCGAAAAACAACTAAAAATTATATTTAATACTAAAATAACATTTAACATGTAACATCATGTAAAGCTAAGCTTTAAATTTAATAAATAGATTGAACCAACGCTGAAAACTCGTATTTTGTATTGTTTTCAAACGAATTTTACAGATTGCTAATCTGAGCTTCTCGCGTTTCGGTTGAGGTACAAAAAAAACTTTCTGGCCGTGCGTAAAAAAGGCGCAATCGTTTATATTAGGTTGGGCTGTAATTGTTGCCGTCAGTACATACTTTTTAAAAATTTAAGAAATTCCTTGAAAATCATCGTCATATGTGAACGAAGTGGATTAGAACAATTGAAAAACAAAATAGCGCATCTCTCTGAGCATGAAAATTGACAAAAATTTTTAATTATTTGAAAAAACTTTAGACATAACTAGGACATTTCCGTACTAAATTGGGAATTGAAAATGTTCAGTACATCGTGTGAAAATCCAGTACTGTCCTGTCCAAATCAGTACATCTGGCACCGTACTTGCAATTTTATTTTCATTCATTATCCTCTTTAAATATCGGATCCTGAAATATGTTCTTCCCAAAAAGAATATTTTTATATTTTTTTCTTCAATATCTGTATAACTTATGGTAAGCTTTAATATATTGTACATATAATTTGTTATTTCCGATAAACTTTCATTGTTAATTTTTACAAACATGAATTTACTTTTTCAAAATATTTTAGCATTATTTTTTTCTATTTATTAATTCATTTTCTCAAATAATGTTTTAGTAACGCCGAAACACTGTTTCTATCAAAAGGTTAACATAGCGCCTGAAATGAGACAAAGAAACTATCGAAGATTTTTTTCCTATATAAAAATAAATTGTTCTATATCGATGCAAATGTGACTAAAAAATAAATCTCAAAAATCAATGGTATTTTATTAATTAAACAATTCTTAACTCTTAGGATGAAATTTGGATTCATATTTGCAGAGCTCTTTAGTTTTCTACAAAATTTAAACTCTGGCTTTATATGATTTTTTTCCAGAATGAACTATATATAAATAGAATATTCTCAAAAATCAGTTATTAAAAATAAGTGACACCCAAAGTACTTTTGTATTTGGTTGTTAATCACATTGGCCACCACGTAAGTATGTATGTATTAATGTAAAAGCTCAAGGCCATGTATATTTATTTCTTCCTGAAATGTATACATATGTATAAATTATTTTTTTCTATTCCTGTGCCAATATATGTTGTCCTACTCATTTTCTCATTACAAACAGGTAAACTAGTTGTGGTTCTCAGTTTGCGGCACATTTTTTCCATTCCATTCTGAGTTTAGAAAAGAGATACCATGTATTTGTAGTACATAAGTAGGTAAAAATACATATAAAACAGTTTTAATGTAACCTTCAATGTGGAAGAAGTATGTAGGAAAAGTACCGCCATTCTTGCAAAGTGATTTATTTTATTTTACTACCAGCTTCTTTGTGTGACTTCCTAGTACTTATATTAATACAATATTTAGCGAAAAGGGGGGTTTGATGTGGGTGGTGGAATTTGTCAATATTACAAACATATGTGTTTTATTATAAGGCAGTTACATACAAAATGTTAATATGTGTAAATGTAGATATAGATATAGCTTTCCCAATGTGTATTCGTTTTTTTTATACTTTCTTACTGCGGACATGTTTTCCTTAGCCACCAACCTTTCAGCGATTATTGAACTTGAACATTGAAAATAGTAGGTCAAGGCAATAAAGTTTTTATTTGAGGGTGTGTATCTTAAGGTAAAAGTTCATTAAAAAGGAAAAAAGTGTAGAGTATGTGAAAGATAAACAAACTTGATTTATGTGTATACATATGTACATACTAATATGAATTTGTAAACCTATCTTATCATAACTTCGAATTTAAAGAAAAAGCATACTTGGAGTTTTCGATATTAAATAGTTTCTTTTAAAGATTTTATATTAGTTTAGATTTGAAATGTAAATGAGTTAGGACCTTTATATATTAGAATAACGATACGTAGGTTATATGTAAATACTATTTGTTTATATGAAAATTGCTCATATTATGCCATAGCAATATATACATACATATGCATATCGGCTCAAGTCAAATAGAACCTTAAGTTAAGGCAATCTATGTCAATATTTTTATTATCAAATGGATGTGTTGTATATTCTTTTTATTTATGCTTTTTAGCCATTATCCGTTATGTCTCTGTTAAAAGATATAATTGGAAGACGAATTTGGGAAAAGGGCTTAATATATTCCAAGCAAACAACACTGGTAGGGATTGGTTTAAAAATATATTCTTGATATCAGTTAATTTTATTAATAGTGTAAATGCTAGCGAATATGATTTAATCGAAAATTTTTCCCATATGCTATAATGCGAATTTTTTCATATACCCTGAAAATATGTTATTTCCATATGACAATAATTTTGCTCCTAGACCGATAGAGTACTAGATCACGTCACACAGTTTGATAACCGTCACAGTTTGATAACCGTCTTTGACTTTTTGAATAAAATGTATTTTTTTTTGGCAAAAAGTGTTCTATTTCTTAACATAATCTTCATTTAACTCTATACACTTAGTATAGCGTTTTTCCATTTTTTTTATTCCGTTAAAATAATTGCTTTTCTCAAGACTCTCAATGTAGGTCATGACCTCTTCATTTGAACCAAACCTGTTACCACCTAGCCATTTCTTCAGGTTTGGAAATAGGAAATAGTTGCATCGGGCTAAATTCTGAGGATGATTGGGTATTCTATTTGATGATTCTCTAGTGTGGAGAAGGCAGAACTTACTGAATTATCTCCTTCAGAATCAGGTTAAAGAATTCGCACGACAAAGAGCCACCCTGTATAAAACCTCGTTTCGTATCAAACGGCTCGGTGAGGTCCTTCCCAATTCTGATGGAGCTGGTGGTCTTGCTCAACGTCTTTTTACATAGCCGTATTAGTATTGCAGACAGATATTGCGGCATATAGGCAACTTCTTCTTGTGCTGTCAAAAGCGCCTTTGAAGTCGACAAAAAATGGTGCGTGTCGATTCTTCTTTTTCGGGTTTTTTTCAAGATATGGAGTACTGTGAATATCTGGTCGCTCACAAAATACGCTCGACAGAAACTTACATGCGACATTAAGAAGACTGATACCGCGATAGTTGGCGCAAATTGCAGGATTACCCGGCTTGTGGATTAAGCAAAACAAACGTATATTGCAATCAGAATACATGCATTCGTCAGACCAAATTCTTCAGATAAGCTGGTGCATGCATTCACCATCTCTTCTTCACTGTATTTGAATAACTCAACCGGCAACCCATCAGCTCCGAGGGCTTTGTTGTTTTTAGGAACATCTATTCCGTCGCCATTGATTAGGGTTTCGGGTTCATCATCTTCTCAGCGTGAAGAAGTACCCCGTCCATAATCTAAGTATTTTCCGAACGTCAATCACCAGGTCGCCGTTGTTGTTCATACTTGAATTAGGTTCGGTCTTCTTCCATCTCCCTTCTTTAACTCACGATATCTCTCCCGCAATGCTCGCGTTGGCCCAGTAGTCAGCATCTTTCAGTTCCGAGACGAAGTGACATTCCACATCCTAAACGCACTGGGCTTTTTAACGCACGGCGAGAAAGATTTTTGTACCTTAACCGAAATTGGTTTGCGTGCGTGTGTGGCTCTGCATAGCAGTCAAATTCGATTGAAAAGAATACAAGATGCGTATTTTCACCGTTGGATAAATTTTTTTATTGAGTTTAAATATTTGCTTTACCTTTTGTAACATATTAATTTTTATTCTAACATTAAATATAATTTTAATTTACTTATATGCAACGCTATAGCACAGGTACGTATTAACAATTTAGGCAACTGATTTGTTTCCTGTTTATATCATAAAAACCATAATAGTCATAAAAACCATAATCCCAAGTTTCAAACAATGTATGAATTTACAAAAAGTTTTCATTCAAAGTTTTTGATAATTTTTGTTGCAAATCCCAGCAAAAAAAATTAAGAAAATGTCCATCACCCTCAACGGTGGGATAAACGTCAAATCGAAATTTCTTGCAAAATGTAAATTAGAAATTTGCTCCAATTTAAGTTGTATAAGCATGAGAAATTGTTGACAGTAAATTTGAGCCGTGCGTTTAAATTAGGTTGGGAAGTAACGATTAAATTGAAATATTTATATGGCTAAAAATAACAATTAAGTGAGTTATGTATACTTTTTTTGGAATTAAATGAAAAGGGACTAGGAAAATGTTGCAGCAACAATTCAAATGTATGTAGAAACGGCAAGCAAGGCTGTAATGAGTGTGATCGCAGCAATGATGCAATCCAATGAATAGGCAAGTATAGCGTTGTGGAAAAAAGTAGACGAGTTGACGGAACTAGTAAATATAAGGAAACTTAATCCCATCAAAAACGTGTCATACCAACCAATTGAGGTGTGTCCCATATTTTTGGACATTATCAAATTGCTGCCTGATTTTTCGAGTGAACAGGCAAAATATATACGAAGCGAATGATCGTCATTTTAGGGTCAGCGAATTAGCGGCTTTCGTCATTCAATACAGTACTTATTTTCGATGCAATAATTGCACGTCTGGTCTATACCTACCCTGACAAACGACTACTGTATGTATATATTAGGAAACCAAATGAGTGTTTTGTGGCAGAGGTATAAGACTATAACTGAGTTTTTTGATGAATTGGAAAAGATGTTGACGCTGATAATAAGTAAAGTCACCATGGAAAATATACCGTCACTATGCATTGCGCGTATTTTTTTTGTGGTTTAAGAAACCCGAACAGAACAGTAAAAAGCAAGAACGGTTCAAATATTGAATCCTTAATATTGAAAATAGACTCGTGAAAAGTATGTTCCAAATAGTGGTGAACATAATTTCCCAATTCCGAAGGACATGGATTCAACTAATTCTAAGCTCCAATCAAATTCTGCACCACATACACAGATCCAATTCACAGGACAGCGAAATCTTCTTGTTTCACTACAAAGAGGCAGCGGGAATCAGATAGACAGTTACCCACAAAAGACAACGCACACATTTTGTGCTGCAAAAACACCAAGAACCATCCGGCAATATTGACTATACTGATGAGTTTAATTTTTTGGGGAATATTTGGCACTGATATATGTCAGGAAGAAGCTAACAATAATTATTATTATTTATTAGCTTTAATATACGATTATAAAACTAATTGTGAAAGATACGAGTACTAGCTGCTATGGCCTACGACTCAATGATTAGAGTATATATAGGAGGATATACGATTGTGTGTATGTTATATTATTAACAGTGTGAAAGTAAAAATGTTATAACTTATTTGGTAGGAAACAATTTTTTAAAATGCAAAGATAGTGTGTATATTGCTGCTGGAGATTTGAGCTAATAAATCGTATAGGGTACTGTTTACTTAACGAGGTATATCAATGGGGTATGATACTGCCTCGCATGTCTGATTAAAATCACTGTACAAATGGTTAAAATTAGCCTATTATTTTTTCTTTTTATTATCCAAATGTTTTTTTACAAATACTTTCAAGTCCTTCTCCAGATATGCTTCAAATAATGCGTCTGTTTGAGAGGAAATTTGTATAGCTGCTTTGTCGGCGTTTTCGTTTCCAGGGATGCCTTTGTACCTGCGCTTGTTGCTGTAAGCTGACTCGAAGTCTTTGTATAATATCTGGTTAGTCGTATTTAAAAGCTTAGGGGTCAAATACCTTATTGCTTGTGATAGTTGTGAAGCCGGTTTTCGCCAAAATACATTTGATAGGCGAGGTGGGGAAGGCATGTGTACATCGACGAATGGCCGCATGGTATGGTCCATTAAGTTTCCTGATGTCGTTATAATCAGTTGCTCCATAAATCACGAGTCCGTAGTCTATCTTAGCCAATATTATTGCTCTAGTAGCTCTTAACAGAGTGTTGACATGAAATTGTAAATGTTTGGATGAAAGGTATTTTAGTATATTAAGCCTAGCAGATAGTTTATTTCTTAAATACGAACAGTGATGCTTAAATGTAACTTTTTTGTCATATATGGTACCTAGCATTTTAATACAGTTTACACATTCAATATTGAAATCGTCCACAACTAGATAATAATAGGACCATTTTATTTTTTTTCCGAGATGTATAATCTTACATTGTGGCGCTGTGGTCGAGTTGGTAGCGGTGCGTGCTATAACTCAATATGCCAGGGAGATCGAGGTTCGAATCTCAGTCCGGGCAAGCAAAATCTTAATAATAGAACAAGTTTTTTCTAATAGCGGCCACCCCTCGGCAGGCGATGGCAAACCTCCGAGGGTATTTCTGCCATGAAAAAGCTTCTCATTAAATACATCTGCCGTTAGGAGTCGGCACAAAACTGTAGGTCCCTCCATTTGATGGTAGAATATAAATACGCACACCGCAAATGGAAGGAGAAGCTCGGCCAAACGCTGAGCTATATAGTGTACGCGCAAAAATTATATTATTTATATAATCTTACATTTGCTAATTGATAAATAGTGTAGCCTCCGAATATTGGCCCCATTTCCCTCTTTCTAAGATTATGCTTTTAAAAGTTATGTTAACGCTAGTTAATTTATTTTCGTAAAGATTTAGCATCGTCTGCGTAACTAGATAAGTCGATGTTTTGGTAGCTTAATATCTTATTATTTAACTGTTGGAAAGCGACTATGAACAGTATAACCAATAGAGGGGATCCCTGTGGTATACCGTTCTTTAATGGATGTTGGTTTGAGAATTCATTGCTTACTCTAACCTGAAGGATGCGGCCGGACATAAAGTTTTTAACCAAGTTAAAGGTTTTAGGTCCTACTCCCCAAGCCCCAAGCTGGGTTAGCACCACATGGATCCCCACGCGATCAAACGCCCTTTTGAAATCAGTCGCTAGTATAGTGACGTAATTTTTTGTCGAAAGAGCCTTTGACACGAAATCTTGGATTGTAGTAGTGAATCAGTCGTGCTGTGTTTTTCTTTAAAAACAGTTTGATTTTGACTGATATTTTTTTTAAATTATATACCACATAAGTCTTTTGGCCAACATATTATTTGAGAATAAGGATATAGGCCGATAACCGTTAATGTCTTGTATAGTTTTGGTGGGCTTTAGAATTGGTATAACAATCGCTGATTTCTAAACGGGGGAATAAATACCGTTCTCAAAAATGTCGCGCTAAGACTTGAAGATCTGGAAATAACGCGTTTTTTCATGTGTAGTATTCTTCTCAAAAATTACTGTCAAGGAAATATGTTGAACAGGTTGTTGCAAAGGCCTCTGCGATTTCTTTTGGTGCTGCTAATAACCGCTGTTAATAACCGCCGTTAATAACCGCTGTTCCTAATTTATAGTTTTCAAGGGTGTTGAGTACATGGGTCCTAATCTGATTGACTTCGACTAAACATATATAATTATTTATTTATAAATATTGAATAATTAAAATGTTTAATGCGCGTATGAATTATATAACAATATTTGCCTTATACTTATATTTATGTACATATACTTACCTACATGAATTAATACTTACCTTAATATATAATTACCTTTACATACGTAAACTCGTATTTGCCCAGAGCAAGTTGTTAACACGTGTTTCGGTGTTCTAATCGTTGGTCGATTGTATTAGTAGTTTGTTCATACATATTTAATATTTAAACATTTATTAAAAATCGTTGGTCGATTTAGCAAGTTAATTAAAATGAGTCATTCATTCGGTCAAATCAAAAATTTAATAATGAAAACTACGCGACGTGGTCGGGTACTATGAAAAGCCTCCTTATAACAAATGACCATTGGGACGTTGTTGAAAAAACATGTCCAGCTTCAACATCGCCGGAAACTCGAGCTGCATTGGCAAGGGCGGACCTAAAGGCACTAGCGATGATAACTTTATGTGTTAAGCCATCAGAGCTCATTCACATCAAGAAATGTACCACGGCGATGGGAGCATGGCAAAAATTGAGTGACGTATATGAAGCTAGTGGTCCTGCGCGTAAAGTTAATATTTTCAAACAGTTAATGTGGTTTCGTTTGAAAGTCGGTGAAAAATTCGCTGAGCAAATAAATGTTTTTTGTACTCTGGTGGATGAATTCAAGGACATTGGAATATAAATTCCTGAGGATTTTCTTAGTATTCTTCTTCTATGTAGCTTGCCAGACGAGTTGGACAGCTTTGTTGTTGCGATGGAAAGCCGTGATTCACTTCCAAAGGTTGAGCAATTGAAGGTCAAAATACTTGATGAGGAGCAACGTCGAGGTGAGCAGAAAGACATCAGTGCCGAGAGCGTTTTTGCAGCCAAGGGAAACAAACTGGAATCCCGCTTTAAGCACAAGTCAGCACACAGTGAGAGGAGAGACTTTCCAGCGAGCAATAAGCGAAACATAAAGTGTTATGCGTGTGGTAAAAGGGATCACGTTCGGGCGGAATGTAGATCAAAAGGAAACGCGACATCAGCATTGCTAAGTTTGACGAATGAGCGCATTTCCAGCCAATACATATGGGTACTGGATAGCGGTGAATCCTCACATATGTGTAGGAATAAAAAATTCTTATCTTTCATAAAAAATCTTGAGCAGAAAATTGTTCTTGCTTCGGCGAAGGTGTAAACGCTGTGAGAATAGGCAATGAGAATATAAAGTCACATAACTGCCATATGACATTGCACGACGTCTTGTATGTGCCGAATTTGCACTCTAATATTTTATCAGTGAGTACAATAATTAGCAACGGGCACACGGTTCAATTTCGCAGAAACGAGGCACAAGTAAGAACAAAACAAGATAAATTAATTTTCCGTCCTAAAATGCTTGACGGCATTTTTTATGCAAATTTCGCAAAAAGATGAGTTTTTGAATGCGTCACTTGCAAGTAAATGCGAAATCGATTTGTGGCATCGCCGGTATGGACATTTAAACGTTAATGATTTGTATACGCTTTCAGATAAGAACATGGTTCGCGGTCTAAATATAAAAAAACAAAGCGATTTTGACTGTACTACTCGCGCCGTTTGTAAAATAAGTTCCAAGCCTTTTAACGCGTATGCGGAGGTTCAAACGAAAGAGGTTCTAGAGGTCGTACACAGCGACCTTTGTGGTCCAATGCGGATTTCCTCAGAAAGCGGTTCGAAGTACTTCATCACATTCATTGATGATTACTCGAGGTATACGGAAACTAAGTTTCTACAAAAAAAATTACAAGCCTTTTCAGTACTTGTGGAATTTATGACGCGCGTGGAGAAACAAACTGGAAAAAGGTTGAATTGCCTGAGGAGCGACAATGGGCTTGAGCACATAAACTCTGATTTCCAAAATTTTGTTCGGCTTCATGGAATAGTTCACCAAAAAAGTGTAAGTTACACTCCGCAACAGAACGGTATCGCGGAGAGGGCGAACCGGACGCTGGTCGAGATGGCACGATGCATGTTGCAGACTGCACGATTACCCCAAGGTTTGTGGTCAGAAACAATAAGTAGATACAGCAGCATATATTCGTAATCGCTCATCTACGAAATTATTGAATGATAAAACACCATTCGAATGCTGGTTCGGAAAAAACCGTCGGTCACACACTTCAAAACTTTTGGTTGCGAAGCAGTCGCACTCAACAAGCAGCGGAACCGATCGAAATTTAATGTAAAAGGGACTAAGTTGATTTTCGTTGGTTATGCACATAATGTTACGGGCTATAGGCTGTATTACAAAACAAAAAAAAAGGTTGTTATAGCGCGCGTTGAAATTTTCTTTGAAAACACCTTTGACGATTTACCTGCTAATAAACTTCCAATGGACAATAGTGAATGCAGATTCTATGATATCGAGATCCTCAACACAATAGCAAACAACAAAACCTTTCATATCAAAGGAACAATAGCAGTGGAGAGCGTGCAGTGAACGAGCAAAGTGACGTAGGCGCAAACAACAACATTGAATATAGTGACAATGCAGCAAGTAGCAGTGAGAGATGCGAGGGCGAAGAGTAGGAATACTCTTCTGATGAAGCGGTGGAAGTTTTTGGTGGTAAGCGGAAAAGATGGCGACCAAAATTTGTTCAAACGAGAAAACCTGGAAGAAGGCCATGCAAAATGTACCATATAAGTGATGGAACTGAAACGTTGAGCAGCATTTGTGAGAATCAATTGACTGTTACGGATGCACTAGAGTCGCACAATGCTACACAGTGGCGATCAACAATGAAGACAGAATATGACGCACTAATTAGAAATAATACGTGGGAGCTAGTGGATCGTCCATCTGGTAAGAATTTTATTGGATGCAGATGGGTTTTCACAACAAAATTCAATACTGATGGTAAAATGGAGAAACGAAAAGCGCGCTAAGTTGCTCAAGAGTGCGGGCAAAGACCGTTTGAAGATTTTTTTAATACATACGCGCCTGTTGCTAGACATTCGACTATACGACTGTTATTGGCTCTAGCTTTTCAGCATAGATTATTACTGAATCATATTGACATTGTGGCAGCTTACTTAAATGGAGAGTTGAAAGAAGATGTTTTTATGCGCCAGCCCAAAATGTTTGTGGATAAAAATCACCCGAACAAAGTATGCAAATTAAAAAAATCGTTGTACGGGTTAAAGCAAGCAGGCAGGGACTGGAATAATAAAATAAACTTAATTTTGTTGGAAATCGGTTTCTCACGATGTCAAACAGATACTTGCGTATATACAATGATAACACATGCTGAGATAAACATTATTACGCCTTACGTCGACGATATTTCACTCGCTTGTACATCGAAGGCAACAATATGCGATATAGTGAATAAACTTCTCGCACAGGTGGAAGCAGTTGACAAAGGTCCTGTACAATTTTACTTGGGAATTGAAGTAGAGAGAGCGGGACTTCGCGGAAAAATTTCAATACATCAGGAACAATACACGCGAGACTTGTTAAGCATGTCTTACGATACTTTAAGTTCCACACAAAAGGTATGTTACATTACAAATTTACTAATGAAGATTGGGAATGTTTTACAGACGCAGACTAGGGGTCTGAGAAAACTGATAGAAAATCCTACAGTGGATACGTTTTATTTTTTGCTGGTGGTCCCATTGCTTGGGAGTCCAAGAAGCAAAACGTGATGTCGCTAAGTTCCGTGGAAGCGGAGTATATAGCGATGTGCCAGAGCGCTAAACAGATTTCATTTCAGAGAATTCTATTGAAGGAGATGGGGTTCGACACGTATATTCGACACGCTACCAAAATGCTTTGCGACAACCAAGGTGCTCAGTTTTTGGTGAAGAATCCTATCGCTCATAAACGTAGCAAGCACATAGACATCCGGTTCCACTACATTCGCGACAAGTACTTTGTTAACGAAATCAACATTGCGTTCGTTCCATTTTCGGAGAATGTGGCAGACATTTTTACGAAATGCTTAACTAAAGATAAACATAATTTCTTTTGTAAAATGTTAAATATTAATCTTTTATAAGAAATATTTCAAATCAAATTTGGATTGTAAATTAGATTTGATGTTCTCAATATTTGTGTATCGCATTTGGGTTGAGGCAGCTTTTGTAGAGTTTTTCATATGTTTGTATATCAATCTGGCCACCCAAATTGCAGACATAGTTTGTAATGCATTACCGTTAAGTTTCCTTTTTCTTGTTATTGATTCACTACCTTCCTTGAATAAATGTCATCATTCCGAACGGTCGTGTTTTCTTCCATTGCTATCACGTTCGTATATGCTAACACAACCAAAGTGTAAAAGAAATATATTCAAGGTGTCAAATAAAGCTAGAAAAAAAACAAAGTTTTTCGAACTCACTAAGCAAACTTAAGTGTAAACAATATTATAAATTTGTTTTATTCAGCCAAGACCTGAATATGGTACCGAAACCCGATTTGAAACAACTGTGCTAATTTTCATAAGAACACAGCGTGTAAAAATATTTTGAAAACATACATATGTATACGAGTATACGATTCTGCAAATTTGAATAATTGAAGTGCGGCCGCGCAATTAATTTAATTTAGAAGAAGTAAGAAAAGCTAAACTCGGGCGAAACCGATTTTTATATGTATTTTTGTATGGTCGGTGCCCATAATTTCATAAAATTCCAGTTTCTTTGTTTCAAATCGCCGCTAGAATTAAACTTTACTCAATTTCTTCCAATAAATACTGAAAAACCAAGTTTCTTGCATTTAAAAAAATTTCCGTTATATCGAAGTTGGAAGGACTTATGGTCCGATTTCAAAAAGTATTGACAGTGAAGCTAATAATATCAAGGACAATATGTTCACCAAGTTTTGTGACGATACCATACATCGTTATTGAGATACCTACAGCCCTTTGTTTATAAGTGGGCGTGGTAACGCCCATTTTTCAAAATTTCATAAAAATCAAGTTTCTTAATTAACTATCTCTATAATTTTTAAATTTTAAAGAAAAAACGAAATTTTTGCATTTTTCAAAAATTTCCGTTATATGGGAGGTGGGCGTGGTTACAATCCGATTTCAAAAATTGTCCACGGTAATAATAGCGGTATCAAGGAAAATATGGCCACCAAATTTTGTAACTATAACTAATACCGTTATTGAGATAAGAAAAATTTTCCATAAGTGAGCGTGGCAACGCCCATTTTTCAAAATTTCATAAATACCTAATTTCTTAGTTCAAAATCACTCTAAATACCAAATTTAACTCATTTTGCTGTAATAGATACCGAAAAAACTGAGTTTTTGCATTTTTCAAAAACTTCCATTTTCAATACCAACGTACCCTGTTCAAAGAGCAATCTATGTACCAAATTTCATTGAGATATCTCAATTTTTACTCAAGTTATTGTAACCACGGACAGACGGACGGACGGACGGACAGACAAAAAGGGCTAAATCAATTCCTCTTTTCATTCTGATCATTTTGGTATATGCATACATACATGTCTATATCTATCTCGATTATTTTATGCTGTTAGAAATAACCGTTATGCGAACAAAGTTATAATACCCTTGTGTACAAGTACGCTCGGGTATAAAAAGTGTTTGGACGGAACTGTAAAAAAAACTAAATTTAACAAAGTGTGTGGAGCGTACAATAAAATTCGAAAGGTCATAATTTTGTTATACGGAAATCATCAAAGCATAAGAATAAAGTGGTAAATTCCAATTTCATAAGTTATTTGAAAAATAATAAAAAATTCAAATAAGGTGGCATTTACAATAACAACAAGATATAAAAAACGGTTTCTATGTGCTTATGTACACGCGCGTGAACGGAAGTTTTGTACATATGTATGTACAGTGTGCGAGTAGCGAAAAATAAAGTTTCTGAATAATTAAAAAAAACCTCACTGTACATACATTGTGAAAAGTGAGCGCAAGCCAGAAATAAAAGAAACAGTTCTTACATCATATAACGAAAAATTAACATACATATGTACTTAATTACATACATATATGTATAATATACATATACTTACCGAAAATAAGTGCCCACTTACAGAACGGTTCATATCTGAAAAACATTTATTTACATACACACATACAGTTCTTACCAAAAACAAAAACTAACTTATCTGTGGTGCAGTGATTGGGGTGCCTTAGTACGTAATAACTAGAAAATTGTTGGACTCCTTATATTTTCAAAACAAAACATATCTTTTGTGAATAAATAAAACGTTTACTTTGTTTAATATAAACGAAAAATTACCAACAAAATTAAAAAAAAAACAAGTAAAGAAGTGGCTGGTTCATATAGTGGTTATGGTGAGATTTTGATAAATATTGCTTAAATAGGCATAGTGTAATACGTATACCAAGTTGGAACAAAATCGAGTGCGTGGTTCCAGAGATATACATATAAACTCATAAGTGGGCGTTGCCACACCCCCTGTAGAAAATTTTAATACAGTCGGATTTCCTGCTCGAATACAACAATACATACCAAATTTGAGCATATTAGCTTCAATAACTACTGAAATATAACAATTTTTGCATTTTCGACAATTACCGTTATATGGGAAGTAAGCGTGGTTACTATCGCATTTTCAATACCAACCTGCTCTGGGCCAAAGACAATCTACCTACCGAGTTTTATTGAGATATCTCAATTTTTACTCAAGTTATCGTCTGCACCGTCCGACGGACGGACGGACGGACAGACAGACATCGCTAAATCTACTTCTCTTTTCATTCTGAGCATTTTGATATATATGTATATGTCTATATCAGTCTTGATTCCAATATGCTGTTACAAGCAACCGTTATGTGAACAAAGTTATAATGCCCTTGTACACAAGTGCGCGGGTATAAAAATAATAATAACAAATATCCAGACACCAACTGCAGAAGCAGACGAACAACAACAATAAACGTGTGATTTTCAAGGTAGGGTATACCAGCGACACACTTAGGTCACGACAGCGGTTTGTAGATATACATACATAGGAGGAGTGGCCAAGTAAGTTCATCTATTTACACAAAAAATATTTTAGCGGACTCCAAAACCGGTATATGAAAAGCTCGATCACATCCCACAAAGGAAATATAAATACATATGTAAATGCATGCAAATTTTCCCGCTCATTTACTTACATAAAATCATACGCAGAATCCGCTAAACTAAACACGTATATACCCTAGTAAATGCGCATATGTACATACACATTATTTCCGATATATAAGTGTGGTGATAAAGTGATAAGTGGTGTTTTCTTGTGGTCTGCTAAAAATAGCAAAAAATTCGCATATTAAGGCAGCGGAAGTTGGCCAATATAGCTAAAAGTTGAACGCCCACACTGGGAACAGATCGGCTTTGTCTATTTGACATTAGCAAAGCTACGCTGCGTATAATATATTCACACCACCCACAAGAGTCTAATACAGGGTGCGTCATATAAAAAAAAAACATTAGCTATCATTCAAACAATTAATAACTAATTAAATAATATTATAATCTAATTAAAATAATTTTTTTTTATATAAAAATAAATAAAAACCAAACTTAATAAAATACCTACAAAATAAAATAAATTTTTATAATAAATAAATAATAATATAATAAATATAAAATTAAAGTCAAAAACAAAATAGTATACATATATTCTTAAGATAATTTAATTAATGAAATTGTAGTACACTAAACAATAAACCAGCTAATAATCGAATTTATCTTAATATATATTAAATAAGTTTAAACTAACTTTAAAATAATATCAAGCCAAGCCCTGACTGATATTGGCAAAAAAACAGCGGTGCGAAATCTCAAATCGTAGTTCGGTGGGAGAAGAGCTTCCAGTGGATAAGCTCGCGTTCACCACGGTGAGGGAAGCTGCGCGCTTAACGAAGTGTAATAGAGAAAGTAAGTCCATTTGCACGCAGCTCCAAAGTGGCAAGATGTCCAAAGGGGACAACTTCTCCGAATGTTGTCAGAGCGGTTGCTGATAACTCAGGAGCCTCCGAGTCCAGAAGCGATCCTAGCGCTGCAGAGTTTGTAACCATCAGCTGCTCTACAGCAGGACAAAGTGAGATGGGGAACGCTGCCTCTCCCTTGGATGATACCGACGCTTTAAGCCTGCTCGGTTCCAGGATTGATGAGCTGGCTAAAATGATGGTACTCCAAAGGCACGTAAATCAGCAAATGAGAAACATGGTCTCAACACTGGCTGACTTACAGAAAATGGCGAAGTCGGTAAGCTTGAAACCGGCAACAAAAACATACTCAGGGGAAAAAATAGATATGGCTTCCCAAACTGATAAATCCCGCATTGGTTGTGGGAAGAGGTCTAGATCCCGTAATGATGCGGATTCTGCTAAGGAGAACTCCCCACCGCAATCAGGGAAGCGGACCAGAATAATGTCTGCACGAGGACCGGAATCTCACCCTAAAGGCGATGGTAAGAAACACAATTTACCCAAGCACACTGCCAAGAGAATGAGGTTTGGACTGAGGTGCGTAGATCCAGGCGACCCCTTGTTTCAGAAACGAGGAAAAATAAAACTCCGACCTTTTCGGAAATTGTGCGTGGGGATACCCCAAAATCAGTTGCAAAAGAAAAACCTGACGCTTTTATAATTTTCAATAAAGGTGAAACGTCCTATGCCGATATCCTTCGGAAAATTAAATCTGAGCCAAGCTAATCCGAGTTCGGAAATCTCGTCACGCGTATCCGCAAAACACAAAAAGGAGCGATGCTGCTACAGCTTAATACCAGGAGGGAGGCAGGTGGGTCCCAATACAAAGAGCTGGTTAAAAAAGTGCTGAACGACGAAGCTGAAGGGAGAGCCCTCACACACGAGATAACCGTTGAGTTAAAAGTCTTCGCAAGGCATATGGCAGCACGCAAATCGCCACGCCAAGTGTGCCTGCGAATACCGCAAGTACCCTTCTGTCGAAAGGTATGCCAGCACGGAAAAGAAGAACCGTCGGACCATGTCTCGGGAGGGAACAGGTGCCCGTCATTCAAACGAGCAATAGCTAATATGCTAAAATGAGAAATAAAAATAATAAACTTAAATCATTGCCAAGCTGCTCAGGACCTACTGAAGCAAACGGTGGCAGAGACGAAGACGGACGTGGCTCTTATATCAGAGCCATACAAAATCCCCACAGCTTATGGGTGGGTTGCCGATGCAACCAAAGGAAGAGCAATATGGGCATGCGGAAACTTTTCCATACAAAGTGCGCATCCTGAGTTTGCAGGTAAGGGGTTTGTTTGGGCGGTTATCAAAGGTTACCGCATTTGCAGTTGTTATGCACCACCAAGCTGAACGCAGCAGGACTTTCAGGAGTTACTGAACAAAATAGTTGAGACAGCATCCGGGCGACATCCTTTAATAATCGTTGGTGACTTTAATGACTGTGCTACAGAATGGGGTAGCAGAAGAACAAATAGAAGGGGTGCTGCCTGCTAAAAACCTTCGCTCCTCTATAGCTCGCATTGGCGAATCGCGGAAATATCAGCACATTCCGGAGAGATAACAGAGTGTCTATCATGGGCATAACATAAACGAGTGGCTCACTGGCTGCATGCACTAAGTGGATGGTCAGCGAGCATTATACTTACAGCGACCATCAAGCAATCCTGCCAGACATCTCTAGAGACAACCGCAGCGACCAAAGCGGCCTCGGTAATAAACACCATCATCGCTCATTGTAGGCGATAACCCTTGACAAGGACCTGTTTATTCTTGTCATAAGAGAGGCATTCAACAGGATGAACGCAGAACAAGAAGCAGTAAAGGCAGTCTGCGAGCTGGTTTGCGACTTCACAATGGCATGCGACGCAGCGATGTCACGTAAAATGTTCAATACAACCCGTAAACAGGTGTACTGGTGGAACGATACCATCAGGCATCTAAGAGCGAGTTGTCTTAGAGAAAGAAGAAGTTGTCAGAGGCAAATAGCGATGCCAGGGAATGAAAGCAGACGGGAAAGGTTCCAAATTTTAAGTAAGAAATTGAAAGATGAAATTCGGCGTAGCAAAAAAGCATCATCAACCCACTAGGGAACGGCTTATAAGGTTGTAATGTCAAGAATTTCTAAGGCACTTCACTAAAAATGCCCACTGCTGTTAGACACAATTCTAAAATCCATGTTTCCTTATCGTGATACGGGGAGCTTACAACGCGCTCCCGCTTCCGTTAGCGGAATTGCAACTAGCCCTGATAACATCCTGAATAAGGCTCTCAAAAACGTCATTGCGAAAGACCCGCAGTTATATGCCAGGGTGATGGAGTCCTGTCTTCAGCATGGAGTGTTTCCGCAGGTGTGGAAAAAGCAGAAACTGCTGCTTCTTCTGGAACCAGACAAACCGCCTATCGACCGATCTGCCTACTCGACACCTTGGGTAAAGTTCTGGAGAAAGTCATGTATAACCGATTGTTACGATACACATTCCGCAAGCGTTAGGGTGATCATAGATGCAATACAGGAAGTAGTCTCTATTGCCACAAATGCAATTGCAATCGCATGAAACCTGAGGTGGCGGTATTTAAAGTATATAGCCACACTATAGGGTGCTCTATCAAGAATGCTCCCAAACATAGGCGGACCTAGAAGCACCAAACGTGCCATTCTAGCTACAGTAATCAGCTCAGCCTTGCTGTATGCAGCACCAGTCTGGGCTAAGTCATTGAAAGTGAAACCCAACCGGAAGCCTTACGAGACTGTGTATAGGCTATGCGCTCTGCTATTGACGTGTGCGAATAAAACTACTTCGGTATGACTCCTTCGATATACTGCTACAGAAAATCCTTTAACCACTTCGAGCAGAACGATTCCGCCCTCTGTCCTACGTGCGTGGTAGACGAAGACGCGAGGCACGTCTTATTTTCTTGCCCACGATTTTCAGCAGTTACGATTCACATAAGTACTCTATCTGCAGTTCCGCTCAGTCGGGATAATATAATCGATACAATGCTTAGCTCTATCCGAGCTTGGGAAGCAATCAGTGGCGCTATCGCAGAAATGCACAAAAAGCTAAGGTACGTGGAGTTGGCCAGAATAAACCGCCGAGATTTCTACTGCCTACACAGCGTACTGCATCATTAGCTTTTGTTCGGAACTACGTCTGTTCCGACAGACACGTTAGTGAGTTTTTAAGAAACTGTTCACATTTACATGGTTGGAACCGAACGCACTCCGTTAGGTGTCGCTCGGAACCTCGTCCGTTCCGACAGCTACGATCGGAAACATGCTCTGCGAGTTAGTAGCAGAACATGATCCGAGTCCCTCTACCTGTTGAGCCAATGCTGCCGTAGAAATTGCCCACCAGGATTTTCGCCTGTACAGCGTATAACATAATGGGTGCCGCTTGGAACCAAGTCCGTTCCAACGGTTTCTCCAGCTTGTGGACGGTAATGTCGCTCGGAATCTCGTTCATTCCGACAAATATGACTGGAGACAAGCTCTACGTTTGAGTAGTTATTTTAAGCGTCAAAGTGAGGAACCAAACGCTCTTCAGTGTGACTCTTGGTATTTGTTTGCTTGACCACCTCGGTCATTCTACTCAGTGAGTCTGCACAACAAGGGAACTTGTCCATCCGACTCGATTTGGCTGCAGAGTACATAGCCGGGGCAGAAGCCGCTCGAAACCAAATCCGTTCCGACGGCCTCGGCATATTATAGCGCTCTTTATAGTATCAGTAATACTAAGTGGCGGAAATCAACTAACCTGTGAAATTGGCTGCTCGGATTCCTGTCCATTCCGACAGCCTCAATGAAGTTGAATTTCGAATTACAAAGATAATCAAATTAAATTAATTCAGTTTGGCGGATTACACTTTTCAAATCCTTCAAACAAAATATACAAATATACAAACATATTTAAATTTTTTTTTTTGCGAATCAGGCACGAAACGAGGCGTACAGAAAACAACATTCAGACTACATGCCGTCCATTGTACTGTTTTCATGTCTCTTTTAATCTGTTTTAAATCTTAGCAGGTTTTGGGGTGTCAAAGAGCTCAGGTATTCGTCCGTCTACTCGTCGCGACCAAATGCCTCATACCTAGTTCTTGCAAAGGCGGGGCAGAAGCACAGAAAGTTTTCCGCCGTCTCTTCATCTTCAAAACAGGATGGGCATATGGAGTTGTCATGTACGCCTATAATTGCAGGTGTCTATACCACGTGAAGTGACCGGTCAACAGTCCAACTAGTTGCCTGCAGTCTCGCATGTTAAGTGAGAGCAAGTGTTTTGATAGTCCTTCTGAGATTGAAGGTAACATGAGTTTTGCCCATCTGCAACCTCTCGACGCCTCGCAGTCATTGCTGAGCGAAGTATTCACCCAGTTTTTGATGGTGGCATCGATGGCCGAAGTTGGGAAAACTATAGCTGGTTGCGGGCCGAGAAACATCTGATCCGAGCCTGTTCTGGCCAAATGGTCAGATGTCTTATTACCAGGTACTCCCGAGTGACCTGGCAGCCAGACGAAAGCCAATTCATTATGATTACCAACATAGTTTAGTCGAGACTTGCATTCCCGAACTAGTTTGGAAGTAGTTAGAGGGCTTGCCAATGCCCTGAGTGCAGCTAGTCTGCAACGTATACTCCTCCCCCTCCACCTACTTTCCACTACGTAGTCCATGGTCTTGAGAATTGCAAATACTTCGGTCTGGAAGACCGAGGCATATTCCCCAAGAGAAAAGTGAAGCTTATCCCCATTATCTCCTATTATAACTGCAGATCTTGATCCAGAGTCAATTTTGGAGCCATCAGTAAAGATTCGACAACGTGTTAGACCGGGCTCAGTGTTGGAATTGAACCAGCATTCAGGCTCAGGAAACTCAACGTTATAGAGTCTCATCAACAAAGGGAACGTTGGCGTACTATCCTGTGGCATTGAAAATACTCAAGTGTCTATATCTCTGCCGCCAGCAATTTCCTCCTCGCCCCGCACATATTTGCAATAATACCCACGTATGGACGAGAACTCCCATTAAAAACCCTGCAGATGAGTACCAGAGGTACGTTTGAAAAAAAAATCGGTACCACGAAATTTTTGCGCGCAAAGCAAAATATTTAAATACAGTACAGTTTCCCACGTATGTATGTACGTAACTCTCTCCACATTTATATATATACGGACATATATAAAACATTTTTATAATACAGCGTTTACATTCCCGTTTGCACAAAAAAAATGTTTGTCTCACCCTAGTAGTTATAGACTGTTGATATTCGCATATACATATGTACATATAAATACTCGCTGCACAAATAGCGGTTCGCTCACAATGCTCTCTTTGCCAACTATATCACTCGCTAGCATGGCTAACGAGAATAGCCTTTAACCGTACGGTCCATAACCGGGTACCCGGGTAACAATTTTGAACTTTAAAGTGCTGCTGTTCCTATAATAATGAAGATATCATCATGAAACTCCGGATCATCAGACATTTCGGCTAAACTTAGAGACTAGAAAAAAGTTTATCAAATTTGGTTAAATATATTAACCAAAAAATGAGTTTAATGTTTTTGCATTAAGGGGTCCATGACCAGGGTACCTGGGTACCTTAATGCAAATTACCTTAAATTTCAAAGAAAAAACGTTTGTTTAATTTTTATTTTTTTTTCATAATGTTTATTGATGTGTAAAATATGAAATGTAATTGTTTCTTAGTTAGTTAGTTAGTTAAGTTATAGGGTAAAGTAGGATCAAGGGCCACTGCGACCTAAAATATCTTTTGTATCCCTGCAATTAGTTCCTAGCCCTGACAGCCCAATATACTGTCAGCTTCTCTAATAAAAGCTAACAATAACTTGGTACACGAGTTCCTAATGTTGAGAAACTCGACTATTGCTGAGTTGAAGTATCTAACTCTTAGTCTGGCCAAAGCCGGAGAAACGCACAGAATGTGCTCCGATGTCTCCACCTCCTCGAGACATAGACGGCAGTCCGATTCGGTGGCGAGTCCAATTCGGTGCATATGGACGCGTAGATTGTTGTGACCGGTCAGATAACCGGTAAGCAACCTTATATTGCCCTATTTAGATTAATTATGTCCTTTCTGGAAAAAGGATACCCAAATAATTTGGCCTGTCTGAGGCCTCCTGTCTCAGCCCAATACCTAGTGCATTCAGAGCCCACCCACTTGGTGATTAAAGATTTTGAAGAGGTCCAACTAAGTCCGCAATAAGGTTCCGGTCCCATAAAGACAGACGAAGATCCTTTTCTGGCCAGTTCATCAGCGGCCTCTTTGCCTTCAATCCCGCAGTGTCCTGGTACCCAGCATAGTGTTACCTTGTTTTTCGTTGCCAAGAGCTGAACTGATAACCCTATTGGATAGAGATTTTATAGCCGCCTGGCTGTCTGAGAATATGATTAAAAAGCACCTTTCAAACCCTTTTCAAGGTTTAATCTGGCGCACGTTGCGATTGCTAGAACCTCAGCCTGAAACTCAGTAGGCCATGTGCCCATTGCAATCGAAAGTTAAGTGCCGGGACCATAGACACCTGCACCTGTTCTTCCCTCCATCCTAGACCCGTCGGTATACCAATGTATATATCTTGGATCTAGTTGAGGAGGCCCTTTTGACCAGACCTCCCGATCCGGTATTTTGACCTGGAAGATTCGACCAAAACAGATTTCTTTTTGTAAGGAGTCAGTAAGCCTGCTTGAACCCAAACCTGGGATTTTATCCAGAATACAACTGTGTTGTGAGCTCCTATAGCTTCATTAGTTATTTGCATTTGCAGGATCCTCGTGGCCGCAACTGATTGAACATGAGTATGTAGAGGAGTCCACCCTAAAACTGACTCCAGAGCCGCGGTTGGACAAGTTCTTATTGATCCTGAGACCGAGAGCAGCGCCAGCCTTTGGAGCTTGTTAAGGCGAGTAACGGTGGTTTTTTGTAGGGTTTTTGGCCTCTAGATACGGAGGCATAGGTTAGAATCGGACGGACCACCGTGTGGTAAATCCATCCAATCAACTTGGAATTCAGACCCCATGTCCGACCAAAAAGTTTTCTGCAGGCGCACATGGCTCGGGTAGCTTTCCTTAGAGTGTTGTCTAGGTGGGAATTCCAACTTAGTCTCTTATCGAGGATTACTCCTAGATATTTGAGTTCGTCGGAGTATTCAAGCACAGTGTATCCAAGGGTTACCGAACCCAGATTCGGTTTATACCTTCTTGTAAACGGTACGAGCAAGTTTTAAGCGGGTTCACATTAAGGCCCTCAATGGCACACCAGCTTGTTACCACGTCTGAAGTTGAACACATAACGTCTGACACCGTGCTGACGAGTTTTCCCGTGACAATGATAACTAGATCATCTGCGTATCCAATAGCATCAAACCCGTTTTCTTGTAGTTTAGTTAGAAAATTTAGAGCACTTTTGCCCAAGGATGTTGTTATATCAGGCTCGCGCAGCATAGCGTCAATCCACCCAACAATTCATAGATCCACACCTCTTCGGACAAAAGCCCTCGAGATGGATCTATAGGCAGTATTATCAAAAGCTCCCTCGACATCCAGGAAGGCGCACAGAGCAATCTCCCTAAATTCAAAGGCCCGTTCGATCTTACCGACCAGACACTGCAGAGCAAAGTCCGTCAACTTCCCTTTGACGTAAGCAAACTGAGTCTTATGTATGGGAGTTGAGAACCTCAAATTGTGTCTTATGTGAAGATCTAGCAATCTTTCGACTGTCTTAAGAATGAAGGAAGTCAAACTGATCGGCCGGTATGATTTACGTGAGTCAGACGGCCGATTGCCTGTCTTAGGGATAAACACAACGGATACCTTCCTCCAAGTATACGGTATGTATTCCCAAGAATAACTGGCCCTAAATAAACAGATCAGCGGGTCAATGACATAATCAATACATCTCTGAACCAGAGCCGGATAGATACCATCGCCCCCTGCCGCTTTAAAGGGTTCGAAGCATTATATTGCCCAAAGTACCTTGTCCCTGTCAAAGATGGAGCCAGACCTGGCTACGCTTCTCACTCTGGGGATCCCCTGTTCCGAGGAGTTTGCAGTCAACGGGCACAGCTCCATCGAGGAGCCAGGGAAATGCACTTCGAGCAGGTATTCCAGAGTTTCTCTGATGTTATTGGTGAAGGTACCATCTTGCCTCCTAAGGACTCCTATCCCATTGGAAGGCTCCTTTGATAGAATTTTGCGTAAACGGGAGGCCTCTGGCAGTGTCTTGATTGATTCACATTTTTGTCTCCACGATTCTCTTTTGGATCGTCTTATGAGTTTATTGTACTCAGTGAGACCAGCCCTGTAATCGTCCCACTGAACTTGTTCTTTTTGCTCCGTTGAAAAGCCTCCTGTCAAGCTTGCGTTTAGTATCCAGCTCCGCGCTCCACCAGGGAACCTTGCGTTTCATCAAGATGGAACTGGGAGATGTACTGTCGTGGAAGGATTCCAGCAGAACATTGTTGAGCACTCTCGCCGCATACTCCATTTCCTCGATTGAGTTAATTAAGGTTAGTAACGAGTCTGCTCTTGCCATTACTACATTTTTATAAAGGTCCCAGCTTGTTTTCCTGGGTGAGAAGGTTAGGTCCCGGAGTTGTGATCGTCCTAAGATTTCGAACCTTATGTGCTGGTAATCCGAGAGCGATGCCTCGCCCGACACCTGCCGACACGAAGAGAATCACTAATAGATCTGCTGCAGAGCGTGAAATCTAGTACCTCTTCTCTGGCAGCAGTAATAAAAGTAGGTTTGCACCCCCTATTTGCGAATTCTATATTGTTTTGCATAAGATATTCTAGAAGGTACTCACCCCTTTCATTTATGTCGGTGCTGCGCCACAACACATGGTGGGCGTTGGCATCGCAACCAATGATGAATTGTCGATTCGTTTGTTGGCAAAATTCGACAAGCTGCTGAACTTCCGCGGGAGGAATGGTGGGGATGTCACCTGGAAAGTAGGCGGATTCTATGAAAATTTCTTGCATTCCGCCTACCGTCAACACTTCGACGACAGCAGCTACTAGATCCCTGAAAATAAAAGGAGTAAGAGGTGCGAGATTAATGCTGTCAATGAGCAGGAGGGCGGCACGGGGCATGCCTTCCACCCGGTCATACACCAAACTTACTTGATTGCCTCAGCCCTCTTACTTGGCCTCCAGTATGCCAGGGCTCCTGGAGCAGGCCAATAGCGAAACTGCGTTCGCTGGCTAAACTGCAAAGTGTGGCAGATGCCCCCTTGGCATAATGCAGATTAGCTTGAAGCACCCTTATGGTGCTCATTGCTTCCTTTGGAGCGATTGACTGACGAGACTCTTCTTGTCTCGTCGGGACCCTTTGTCCAAATTAGCCTCCGCCGGGGCCCCAATGAGCGTCCCCCTTCCTTTGGCTCTTTGGTCTGCGTAGGTGACCTCAGGTGGAGTTTTATGTGGCCAAATCTATACGCAATTCTATATTTCATGGCCACTAGTTTCGTCATTGACGCGTGATCAATCAGGAGCACCAATTGAACTAACTGACCATTTGTCAGCCTGTTAGAGACTTTCAAGCTAGTTGTCGAGATTGAATTCTGAGCAGTAATTGTCAGAGTTTTATCATTGCCTAGCTGGAGACTCTGTGGGAAGTATCCTCGGACCACATGTGACCTAGGAAATTCATTTTCCTTCACAAGATTGACTTCAAGACCACACTTGGTCTTGATGTTCATGACGTTCGACCTTAACCACGTCGCAGTCTGAGAATTCGAGCAGACGACAAGAAGCCACCCAGCTCGGAGGACGCACCTTTCGAATTGCGGCTTTATGTCGTCCTTCGAGTACTCAATCGCGACGTCAATTATCGCCTCCTGTAGCAGTGCCAGTTGCTCTGCCGTGAGAGATTTGTTGACAGGGTCAACCGGAACAAAGCCCAGTTCCACACTACCCACCACCCGGCTGAAGGTGACTTTTTAGGCTCCGTATGAGCCGGTCTTGGCCTCTTCTTGGCATTGTCCTGAGGAGACTGCTCTTTGGAGCGAACACGTTTCAACTCCGCTGTGGTTGTCGAATTCGTTTTGGCAAGTTTAATGGCTTCTTCTCTAGATTTCCCATTATCTAAGGCGCGCTTAAAAATTCTCCTCTCCTTGGAGTTAAAGAACACGAACCCGGAAGTTGAGCCCAGACTGATTCGCTGCACCAAGTTGCCGACTTCCGTAAGCCCTGAGATTTCAGAGCAGACGCTGTCGGTGTCTGGTGTCATCGTGCTGCATGACTCGGAGTCAGATGCCGAGGCAAACTCCAGCCGAGCAGACAAAGCACTGGACGAAGGTCCGACAAACTCCGGTTCTCCAGGGGAGGTGGAGAGTGAAGGCCCACTGGCCTCCGAGATCTCCGCGCTGGTCTCTCCTGCAACGTGCCCAATGGCTGCAATGTTTGCAGAACAGAATACATCCTGTTTCCAGCCACCCCCAACGTGGAGAGTATAGCCGCACTTCCGACAGTGCCTACAGACAGAAGCAACCCCCAGGTGGAGTTGGGACTGTACATAGACTTGTCGGCTGACGGCCAATTGTTTCTTAGTTCAATTATTTATATTTTATTCATTATAAAATATTTCTAATATTTGATGTCTTATGTTAAGTCATTGTTGAGACATGGCAAACATTTTGATATTGTTTTAGTATGTTGATCGCAAACTGGTTTCTTGCAAATGCTGCAGACATTCTTCGTCTTTCTTTTCCTTTTATCTGGGAAAGAAGCGCACAAACAGTAGCTTCCTGTTATTGACTTTCTGCCATCTGCGGCCGTAGAAGTAGATGGTTGCTCGGTATAGGTTACCGTTTCCAGTGGTCTTCCCAAAAAGCTCTAAATTGCTGTTTTGGTGGAAAAGAGGCGAGTTACTTGGCGATTGGTTACTCTTTCTTCTATTATTGGCGCACAAGTATTCAGCAAGGTTACGCAAAAAGCGTTTTCTCCGTGTTGTTTGATATGGAACAGTTGTGTTTTTCTCATAAAATATAATGTATGCCGCGAAAGCACTAACATCGAGCATATTGCACAAAAACGACAAAGGCCACCTTTTTGTGTGTCTCTGTGTGGTATATTCCCGAAGCGTCTGGTCCATAACATCCACGCCACCTTTCGTTTTGTTATAAAAATTGATGATTTCTGGTTTGCCGTTTTCTTCTACAGTTGCATCATCATGCATAGTCGACAACATTATTACGGAATTTGTTTTCCTCTGTTTGGATGTAACCATAGTCACCTTCTCGTGGAAACCAAATTTGCTTGTCCCAATAGTCCACCTCTTATCGGCTTTCATTTCTGTTGGTATATAGGCTTTGTTTCGCCGCAGTGTTCCGACAATGCTAAATTTTACGGATATCAGCTGCTTTGCCAGTGGCAGCGTCGTAAAAAAATTGTCCATGGTGATATTGCGTCCGCTACCGTAGTATGGCCCAACCAAATCTCTGACTACTCTTTCGCCTACACCAAATTCGCGACCACTGTCTTGTTTGCCAGTATATATTTGGCCATGAAGAGGATATGAATTTTTAGCATCGCATATCCACCATATCTTGATACCGTATTTCGCAGGCTTCGATGGAATATACAAGGTAAATTTCTTTCTGCCGCGGTACGGATACAATTGTTCGTCGATTGTTAAATTTTCTGTAGGCACATAATATTTTGCGAGATTGGCGTTCAACATTATCTAAACATCTCGAATTGGAGCAGCTTTGTCTGTACGCTGCCTCTCGTTTCTTGTTCTCGCGTCATCAAAACGTATAAAACGAATAAGATCCCAGAAGCGGTTTAATCCCATTATTGCGGGGAATAGAGGATGAGACAATTGCGTCCAATAGTCCCTTGCATTTTCATCATTGGAATGATTTGCGCCTGCCATTATCAGCAATCCAATGTGTGCGTATATTTCTGCCACTGTCGTATCCCTCCACTCCAATTGACGCTTTGTTGGGTTTGCTGTATTGTAGGCATCATAAGTTGAATTTGCTTTTTTGTTGGTATGACGCACGATTATATCGACAATTTATATTTCGTAATGGACCACTGCGAGTTCTAATGATGTTGTGACTCCTTATTTGTTAACAAACAGGCACGTGCAATCATACTTTCTATTGTGCTTGATGTTGGTGCATTTTCTTCAACCATTTCAGTTTCATTGTCACTTTCTTCTTCAGTTACATCTTGCTCAATTTGCATTGGCGTGTCAATAGCGGCTGGAATTTCGTTGTCATTGTCCCAGTGTACACTCTCTGACTCTTGCACTTCTCCAGTAAATACCTCTTCTTCTTCCTCAATTGGCACTAAAGCGTCGTCCTCCTCAATCATATCATCAAGTATAGACTCAATATATCTGCTTCTGTCTTCTTCACTCAAACGCAGATATTGTCTTTCAATTAGAAATTATATTTTGCGGTTCATTTTGCTTGAACTTCACTGTTCCACTGTTCAACTGAAAATGACGAAATCTTTGAAATGTATTCAGCGTAGCTGAACATTTGCTACCTAAAAACACAAACAAATCTCAAGCAACGTCTCAGAGTTCAGTTAATCTCAAAACCAACGGAACAACACTGAGCCAAAGAGACCAGTGTCTTGAAAATTATGCAACTCAAACCACTCCATGATGTGTTGTGTAAAATTCAAAGAACTCTCCATTCCAGATAGGAATAAATTCGTAAGAGAGAACAATTATTGCAAAAACTGTTTAGCGTTTTCCCACCAAGGAAAATATTACCGAAGCAACTTCACTCTCTACTCCATTACCAGGCTAAACCTCAAGGGTCAAGCAACCCAAAATCCCAAAGAAATAAAGTCCCTGCCCAAGTGACACTTTACCAATGAATTCATTATACTCTGCCCAAACTGATGAGGAAAGAGTACTTTCACACTTCTCCAGAAGCACAGAAAAATCTCTATTACCAACAGCAATTATCCCTATTCTCCACAAAGAACAAAGATCGCAAATCCGAGCTATCATTGACCAAGGTTCCCAAAAAAACATTTTCAACATCGCGCGTTCAAAAGTTACTTGGTCTACCAACAGTGAAGAGCCATCTTGAAATTCTCGGAATTGGTGGACCAAAAATCCAAAACGCAAAGAAAATTTGCTCAATAACGATATTTTCTCCAGACCTTTCCATAAAAATTGCAACTCTCGCAATAATTCTACCCTAACTGACTCACTTTTTACCATCATGTAAGGTAAACCATATTGAACTCAGGAAGTACGCCACATTCCCTCTAGCAGATCCCGACTGTTTTGAACCCAAAAAACCAAAAAAATATGGTAGTTGATTGCCACATACTACCAAAAATACTGCTTCCAGGTTTCGGAAGTAATGTTGGTGGAAGCTTATTGGCCCAAAACACCATATTTGGGTGGATTTTAAGTGGCCCTATAAATGAACGAATCTCCACATTCTCTACTCAAGTAGTCGAAAGTTTAGCCGAATCTCTTGGTAATCTCCTCAAAAGACTTTGGGAACAGGAGGAAGTAACCTCAACCCCAAATCAAACAAATGATGATATATTCTGTGAAGAACTTTACAAAAGCACTACTTTTCGAAGAGAAAACGGTCGCTACGTAGTAAAACTCCCGTTTAAATCATCATTTCCCAATTCCATCGCTCTGGCGCACTTTGGACCCGCTGCTCAACAGAAATATATTAGTATAGAGCGAAGTATTGAGAAAAAGACAGATATTCAAGGAACATACTCGAAAGTCCTTGAAGAATACTTAACTCTAGACAATATGGATCTCACAAATTCTCAAAAAGTCATACGCGACGGCAAATACTTTTCATTTTGTCTGCCACATCACGCTGTTAAAAAAACCCGACAGCAAAACTACTAAAGTTTGAGTAGTTTTTAATGCGTCAAAACTCTCTCACTCTGGTGTATCCGTCAGGTCCTGTCCTCCAAAATTACCTAATGCTCATCATTCTCAAATGCCGGTTGTTTTCAATGGCGACATTGAGAAAATGTACCGCCAGATATACATCTATGAGGAAGACCAGGATTCCGCATATCACCCCAAACTCCAATTGAAGATTTCAAACTCAAAACGTTAACATTCCAAAGAAAAATATATGTTGACGATATTCTCTCGGGCGGATACGACTTGATGTCAGCTAAAGAATCGATATCTCAAACAATCGGTACCCTGAATTCAGCAGGATTCCCACTATAAAAGATAACATCAAATCACAAAACGCTGTTAAAATAAATTGCCCATTCTGGACTTCTAGACTCAGATTTCATCCAATTCCAAGACACTAGCTCCACAAAAACTCTTGGAATCAAATGCAATGCGGCAACAGACACTCTCTCTTATTATGCTGAACCGCTTCTAGACACAGATTTTATCATCAGTCGATCCGGCAGGATGGCTATCGCCCATAATGATCACTGCTACAGCAGCTCTGGATGGAAGGAGCAGACTGAGATAAAAACGTGAAACCCAACTCATTTCTTAAGTGGGACTCTTTTCGGGAAAATCTCTTTGCGATTAGAGATATTAAAATTCCACGATGGGTAGAATTCTCAGCAGAAAATACCATTCAGAATCATGGGTTGTTGGAAAAACCTCCCTGGACGTGGAAAACATATGTCACTAATCGAACATCCCAAATACTCGAAAACGTGTACAACGCAACTTGGCGACACGTTTCCAGCGGTGATAGTCCAGCTGACTTAGGCACGCGTGGGACCAAACCTAAAGATCTAAAAGATTGCTCACTGTGGTGGATCGGTCCAGGATGGCTAATAAAGTCACCGACGCGATGGCCACAATCTTCGTAAATCAAACCATCTCCTCCAGAACAAAGGCAGATAAGAGCATTCCATGCTTTTGAACATATTGACTTTATTGACCGATTCTCCTCCTTTTCATGATCACTCCGAGTAGTGGCATTTATGTATCGTTGTGAACATAAAAAAACAAAATGGCTATCCCACCCACTTTCACTCTAACTCAGGAAGAAGTATCTCAAACAAAGTTGCAATTAATCTGAAACGCCCAACTTAAATACTACGGTCACATTGGAAGTTGGAAATCCAATAAGCAAGAAGGACTCATTACTAAATCCAAATCCCTTTTTAGACAAAGTAGGCATATTACGCGTGAAGGGACGCCTCGCTTACTCTGCCTTGAGTTATAACGATCGTCACCCTATCATCATCCCAGATGATTCAGAATTCTGCTCCCTTCTCTCTCTAAACTACAGGTGTGGATTTTGCTGGTACATTCGGTCGCCGAGGATTACCACACAAACTCAAACGGAACGGAAAAGCATTCATCGGTGCTCAGCGAAGCCTCACTAGGGAATTATTTGCGTTCCTCAATGAAACATCCGCAGAAATTGCCAACACATATGCTGTGCAAGGTCTCTCCTGGCAATTCATTCGGCCGTATGCTCCTCATATGGACGGATTGTGGGAAGCCGCAGTGAAGAGTTTTAAAATACCCCTCACTAAGGTTGCTGGGAACCATAAATTCACTTACGAGGAGTTCAACACTCTTCTCGTTCGTATAGAAGCGGTGCTTTATTGTCGCCCACATTCTCCAGCATCACAAGACCCGTATGACTTGCAAGCGCTAAACCCAGGTCACGCGACCGGAGATGGCAGCAGTCTTTAACCGGCAACAGGCCCTTAAAGCAGCCACCCTTAACGCAGCTGGAGGAGCGGGTGCTGGAATTGACAGTATGTAGAGGGTATCTCTGTGGCAGAAATCTTGCCAATGGCATACTTCGAATAAATTATTTTTTAATTGTTTAAAACTATGTACCTGAATAATAATTTAATTTTGATATTGTTGAAGTTTTTGTGAATAAATAAGGTTTATCAAATGTTTCTGTATATGTTGCAAATGCATTAATATTCACTAAAATACTTATATGTACGTTTAACATTCATTTAAAATAGTGAATCTTAGGGTTAATAAAATATATACGTTTTTAATAAAACACAAATACCTTTACTATCGCATTTCTAACAACACAAAACTAAATTCCGACAGCTCAACAACACAGCTGAAGTTGCGATACCGTATGTTGTCTAAAATGAGTTACGGAATAACAATGTTGTTAACATCTGTTGTTTAGCTGAGTTGGCAACTTCGAGTGTGGTTAAAAAGTTACTGAATCGCGCTACAGGACTACAGCAAGTGTCGGCTGTGCTGCCGTAACCATTCGCTGCACTACTGCCACGCCTTCCGGTGCGGAGTTGCGCACCACATGCTCCTGCACCGAAGTTCTGCCGAACGAAAATCGAAGATCAAACCCCAGTCGTCAGAGCCAGCGATCGTCGAGGGATCAAAATGCGGGGAATAAAAGAAAATAACTCTTACGCCAATTCGGAACTTATTTTATGAAGAATGTTCATATGCATGCTTTTATTTTTCAGCTAATAATTCAATTATTTAAACTGACATGCGAATTAATAAGTAGTATGAATACATATGTTAATATGTAATTAGAATTTGCATTTGCATATTTTTGATATTGAATTGCCGTCGGCATTTTGCATTTCGAAAATAAAGTCAATATCATTCATTATACACATTTTATATGTATATATGTATGTATATACATATGTATGTACTAATACAAACTAATAAATTTCTAAAATTAATCTTACGTGCAAGCTAATATTTTGCGTACATACGCACATATTAAAATACAAATGCACACTTGTTCACGTGCCATCAACATGCGCAAACTTCTTTTCTTACTTCCCGCTAAGCCACAGAAATCGACAAGCACGCCGGCGCCTTGAGTCCTAAACTATTTCATTCATAAACTGCCCAAGCGTATTTGTAGCTATTCATTCATAAATTGTACCACATCTTGAAATCTGCCCGCGAAGCACATTTGTTGCGATCTTGCAAAAATTTATAAATTTCAACATTTTCGTCGTCAGCTTTGCAAGTATAGGGGCGTTCGCTTTTTTAGTAGTTGAAAAATAATTTAAAATATGTATATTAAGCATTCCTCACCTAATACGAGATTCCTTTACTAAATTCATATCGAATACATCAATATTTAACCATTGCGAACCATTCTTTACTAAAAACCTACTCAAAATATATCAATTCAATATTAATAATTTCGCCCCTACAATCATCAAGCGTAAGTTTGAGGAAATGATTAAAAGAGTAATGCAAGTATTTGCACAGTAACACTAAAACAACTCCTGAAATTTCAGTGATCTTATCAAACTTGGGTTAAGCCAAATTTATACAACAGTTGATTTGAAAGCAGGATTTCATCAAATTTTGTTAGAAGAAACTCACAGTGAAAAGACTGCATTTTCGGTCAATAACGGTAAATATGGTTTCGAAAATTGCCGTTTTTCCTGAAAAATTGCCCAAGCATATTTCATAAAAGACAGAGAGGCAATAGGAAAGCATTGTCATGTCTACACAGATGACGTTATGATATTTTTTAAATCAACAGAAGGGCATATAACATATGTATGTATGACAAAACTCTTGCAAGCAAATATGTGACTAGCACTAGAAAATTCCATATCTTTTTACACGGAAGTAGAATTTTTATTCTTTGGCAATTTCAAGGCCTCAAACGAAATACCTTAGTGGCGATAATAGCTACGTACCTGCCACGAGGTCGAAGTATATAAAACGAAAGCTAAACGCTAAAGCAATAGGCGCATTTAATAGAATTAGTTTCACCAATTTTAAATAAAAAACAAGTAAGAAAAGCTAAATTCGGGCGAAACCCATTTATCATAATGCAAGTTGAAAACAACAGTCATCAAAATCGGTTCAGTAAAACGACATTTCTAAATATCTTCACATTACCGATATATATATAGAATATGACTGAAATCGGACTATACATTTTTGGTTGTACCTCGACACTAGCGTCACCTATTGATGTTTTCTTTCCTTTTCTTTTTAGTTAACATATGAGTTTAATCAGAGAAGTGATCAGAAGAACCAAAATTACTTCGGCTTTTATTGTGAATAAAATTTGTAATTCCACTCGGGGGAACATACCTCAACTCGGAGGTACAAACCACGAGCAGACTCGCAGCCACCATAGCTCGAGGGTACATACCACAGTATTTCTTATAAGCATGGCAACTCAAGAACATTATCGATTGAAAAATTTTCTTCTATAAAAATCTGAAGCTCCCAAGAAAAAATGATTGCATATTAATTTCTTCAAGAAAATTTACAGCCACGGCAAAGTATTTTTTTACCTAATAGAAATAATGAAAAATATTGCTTGTAATTTTTCTTGAGAACTTTAACCCTTTTAGTACAAAAAAAATTAACCGTTGAAGCTTAAAATATGAAAATTCAAGTTCAATAGGTTTGGGATGAATTTCCACTAACATATTGGAAACATCAGTTCGAAAACTTATGGAATTCAAAATATCTCTTTTTGGAAGTTGATTTGAAGTGCAGTCCAACCTATATTCCATTGAAACGACAGTCTTTGTCAATCAATAAAATGTTTATACTCCTTCTTATTTTTATCTCATCGCTTCGCTTTGCCTTTGTGACAAATACCAATGAAATTTAAAGCAAAATTGACAACTTTGTTGTCAAACTATCTCGTAAATGTTACCTTTCCATCGGTACTGAAGCATTCCGCACAAGTTCCACATCCACGTTTTGCCATTGCCTTAAGGTCAGGTAGTGGGGACTGACTAAAATGATGAGCCCGTACTGTTTCAGTCGCTGGGGATTCAAGCGTCATAAAAAATTTTGTACAGGGTAAAAGAAGGGAATTAATTAGCGAAGTGAAGCTTGTCCCCTTTTTCGTCGGCAGGAATACGTTTAACTAACTCTAACACAATAGCTGCCGATGGATTTCGCCAGTACCGCATTTAAATTTTAAACTCATAGGGCATGCCGGTTTTTCCGCAAAAGAAAAGTACTTTTATTCCCCATGGGCATGGCTTCCCTTTAACACACTTTTTTGGAGTAAATTTTCCTTTGAAATTCATAATTATTAAAAATTATAATTTGTTCATCTACGGCGTAAATGGAACGGTAAAATTTCTTCAAGATCCTCATAAACTTTGAAATATTCTACATCGGAATTGCTCTCAAGAGCTTGCAATATATTTTCCTCTGTCAAAACACGTCGGGAAGTCATAACCACAATAAGAGAGTAGTAGTACTACGAATAAACGCAAAAACCAATACAATTTTTCACTCGAATTATTGCTGTCCGAAAAAACAATTGAGAATTTTGCACCAAGCTCGTAAAACGGTAAACTTTTTTCCTCGTTTTGTTTCGTGACCCTAAATCGCACGAAAAGTAGTATTGTTTTTTTTAATTTAATTACGCTTTTCGCTAATACTTTAGTGCTTAAATAGAATAACGATCAACTGCGTCTGGAGAATTTAACTTAAGAAACGCAATGAAAAACAAGCAAGAAAAGCTAAATTCGGGCGAAACCGATTTTTATATACCCTCGCTATGTATTTTTGTATGGGCGGTGCACATAATTTCATAAAAACCCCGTTTTTTTTGTTTCAAATCGCTGCTAGTATTAAGCTTTACTCGGTTTTTCCCAAAAAATACTGAAAAACGATTTTTTTTGCATTTTTTAAAATTTCCGTTAAATGGAAGTTGGGCGTGCTATGGTCCGATTTCAAAAATTATGGACAGTGATGCTAGTGATATCAAGGACAATATGTTCACGAAATTTTGTGACGATACCTTGCATCGTTATTGAGATACCTATAAACGTTTTTTTATAAGTGGGCGTGGTAAAAAATGTATCGCGAGGGTATATAAAAATCGGTTTCGCCCGAATTTAGCTTTTCTTACTGGTTTTTTATTTTTTATTTTGTTAGTTTATATAAAATATATACAGTAAACAATTTAAAAACATAAAATGCTTTCTTTAAAAAAAAAATGCATACATGCAAAGTAAAAACATTTCAATTGGGGTTCACTGCTAGAGAAGCAAGGCTACTGGAGAACATACGAGAATGCCGCCAATTCGATTATTTAATGTAAGGCATGCTTAAATAATTTAAAATCTACAAAAAGGCAAAAGTGTTGTGTGCCAAGCCATTTTATAAGAAAAGTACTAATTTTCACGTGTCTAATACAATTTTTTTTCTTAAATTAAAAGAGAGCAACACAGGCTACCCTAAGGCAGCGTGCAAGAGTGAGAGATCTACAAATTTAACCAACCTTCTATAATTGAATCATGGTTAAATTTAAATATCACAATGTAGGTTATATATAAAGAAAAAATAAAATTGAATTAAAGTTGGTTATCCAGTATGTATAGCACCTTAGGTATTGCAAATACTTTTGATTGGTTTCTGTGTCGTTGATGCGTACCCTTTGCACCATACACAAATATCTTTCCCTTCATGACACTTAGCACTCGTCCCATTCTTACAGTCACACTGCAATTGTCCGCCGTATGATGGCTATCGTCCTACTGACCCTCAAAAACTTATTTCCTGTAATTCACGATTAATAAGATAAGCAATCATGAACTAGCCGCGGGGTCGAGTGAGTAGCGCTGCGTGCTATAACTCCATATGCCGCTGAGTTTAAGGCTCGAAACTCAGCCAGGGCAAGTAAAATCTAAGTCATAGAAAAAGTATTTTTCTAATAGCGGTCACCCCTCAGCAGGCAATGGCAAACCTCCGAGGGTATTTCTGGTTCCTCCCTCTATTTTATTTATTAACAGTTGTGATTCGCGACTTTACTAATTATCTTTTTTTCGGCTGTGCCACGTGAGTGTGTTACTGGCAGTCTGATTATTGCATAAAACAAAGTGAATATGCCTCCTGAACCCCTCATGGGGAACAGGCTCAAAGCACTGGCCCAACATCCTAGCCCACGAACCAAACAAAGAAAGGAAGGAAAAGCCATTTGACAACTGAGGATTTTTCTTACTTTACCACCAATAAAAGCAATCCACCATCGAAACAAAGCCCTTATCAAAGTTTAGTGTGTTTGCCAAAAAAAAGTTTTTGATTCGATTAGCACCGAAGTCGAAAACGTCAGCAAACTACGCGATTGTAGTTTACTTGTGCTTGTGAAAACGCAGAAAATTGAACATAAATTTCTCAAATCAAAAGATTTCGGCGCATTATGTCTCATTTCAGTGTCGCTTCAAAAAACATTAAACTCCAGTCAAGGTACAATATAAGATAAAAATCTCATTCCAACTCCCGATGACGAAATATTTGACGACCTTAAGTCTCGCAGTTAAACATATTTACAAGTTCACAAGAAAGGTGGACGATAAAATAACTCCGGCTGGAGTGGTTCTCATCACATTCAACTTATTCGAGGCTCCGAAAACCATTGATATCGATAGCAAGGTAACATACAAACGAAATAACTCCATTCTAGTTTCACCGCTCTGCGCTAGTCGATCATTCCGGCCACCGAACGGTCTCGGCTCAGTAGGTGGCCAACGACCCAGTTGAAATGAATCCTGAACAAGTAGCCTCGAAACCCTACACGGGTAGTGCCGCCGCTGGAACCACATCGACGGTGCCGAAAGGGCTGAACGGCCAAAAACACACATTTGGTCCCCCACAGTGACTGGAAGTGGTTATGCCTCTAAAAGGAAAGCCATCCTCTGGGGAAACCGGAAGCACTACGTCCCGGAGGGAAAGTTGTTCCGTTGGGAAAGCTAAGGGCGACCTACCCCCATAGGCCTGCCAAGGCCACCCCTCTATGCAAAGTGTTGTGGTCGAGCGCATGAAGGCAGCTGAGTGTGATGTACATAAGTGGAAAGCCGGGCGGACCCGGCAACCAGCTCGATGATGGAAAAACCGCTCCAAATACCAAATACACTCAATTTGCTCTAATAAATACCGAAAAAACTGAGTTTTTGCATTTTTCAAAAACTTCCGTTATATGGGAGGTGGGCGTGGTTATTTACCGATCTAGACCATTTCCAATATGAACCTACCCTGTCCAAAGAGCAATCTACGTACCATGACATATCTCAAACTTTACTTTTAGTTATTGTAACCACGGACAGACGGACGGCCGGACAGTCAGGGCTAAATCGATTCCTCTTTTCATTCTGATCATTTTGGTATATATATGGCTATATCTATCTCGATTAGTTTTTGCTGTTAGAAACAACCGTTATGCGAACAAAGTTATAATACCTTGTGCACAAGTACGCTCGGGTATAATAAGTATGTCACTCAGCTGTTCTCAACAAAGGCTTAATTTTAATAAAAGAATTATTAAAATCGGTTCAGCACTTTGAAAGCCAAACCATGACAATATAATAGTATAGACATGCATACATACAGCAATTTATATGAGCATTTGATTGTGCAGCAGTTCTCCGTCAACACGAAAATTCTACGGTGCTGAGTTTTCATTTACAAGGCGCTCCCATGAGATAGGTCATGTCAGCTGACACGTTTGGTCTTCTCTACGGCGGTGGGTAACTAACTGCGCTTTAGTTCACTTGTTCTGCGTTCATTTGTACACGCAATTCAAAGTTTTTGCTTTGTTGTTTTACTCTCTTAGCAATATACATACATACATATGTATTACTTGACTTAATTATGTTATGCAGTAAAAGATGAGAAGTGATGGAAGACAGAAAGAGTGTGTGTCACAAACGATAAAGGCACACGCACACACACAAAGCACGCTACGCTCTAGGCTGCGTTTGGCGAATGAAAAACCTAATGCTTGCAATATTTTTGGCTTTTTGAAAACTTCAACCAAAAAGGAAAGGCGCTTGATTTCGGAAAATTTTAAAAATAAGTATTTCACTCGCGAGCCTAGGGCAAATGCTTTATTTAAAAAAAAAGTTTATAAAAATCGCTTCAAAACGATTTTATATAATTATTATAGAGTTAAACATATTTACAAGTTCACAAGAAAGGTGGACGATAAAATAACTCCGGCTGGAGTGGTTCTCATCACATTCAACTTATTCGAGGCTCCGAAAACCATTGATATCAATAGCAAGGTAACATACAAACGAAATAACTCCATTCTAGTTTCACCGCTCTACTCCTCCACTTTAAGAAACAAAATTCAGAAAAAAGAAGATAAAATCATAAGCAACAACACAGATCACGTAGCAATAACTGTCACGGAATAACTGTCGCAGCTTCCTTCGCAAATAATATTTCAATGCAATGCAATAACCTGGCTCCCCTTATTCAAAAACGCTTACAAATTCAATTCAGCCTCAACTAGAACTATACAAAAATATTCAACAACAAACACAGCACCCAACTCTCCAAAGCTCCAACACAACCACAAATGCAACAACAACTCGGGTATAATAAGTATGTCACTCAGCTGTTCTCAACAAAGGCTTAATTTTAATAAAAGAATTATTAAAATCGGTTCAGCACTTTGAAAGCCAAACCATGACAATATAATAGTATAGACATGCATACATACAGCAATTTATATGAGCATTTGATTGTGCAGCAGTTCTCCGTCAACACGAAAATTCTACGGTGCTGAGTTTTCATTTACAAGGCGCTCCCATGAGATAGGTCATGTCAGCTGACACGTTTGGTCTTCTCTACGGCGGTGGGTAACTAACTGCGCTTTAGTTCACTTGTTCTGCGTTCATTTGTACACGCAATTCAAAGTTTTTGCTTTGTTGTTTTACTCTCTTAGCAATATACATACATACATATGTATTACTTGACTTCATTATGTTATGCAGTAAAAGATGAGAAGTGATGGAAGACAGAAAGAGTGTGTGTCACAAACGATAAAGGCACACGCACACACACAAAGCACGCTACGCTCTAGGCTGCGTTTGGCGAATGAAAAACCTAATGCTTGCAATATTTTTGGCTTTTTAAAAACTTCAACCAAAAAGGAAAGGGGCTTGATTTCGGAAAATTTTAAAAATAAGTATTTCACTCGCGAGCCTAGGGCAAATGCTTTATTTAAAAAAAAAGTTTATAAAAATCGCTTCAAAACGATTTTATATAATTATTATAGAGTTAAACATATTTACAAGTTCACAAGAAAGGTGGACGATAAAATAACTCCGGCTGGAGTGGTTCTCATCACATTCAACTTATTCGAGGCTCCGAAAACCATTGATATCAATAGCAAGGTAACATACAAACGAAATAACTCCATTCTAGTTTCACCGCTCTACTCCTCCACTTTAAGAAACAAAATTCAGAAAAAAGAAGATAAAATCATAAGCAACAACACAGATCACGTAGCAATAACTGTCACGGAATAACTGTCGCAGCTTCCTTCGCAAATAATATTTCAATGCAATGCAATAACCTGGCTCCCCTTATTCAAAAACGCTTACAAATTCAATTCAGCCTCAACTAGAACTATACAAAAATATTCAACAACAAACACAGCACCCAACTCTCCAAAGCTCCAACACAACCACAAATGCAACAACAGCACCAACCTCTATCAATGCTTCTATTCTCTTAACTCATCAAAAGCAATCTCCATTCTCTTTTCTTAACACCTCTCCTCTCCCTGATCAAGATTATCTTTCTCTTCTCCACCAAGAGGCACTACCAAATATCATTTAAGGGCCGTACACATACAACTTTCCTCGCTTTACTTGACATTCTCCAGCTGAAAGCAGGGAGTGGATGAAGCGTAACAGTGCACAGGCATATCCCACATCAAGACCGTAGTCTACGATGCGAAATCGTACCCTTCAAAACGATACCCTGTTTTTCACTGAACACTATGGATCTAGATCCGCAGGGTATCAAAAGAAACCCTTCCCCCTTAATCCAGGGTATCATGCGTCTCCGTGCCCGTGGATCGTTTGCAGTCGGGGCACTTTTCTGACTGTATTCGAACGGCACCTTCCGGATACCTGTCCGCCTCTGGGAGTAACAGTAGACTTACTGCGGCATGGGGCTCTGCGGTAGTCGATCATTCCGGCCACCGAACGGTCTCGGCTCAGTAGGTGGCCAACGACCCAGTTGAAATGAATCCTGAACAAGTAGCCTCGAAACCCTACACGGGTAGTGCCGCCGCTGGAACCACATCGACGGTGCCGAAAGGGCTGAACGGCCAAAAACACACATTTGGTCCCCCACAGTGACTGGAAGTGGTTATGCCTCTAAAAGGAAAGCCATCCTCTGGGGAAACCGGAAGCACTACGTCCCGGAGGGAAAGTCGTTCTGGTGGGAAAGCTAAGGGCGACCTACCCCCATAGGCCTCCCAAGGCCACCCCTCTATGCAAAGTGTTGTGGTCGAGCGAGTTAATATCGTTCGCACGATATGAGTTAAAAAAATATCTTTTATCGCTACGCCGAAATGCGTGCTCTTTATTGATCTTCTAAAAACTGTCTTACATTTTGAATTCTTAGTTCTATTTATACTATTGAGATGTGGTGGTAGTTATGGTAGTGGATTATTCCATTGTCAGTTGTTTGTTGTTTACGAGTGTAGATATCTATTGTTTGTAGTGATAGTGCATTTCTATTGTTCCAATGATTGTCCGTTGCTTATGTGCAGGTCAGTTGTTTGTTGTTTACATGCATTTCTCGGTAATGCATGTTTATCTGTTGTTTACGTGTTGATAATGCATTTCTCGGTAATGCATGTTTATCTGTTGTTTACGTGTTGATAATGCATTTCTTGATAATGCATGTTTTGGTTGTGGAAACGTTGTGCCTTGTGATGACGTCATTAACTCCCCTCCTTCTTAAAATGAAGCGTCCTCGCTACACTGCTGCTAGGTGTTGTTGTTGAAGACGGTTGAGTTCGATTTCGTAAAGTTCGTCCATTCGCCTTTGTCTGCCAAGTGTTCTTTTATTTTCGCAGTATCGGCAGAGGTGTACTAGACCATAAGGGTGACTGCTAAGGTAAGGAATGCAATTATGATGAAAAGTGTAAACTGTACAGGGTTCTCCTCGACAGGTATTAAAAACGTTGAGAGTTCTTGAATGTTGTTGAATTTGTATTTTGAGTCTGAGGAAAGGATACGGAGTACCTCAAGTTTTTCGCTATGTTGGTTGTGTATAACTTCTCTGAGTTGTTGTTGATGGTTATAATAAGTGATGCCATCGATGTTTGTAGATTCTTTAAAATGTATTAGTTTTGGGCCTGATATATGCATGTTGTTCCAAGTATGCTCATAATCCGTCAAGATGTGACCAGTCTCTAGGATTCGGAGTGGGGCGTTATTCTCATGGATTGTTTCGCATTGCGCAGGATTGTCTTTTAATATTTTTAAAGTGCAATTATCAGAGGGTTCTGATTTACAAATAAAGGTACTAATATAATTTTTACATTTTGATACTCTTTGATAATCGTTACATTTTGCAATCTTAGGATCTAAATTAATTTTACCATGCTTATGTGCTAAAGGATATACGTTAAATAGGTTACATTTAGTTTCAAGAATAGGGTATTTGTATATTGTTATAATTGCATGTTGTAGGTAACAGATATGAATGTCCGCATATTCTAATATATTGATTATTGGAAGATCCAACTGTTCATGGTTTATTAACTCATACACATCTTTCAAATTTAATGTGCCAGAATAAAAATTATTATTTTTCGCAAAATTAATAGTGTTCGCTATTGATTGAAGTTCATTATAGACTTCTGATATAACAATATTTTCGCTAATTGTTTTGGGATCAAGAGTTTCGAGTATTCTTTCGAACTGTGAGTTAATTGTTTTTTGCTTATTGTTATTTTCTATTAGCATATTAAGTGACGTTTTAATTTCTATAAGGTCATTGTGGTCTGGTGTGCCAGTGATGAATTTAAGGATGGAACCAAGGAAGTTAAGTGATCTCTTTGGTCTGTAGATATTTGGTATGAGTTGATTTTTTAAAGTTTCAATTCTGTTCACTAAAATTTGAGTCTCAGGGTAGTTTTCTAAATTATATGTAGATTTCATTACACTTTCGTAAGGCGCGAGTATTTTTGAAAGATTAGATATGTGATACAGGAAAGCTGTATTCTGATAAATGTAAACAGGATCTGTTTCCACTAGTACATATTTTCTATTGGTTAAGTCTATTATATTATCGCTAAGTGCGATAGGGAAAAGTAAGATAAATACTACTCCGTACATGCCTTCACTCTGATGTTGTCCTTATGTATAATGAGTCCTTTATTTGTTGTTATCGTTTTTCCGTTGTCTTCTTTAACTATATGTTTCGCGTATGTTTTTACGTTTTTGTTCCGTCTATGCGTCTTGGAGTATATAACATCACCTTGTTTGTAATTCAGCTGTTTGCGATTGTGGTTGTGGTATCGTAAGACTCTGTCTTGGTTTTGTTGAAGGCGCTCTTTGATGCCAGGATACCCCTTTTGGTTGAAGAACACGTCCTCGGGTTTCTCGTTGGTCACTGAATGGATTGTCTTATTGTATTGTCGGACTGCTTCGTATATCTGTTCGTCAGGTGCTGAACTGTGTTGGTGTGCCAAGACTTTCGCGAGTTCGATTATCGTGCTATGCGTACGTTCGACTTGCCCGTTTGTAGTAGAATGAAAGGCAGGAGTTTTGGTGTGTGTTATTTGTAGTCGTTTGTAAATTTGTTGTGCACATATGCTAGTGAGTGTTGACTCGTTATCAGTCATTACAAACTTTGCGTTTGGGTATATTTGTGAGAGAATCTCGTCAACGTATTTGTATGTATCTTTTTTTGAGGGTATTTGTCTCAAATGGCAAAATTTTGAATATTTGTCGGTTGAGCTAATGTATATGTTATTGCTCATATAAAATAAGTCTAAGTGTATGCATTCGCCTACCTTGTTTGGTATTGGTGCTGAACCTATTGGTTGTTTATTTGGTCGGCGTTCATACTTGTTGGTAAGACATATTTCGCAGTCTTGTACTTCTTTTTTACAAGCGTCACGGATGTTCGGCCAGTAATATCTGAGTGAAATTTCCTGCGCGTTATTTTTATAATTTCTGTGAGCACGTCTGTGTGTGTCTTGTATGATTTGTTTTTGTTGTTCGGTTTCGGTGATGTCGTCTACCATTTTTTGGGCTAATACGATTGATACGGTCGGAAATGTGTCAATAATGTCGTTTTCGACGTAAAATAATATTTGCTCGTCTATTTGAAGAGCGTTAGTTACCTTTGGTCTAATTATATTTTTTAGTCTGTCCAGTAATTCAGCTTTGGTGTTAAAGAAAAGTGTATGTCGACTGTTAGAAAAAATATTTTGTGATGATATTTCGATTAGGTTCGCATCTGATTGTTTTATAACAATTTGATTTTTAAAGCAGTTTAATGGTTGCTTTACTCGTTTGAGTTTTTGTGTTGGTGAGCTTTGTGCCGAATGTTGGGAGTCATCCGAATTTGATGTGTTGTTTATTTGCTGGCGAGAAAGTGCATCAGCGACAACGTTCTGGTGTCCAGGTTTGTAAACAAGTTTTGCGCCGTATTCTTCGATGAAATTCTTCCATCTTTTTAATTTTGTATTGGGGTTTTTTTCCGATATGGAGAAGATTAAAGATTGATGGTCAGTGTAAATAGTCAACTCCGCTATACCATATAAGTAGTTGCGGAGTTTCTGTAATGCCCACACAATTGCGAGTAACTCTTTCTCATTTGTAGAGTAGTTCTGTTCTGTTTGGCTGAGTGTTCGTGAAATAAATGATATGGGTTTTTTATTTTGGGATAATACAGCTCCTATAGCGTAATTGCTAGCGTCCGTGGTTAATTCAAAAGGTTTATCAAAATTTGGTTGGAAGAGTTCAACCTGGGTTTGCAGTTCTTCTTTTATTTTGTTTAGTGCTTCTAGTGCAGGTTCGTCTAAGGAGATTTTTATTTTTGCACTTTGATTTTTTGATATGCCACCGTTGTCTCCTCTGAGGAACGTAGTGAGTGGCTTGACGATGGCTGCAAAATTTTGTATAAATTTTCGATAATAACTGGCGAGACCTAGAAAGGATCTGAGTTCCCTCAGCGATTTGGGAATAGGAAAATCTTTAATAGTTTGTATTTTTATAGGGTCAACAGTTATCCGGTTATATTTTATTATGTGTCCTAAGTATTCTACAGAGTCATGAAAGAAGTGTGATTTCTCATTCGAAATCTTCATGTTGGCTTGGTGAAGTGCGTTTATAATTATGCGGATATGTTCGATATGTTCTTCGGGAGAGGAAGAATAAATGAGAACATCGTCTATATAAACGTAAGCGAACTTCCCGATATATGGTCTAAGAATATCGTCCACGCATCTTTGAAAAATGGATGGGGCATTTTTCAGGCCGAACGGCATACGAAGGAATTCGTACTTAGCTCCATTTACACTAAAGGCCGTTTTTTCTCTGTCAGATTCATTAATAAGGATCTGATGGAAGCCAGACTCTAAATCTAAAGTAGTAAATACCTTTGCATTACCTAAATTCTGTATGGTCATAGCCACATCAGGTATGGGGTATCTATCTGTGATAGTTTGAGCGTTTAGCTTCTGAAAGTCTACGACCATTCTGCGCTTAGGTTTCCCTTGTTCATCGGTACCTTTTTTAGCGACTGTCCAAATGGGAGAGTTGTACGGACTTTTGCTGGGTTGAATTATTTCATTTTTTAAAAGTTTGTTAATTTCTTTGTTAATAAACTCATTATCCGACATAGGGTACGGATATTGCTTTGTCCAAATAGGATCGTCGGAATTCGTCCTAATGGTGGCTTGTATCGTGGTAGTAAATGGTAGTATGGCGTTAGTACTTTCATTTTTTTGCATTATTTCGGCGATTTCCGCCCTGAATTTTTCATTATTAATTGTATAATTTATTCTCTGTACAGAGTCACTTTCTTTCTTGGCCCTATATTTATAACTGAGCTTGTACTCGAAAAGGTTGACCTCTGCTTTGATTGCTCTGAGCCCCTGTTCGCCCAGAAGCATATCAAATTCTTCTAATGCATCTGTTTCAAAAAATGTGAGATTATGTTCTAATAATGTTATTATTTTTTTTGATTTGGTTATTGAGTGACCATGAAGAGTTTTTACTTTTACAGGTTTAATTTGAATAGGCTTACCGATATTGCATTTTGTACTTATATAGTTATTTGTTGCTCCAGTGTCGATGAGGATGTTTATAGTTTTGCCTGTATCCCTGCAGTGGCGTTGCAGACACGGCAAATCGTTCATACGCCTAAAAAAGCACTGCCGGTCTCGTATTCATCATCATCGTTATGTTCTGGTGCAAGCGATTGCAGTTCTTCGTCGCGTGTTTGGTTTACCCGCTGTACCTTCTGTTGTGTGTTGAAGTTGCGAGATGAAGGATTTCGTTCTCTCTTCTGTGGTTCTCCTCTGAATGGGTTATTTGGAGGTAGCCCTTGGTTTTGGCGGTTATAGCTGTTTTGTGGGGGTGCAGGATGGTTTCTGTTGAAGTTTGTAGATCTCATGTATTGGTGTGATTGATCTACTTCCATTGGTTGTTGCTGTTGCCTGGGTGCATTTTGTGTATATTGCACTCGCACGTCTGGTCTGTATCTTCGTGGGTCCTCGTGATATCTTCTGTTCTGAGGAGGTTGATGCTGCGGTGTATTGTTCGGTCTGTGTGAGGAGTTCTACCTGTGCTCGTAGAGTTGCGATGTCCTGAGCCATTGTATCGTCTTGTGGTATTGGGCGCAGAGAGTTGAAAATTTGTTGGCGTTTATCGCGTGAGTCCAGGGTGAAGGATTCTCTTTAAAATCAGGAATCTTTTATTTCACTTTTCACTTTTTTTTTTTCGGTTTAGGCTGCCTGCTATTTCAAGGTTTGCCTTTTTACGCGACTGGATAAACTTATTATATCTCACTTTTTTCAGAGACTGGTTTTGTACTTTTCTTCAAAGCCGTGGAATTTTTTATTTTATTATCCTGTAGTTTCGAGGATATTTGGCTGTAGTCAAGAGTTTAGACCGGTTGAGCCCCCAGTTAATATCGTTCGCACGATATGAGTTAAAAAAATATCTTTTATCGCTACGCCGAAATGCGTGCTCTTTATTGATCTTCTAAAAACTGTCTTACATTTTGAATTCTTAGTTCTATTTATACTATTGAGATGTGGTGGTAGTTATCGTAGTGGATTATTCCATTGTCAGTTGTTTGTTGTTTACGAGTGTAGATATCTATTGTTTGTAGTGATAGTGCATTTCTATTGTTCCAATGATTGTCCGTTGCTTATGTGCAGGTCAGTTGTTTGTTGTTTACATGCATTTCTCGGTAATGCATGTTTATCTGTTGTTTACGTGTTGATAATGCATTTCTCGGTAATGCATGTTTATCTGTTGTTTACGTGTTGATAATGCATTTCTTGATAATGCATGTTTTGGTTGTGGAAACGTTGTGCCTTGTGATGACGTCATTAACTAGCGCATGAAGGCAGCTGAGTGTGATGTACATAAGTGGAAAGCCGGGCGGACCCAGCAACCAGCTCGATGATGGAATAACCGCTCCAAATACCAAATACACTCCGTCAACACGAAAATTCTACGGTGCTGAGTTTTCATTTACAAGGCGCTCCCATGAGATAGGTCATGTCAGCTGACACGTTTGGTCTTCTCTTTTGGCGAATGAAAAACCTAATGCTTGCAATATTTTTGGCTTTTTAAAAACTTCAACCAAAAAGGAAAGGGGCTTGATTTCGGAAAATTTTAAAAATAAGTATTTCACTCGCGAGCCTAGGGCAAATGCTTTATTTAAAAAAAAAGTTTATAAAAATCGCTTCAAAACGATTTTATATAATTATTATAGAGTTAAACATATTTACAAGTTCACAAGAAAGTTGGACGATAAAATAACTCCGGCTGGAGTGGTTCTCATCACATTCAACTTATTCGAGGCTCCGAAAACCATTGATATCGATAGCAAGGTAACATACAAACGAAATAACTCCATTCTAGTTTCACCGCTCTACTCCTCCACTTTAAGAAACAAAATTCAGAAAAAAGAAGATAAAATCATAAGCAACAACACAGATCACGTAGCAATAACTGTCACGGCATAACTGTCGCAGCTTCCTTCGCAAATAATATTTCAATGCAATGCAATTACCTGGCTCCCCTTATTCAAAAACGCTTACAAATTCAATTCAGCCTCAACTAGAACTATACAAAAATATTAAACAACAAACACAGCACCCAACTCTCCAAAGCTCCAACACAACCACAAATGCAACAACAGCACCAACCTCTATCAATGCTTCTATTCTCTTAACTCATCAAAAGCAATTTCCATTCTCTTTTCTTAACACCTCTCCTCTCCCTGATCAAGATTATCTTTCTCTTCTCCACCAAGAGGCACTACCAAATATCATTTAAGGGCCGTACACATACAACTTTCCTCGCTTTACTTGACATTCTCCAGCTGAAAGCAGGGAGTGGATGAAGCGTAACAGTGCACAGGCCTATCCCACATCAAGACCGTAGTCTACGATGCGAAATCGTACCCTTCAAAACGATACCCTGTTTTTCACTGAACACTATGGATCTAGATCCGCAGGGTATCAAAACAAACCCTTCCCCCTTAATCCAGGGTATCATGCGTCTCCGTGCCCGTGGATCGTTTGCAGTCGGGGCACTTTTCTGACTGTATTCGAACGGCACCTTCCGGATACCTGTCCGCCTCTGGGAGTAACAGTAGACTTACTGCGGCATGGGGCTCTGCGGTAGTCGATCATTCCGGCCACCGAACGGTCTCGGCTCAGTAGGTGGCCAACGACCCAGTTGAAATGAATCCTGAACAAGTAGCCTCGAAACCCTACACGGGTAGTGCCGCCGCTGGAACCACATCGACGGTGCCGAAAGGGCTGAACGGCCAAAAACACACATTTGGTCCCCCACAGTGACTGGAAGAGGTTATGCCTCTAAAAGGAAAGCCATCCTCTGGGGAAACCGGAAGCACTACGTCCCGGAGGGAAAGTCGTTCCGGTGGGAAAGCTAAGGGCGACCTACCCCCATAGGCCTGCCAAGGCCACCCCTCTATGCAAAGTGTTGTGGTCGAGCGCATGAAGGCAGCTGAGTGTGATGTACATAAGTGGAAAGCCGGGCGGACCCAGCAACCAGCTCGATGATGGAAAAACCGCTCCAAATACCAAATACACTCAATTTGCTCTAATAAATACCGAAAAAACTGAGTTTTTGCATTTTTCAAAAACTTCCGTTATATGGGAGGTGGGCGTGGTTATTTACCGATCTTGACCATTTCCAATATGAACCTACCCTGTCCAAAGAGCAATCTACGTACCATGACATATCTCAAATTTTACTTTTAGTTATTGTAACCACGGACAGATGGACGGCCGGACAGTCAGGGCTAAATCGATTCCTCTTTTCATTCTGATCATTTTGGTATAAATATGGCTATATCTATCTCGATTAGTTTTTGCTGTTAGAAACAACCGTTATGCGAACAAAGTTATAATACCTTGTGCACAAGTACGCTCGAGTATAATAAGTATGTCACTCAGCTGTTCTCAACAAAGGCTTAATTTTAATAAAAGAATTATTAAAATCGGTTGAGCACTTTGAAAGCCAAACCATGACAATATAATAGTATAGACATGCATACATACAGCAATTTATATGAGCATTTGATTGTGCAGCAGTTCTCCGTCAACACGAAAATTCTACGGTGCTGAGTTTTCATTTACAAGGCGCTCCCATGAGATAGGTCATGTCAGCTGACACGTTTGGTCTTCTCTACGGCGGTGGGTAACTAACTGCGCTTTAGTTCACTTGTTCTGCGTTCATTTGTACACGCAATTCAAAGTTTTTGCTTTGTTGTTTTACTCTCTTAGCAATATACATACATACATATGTATTACTTGACTTCATTATGTTATGCAGTAAAAGATGAGAAGTGATGGAAGACAGAAAGAGTGTGCGTCACAAACGATAAAGGCACACGCACACACACAAAGCACGCTACGCTCTAGGCTGCGTTTGGCGAATGAAAAACCTAATGCTTGCAATATTTTTGGCTTTTTAAAAACTTCAACCAAAAAGGAAAGGGGCTTGATTTCGGAAAATTTTAAAAATAAGCATTTCACTCGCGAGCCTAGGGCAAATGCTTTATTTAAAAAAAAAGTTTATAAAAATCGCTTCAAAACGATTTTATATAATTATTATAGAGTTAAACATATTTACAAGTTCACAAGAAAGGTGGACGATAAAATAACTCCGGCTGGAGTGGTTCTCATCACATTCAACTTATTCGAGGCTCCGAAAACCATTGATATCGATAGCAAGGTAACATACAAACGAAATAACTCCATTCTAGTTTCACCGCTCTACTCCTCCACTTTAAGAAACAAAATTCAGAAAAAAGAAGATAAAATCATAAGCAACAACACAGATCACGTAGCAATAACTGTCACGGCATAACTGTCGCAGCTTCCTTCGCAAATAATATTTCAATGCAATGCAATTACCTGGCTCCCCTTATTCAAAAACGCTTACAAATTCAATTCAGCCTCAACTAGAACTATACAAAAATATTAAACAACAAACACAGCACCCAACTCTCCAAAGCTCCAACACAACCACAAATGCAACAACAGCACCAACCTCTATCAATGCTTCTATTCTCTTAACTCATCAAAAGCAATCTCCATTCTCTTTTCTTAACACCTCTCCTCTCCCTGATCAAGATTATCTTTCTCTTCTCCACCAAGAGGCACTACCAAATATCATTTAAGGGCCGTACACATACAACTTTCCTCGCTTTACTTGACATTCTCCAGCTGAAAGCAGGGAGTGGATGAAGCGTAACAGTGCACAGGCCTATCCCACATCAAGACCGTAGTCTACGATGCGAAATCGTACCCTTCAAAACGATACCCTGTTTTTCACTGAACACTATGGATCTAGATCCGCAGGGTATCAAAACAAACCCTTCCCCCTTAATCCAGGGTATCATGCGTCTCCGTGCCCGTGGATCGTTTGCAGTCGGGGCACTTTTCTGACTGTATTCGAACGGCACCTTCCGGATACCTGTCCGCCTCTGGGAGTAACAGTAGACTTACTGCGGCATGGGGCTCTGCGGTAGTCGATCATTCCGGCCACCGAACGGTCTCGGCTCAGTAGGTGGCCAACGACCCAGTTGAAATGAATCCTGAACAAGTAGCCTCGAAACCCTACACGGGTAGTGCCGCCGCTGGAACCACATCGACGGTGCCGAAAGGGCTGAACGGCCAAAAACACACATTTGGTCCCCCACAGTGATTGGAAGTGTTTATGCCTCTAAAAGGAAAGCCATCCTCTGGGGAAACCGGAAGCACTACGTCCCGGAGGGAAAGTCGTTCCGGTGGGAAAGCTAAGGGCGACCTACCCCCATAGGCCTGCCAAGGCCACCCCTCTATGCAAAGTGTTGTGGTCGAGCGCATGAAGGCAGCTGAGTGTGATGTACATAAGTGGAAAGTCGGGCGGACCCAGCAACCAGCTCGATGATGGAAAAACCGCTCCAAATACCAAATACACTCAATTTGCTCTAATAAATACCGAAAAAACTGAGTTTTTGCATTTTTCAAAAACTTCCGTTATATGGGAGGTGGGCGTGGTTATTTACCGATCTTGACCATTTCCAATATGAACCTACCCTGTCCAAAGAGCAATCTACGTACCATGACATATCTCAAATTTTACTTTTAGTTATTGTAACCACGGACAGATGGACGGCCGGACAGTCAGGGCTAAATCGATTCCTCTTTTCATTCTGATCATTTTGGTATATATATGGCTATATCTATCTCGATTAGTTTTTGCTGTTAGAAACAACCGTTATGCGAACAAAGTTATAATACCTTGTGCACAAGTACGCTCGGGTATAATAAGTATGTCACTCAGCTGTTCTCAACAAAGGCTTAATTTTAATAAAAGAATTATTAAAATCGGTTCAGCACTTTGAAAGCCAAACCATGACAATATAATAGTATAGACATGCATACATACAGCAATTTATATGAGCATTTGATTGTGCAGCAGTTCTCCGTCAACACGAAAATTCTACGGTGCTGAGTTTTCATTTACAAGGCGCTCCCATGAGATAGGTCATGTCAGCTGACACGTTTGGTCTTCTCTACGGCGGTGGGTAACTAACTGCGCTTTAGTTCACTTGTTCTGCGTTCATTTGTACACGCAATTCAAAGTTTTTGCTTTGTTGTTTTACTCTCTTAGCAATATACATACATACATATGTATTACTTGACTTCATTATGTTATGCTGTAAAAGATGAGAAGTGATGGAAGACAGAAAGAGTGTGCGTCACAAACGATAAAGGCACACGCACACACACAAAGCACGCTACGCTCTAGGCTGCGTTTGGCGAATGAAAAACCTAATGCTTGCAATATTTTTGGCTTTTTAAAAACTTCAACCAAAAAGGAAAGGGGCTTGATTTCGGAAAATTTTAAAAATAAGTATTTCACTCGCGAGCCTAGGGCAAATGCTTTATTTAAAAAAAAAGTTTATAAAAATCGCTTCAAAACGATTTTATATAATTATTATAGAGTTATACATATTTACAAGTTCACAAGAAAGGTGGACGATAAAATAACTCCGGCTGGAGTGGTTCTCATCACATTCAACTTATTCGAGGCTCCGAAAACCATTGATATCGATAGCAAGGTAACATACAAACGAAATAACTCCATTCTAGTTTCACCGCTCTACTCCTCCACTTTAAGAAACAAAATTCAGAAAAAAGAAGATAAAATCATAAGCAACAACACAGATCACGTAGCAATAACTGTCACGGCATAACTGTCGCAGCTTCCTTCGCAAATAATATTTCAATGCAATGCAATTACCTGGCTCCCCTTATTCAAAAACGCTTACAAATTCAATTCAGCCTCAACTAGAACTATACAAAAATATTCAACAACAAACACAGCACCCAACTCTCCAAAGCTCCAACACAACCACAAATGCAACAACAGCACCAACCTCTATCAATGCTTCTATTCTCTTAACTCATCAAAAGCAATCTCCATTCTCTTTTCTTAACACCTCTCCTCTCCCTGATCAAGATTATCTTTCTCTTCTCCACCAAGAGGCACTACCAAATATCATTTAAGGGCCGTACACATACAACTTTCCTCGCTTTACTTGACATTCTCCAGCTGAAAGCAGGGAGTGGATGAAGCGTAACAGTGCACAGGCCTATCCCACATCAAGACCGTAGTCTACGATGCGAAATCGTACCCTTCAAAACGATACCCTGTTTTTCACTGAACACTATGGATCTAGATCCGCAGGGTATCAAAACAAACCCTTCCCCCTTAATCCAGGGTATCATGCGTCTCCGTGCCCGTGGATCGTTTGCAGTCGGGGCACTTTTCTGACTGTATTCGAATGGCACCTTCCGGATACCTGTCCGCCTCTGGGAGTAACAGTAGACTTACTGCGGCATGGGGCTCTGCGGTAGTCGATCATTCCGGCCACCGAACGGTCTCGGCTCAGTAGGTGGCCAACGACCCAGTTGAAATGAATCCTGAACAAGTAGCCTCGAAACCCTACACGGGTAGTGCCGCCGCTGGAACCACATCGACGGTGCCGAAAGGGCTGAACGGCCAAAAACACACATTTGGTCCCCCACAGTGACTGGAAGTGGTTATGCCTCTAAAAGGAAAGCCATCCTCTGGGGAAACCGGAAGCACTACGTCCCGGAGGGAAAGTCGTTCCGTTGGGAAAGCTAAGGGCGACCTACCCCCATAGGCCTCCCAAGGCCACCCCTCTATGCAAAGTGTTGTGGTCGAGCGCATGAAGGCAGCTGAGTGTGATGTACATAAGTGGAAAGCCGGGCGGACCCAGCAACCAGCTCGATGATGGAATAACCGCTCCAAATACCAAATACACTCAATTTGCTCTAATAAATACCGAAAAAACTGAGTTTTTGCATTTTTCAAAAACTTCCGTTATATGGGAGGTGGGCGTGGTTATTTACCGATCTTGACCATTTCCAATATGAACCTACCCTGTCCAAAGAGCAATCTACGTACCACGACATATCTCAAACTTTACTTTTAGTTATTGTAACCACGGACAGACGGACGGCCGGACAGTCAGGGCTAAATCGATTCCTCTTTTCATTCTGATCATTTTGGTATATATATGGCTATATCTATCTCGATTAGTTTTTGCTGTTAGAAACAACCGTTATGCGAACAAAGTTATAATACCTTGTGCACAAGTACGCTCGGGTATAATAAGTATGTCACTCAGCTGTTCTCAACAAAGGCTTAATTTTAATAAAAGAATTATTAAAATCGGTTCAGCACTTTGAAAGCCAAACCATGACAATATAATAGTATAGACATGCATACATACAGCAATTTATATGAGCATTTGATTGTGCAGCAGTTCTCCGTCAACACGAAAATTCTACGGTGCTGAGTTTTCATTTACAAGGCGCTCCCATGAGATAGGTCATGTCAGCTGACACGTTTGGTCTTCTCTACGGCGGTGGGTAACTAACTGCGCTTTAGTTCACTTGTTCTGCGTTCATTTGTACACGCAATTCAAAGTTTTTGCTTTGTTGTTTTACTCTCTTAGCAATATACATACATACATATGTATTACTTGACTTCATTATGTTATGCTGTAAAAGATGAGAAGTGATGGAAGACAGAAAGAGTGTGCGTCACAAACGATAAAGGCACACGCACACACACAAAGCACGCTACGCTCTAGGCTGCGTTTGGCGAATGAAAAACCTAATGCTTGCAATATTTTTGGCTTTTTAAAAACTTCAACCAAAAAGGAAAGGGGCTTGATTTCGGAAAATTTTAAAAATAAGTATGTCACTCGCGAGCCTAGGGCAAATGCTTTATTTAAAAAAAAAGTTTATAAAAATCGCTTCAAAACGATTTTATATAATTATTATAGAGTAATATAGTATATATATATATATAGATATACAGTATGTAACACAATTGATCAAATAAAACCACTGGTGTCATGGTATTCAAAAATCTTTTAAATTAATTTCATAAATGCGTGATGGCATTCCAAACTTCTTTACACCTGGCAAATAATTGTTGTTTGTTTTTTTTTTTGGTGGAATTGCATAGTTGCAAACCCTTTTTTTTAATTTGAACCACAAATTCTCGATCGGGTTAAGATCTGACTTTGAGGGGGCCACTTTAATGTATGTGTCGCTGCTATTCCTACACATTTTTTCCGAGGACGAAACATATCCTTGACGTAATATGTCAATGGGGGTGTAATGGGGTGCAGTGGTGCTTCTGGGTATGCGGTTACAGTTGCACGGCTGTACTCAATCCCTACTCTAACGTCCACGTTCGTGCACCCTGGGCAACGTGAGCAACCCATGTGCGAGATACGGTAACCAACCCGTATGGAGCCATGGGTCACGGCTAATAGAGAGGGAGCTTTAGCGGAGCCACTCCGACATATTCGGTTTAAGGGTCCACTAAAGTCCGCAGCGTCTGTCCACCAGGAGGTGCGGCTGCAAGCGGGCGTCTGTCTTGTAGCAAGCGGCTCGCTATATAAACGAATATAAAATTTCAACCCCCAGCAATGGGTTGTGCGCAGGGCTTGGAACCCGCCACGTAAAAACCAACATCCAATGAAAAAGAAAACAAAGCCTCGGATGAGACCCCCCTTTTTTGATGACGACCACAGCAAACGTTTAAAGGACAATGATTTGAGGGCATGCACCTGGAATGTCCGAACCCTTAATTGGGAAGGTGCCTCTGCCCGGCTGGTTGATGTCCTCAGCAGAGCAAAGGCTGACATCACCGCCATCCAAGAGATGCGATGGACGGGGCAAGGGAAACAAGTGATAGGCCCTTGCGACATCTACTACAGCTGCCATGTAAAGGAGCGCAAATTTGGTGTCGGATTTGTGGTGGGAGAGAGACTGCGCCGTAAAGTACTGTCGTTCACTCCGGTGGACGAGCGTCTCGCCACAATCCGCATCAAGGCGAGATTCTTCAACATCTCCCTAATTTGCGCCCACGCCCCGACGGAAGAGAAGGACGATGGGACTAAAGATCGCTTCTACGATCTCCTTGGCCGCACGTATGAGCGGTGCCCCCACCACGATATAAAAATCGTGCTTGGCGACTTCAATGCCAAGGTGGGCAAGGAGGGCATCTTTGGTTCCACAGTCGGAAAATTCAGTCTCCACGACGAAACGTCCGATAACGGATTGAGACTGATCGACTTCGCCGGGGCCCGAAACATGGTAGTCTGTAGTACCAGGTTCCAGCATAAGAAGATTCACCAGGCTACGTGGCTGTCTCCAGATGGTAAGACACGAAACCAAATCGACCACGTTGTGATAGACGGAAGGCATGCTTCCAGTGTCCTAAATGTGCGCACGAACCGAGGAGCCAACATCGACTCGGATCATTTTCTTGTGGCAGCCAAGATCCGCACGCGCCTCTGTGCAGCAAAAAGCGCGCGCAAATGGACACAAGGAAAGCTCGACGTCGGAAAGCTGCAATCGCAACAGACAGCTACCCACTTCGCCACTCGACTTGCACTCCTGCTCTCTGAGAGCAATAATCAACATAACGATATTTCCGAGCAGTGGAACCATATTTCTCGCTGTCTACATACCGCCGCTGAAGAATCCATCGGATTTCAGCGAGCCCGAAAGAACAACTGGTATGACGAGGAATGCCGCGCAGCTACGGAACGTAAAGACGCTGCCTACAGGGCCACACTGCGATCGGGCGCAACGCGAGCTGTGCGGGAGCGTTATCGTGAGCTAAAGAAGGAAGCAAGACGCATTTTTCGTGAGAAAAAGAGAGAGGCCGAAATGCGTGAGTGCGAAGAGCTTGAGATGCTGGCCGACAGGAAAAGCGCCCGAAAATTTTTTCAAAAAGTTCGACGGCTTACAGAAGGTTTTAAGACCGGGGCGAATTCCTGTAAGAATGAAAACGGCGACCTGGTGACTGATGTCCACAGCATACTTAAATTATGGAGGGAGCACTTCTCCACACTGCTTAATGGAAGCAACTGCAACCCTGGAGATGTTGAACCCGAATCCCCAATCAATGATGATGGACGCGATGTACCATCACCCGACTGTGACAAATTCGGAAAGCGATAGCACGGCTGAAGAACAACAAAGCCCCCGGGGCCGATGGGTTACCAGCTGAGTTATTTAAGTACGGCGGAGAGGAGCTGGTTAAGTGCATGCACGAGCTCATCTCTAGAATATGGTCGGAAGAACGCATGCCTACTGATTGGAACTTAAGTGTGCTCTGCCCAATCCACAAAAAGGGTGATCCTGCAGTTTGCGCCAACTATCGCGGGATTAGTCTTCTTAACATCGCATATAAGGTTCTGTCGAGTGTATTGTGTGAAAGACTTAAGCCCACCGTCAATGAACTGATTGGACCTTATCAGTGCGGCTTTAGACCTGGTAAATCTACCACCGACCAGATATTCACAATACGCCAGATCTTGGAAAAGACCCGAGAAAGAAGAATCGACACACACCATCTTTTTGTCGACTTCAAAGCCGCCTTCGACAGCACGACAAGAAGTTTCCTATATGCCGCAATGTCTGAATTTGGTATCCCGGCAAAACTTATACGGCTATGTAAAATGACGTTGAGCAACACCACCAGCTCCGTCAGAATCGGGAAGGACCTCTCCGAGCCGTTTGATACCAAACGAGGTTTCAGACAGGGTGACTCTTTGTCGTGCGATTTCTTTAACCTGATGCTGGAGAAGATAATTCGAGCCGCAGAACTGAATCGGTCAGGCACCATCTTTTATAAGAGTGTGCAATTGCTGGCGTACGCCGATGACATTGACATCATCGGTCTTAACAACCGCGCAGTTAGTTCTGCCTTCTCCAAACTGGATAGAGAAGCGAAGCGAATGGGTCTGGAGGTGAACGAGGGCAAGACGAAGTATCTCCTGTCATCAAATAGACAGTCGGCACATTCACGACTGGGATCAAACATCACTGTTGACAGTTATAACTTCGAAAAAGTAGAGGACTTCGTTTACTTAGGAACCAGCATTAACACCAATAACAGCGTCAGCCTTGAAATCCAACGCAGAATCTCTCTTGCCAACAAGTGCTACTTCGGACTGAGTAGGCAATTGCACAGTAAAGTCCTCTCTCGGCGGACAAAAACCATACTCTATAAGTCTCTCATCATGCCCGTCCTCTTATATGGCGCAGAGGCATGGACGATGACAACATCAGATGAGAGAGCTCTTGGAGTGTTCGAGAGAAAGATTCTTCGAAAGATTTATGGACCTTTGCGTCTTTGCGACGGCGAATACCGTGTACGATGGAACGATGAGCTGTACGAGCTGTACAATGACGTAGATATAGTGCAGCGGATTAAGAACCAGCGGCTCCGCTGGCTAGGCCACGTCGAGCCCACTAGGGAGCACTTCTCCACACTGCTTAATGGAAGCAACTGCAACCCTGGAGATGTTGAACCCGAATCCCCAATCAATGATGATGGACGCGATGTACCATCACCCGACTGTGACAAATTCGGAAAGCGATAGCACGGCTGAAGAACAACAAAGCCCCCGGGGCCGATGGGTTACCAGCTGAGTTATTTAAGTACGGCGGAGAGGAGCTGGTTAAGTGCATGCACGAGCTCATCTCTAGAATATGGTCGGAAGAACGCATGCCTACTGATTGGAACTTAAGTGTGCTCTGCCCAATCCACAAAAAGGGTGATCCTGCAGTTTGCGCCAACTATCGCGGGATTAGTCTTCTTAACATCGCATATAAGGTTCTGTCGAGTGTATTGTGTGAAAGACTTAAGCCCACCGTCAATGAACTGATTGGACCTTATCAGTGCGGCTTTAGACCTGGTAAATCTACCACCGACCAGATATTCACAATACGCCAGATCTTGGAAAAGACCCGAGAAAGAAGAATCGACACACACCATCTTTTTGTCGACTTCAAAGCCGCCTTCGACAGCACGACAAGAAGTTTCCTATATGCCGCAATGTCTGAATTTGGTATCCCGGCAAAACTTATACGGCTATGTAAAATGACGTTGAGCAACACCACCAGCTCCGTCAGAATCGGGAAGGACCTCTCCGAGCCGTTTGATACCAAACGAGGTTTCAGACAGGGTGACTCTTTGTCGTGCGATTTCTTTAACCTGATGCTGGAGAAGATAATTCGAGCCGCAGAACTGAATCGGTCAGGCACCATCTTTTATAAGAGTGTGCAATTGCTGGCGTACGCCGATGACATTGACATCATCGGTCTTAACAACCGCGCAGTTAGTTCTGCCTTCTCCAAACTGGATAGAGAAGCGAAGCGAATGGGTCTGGAGGTGAACGAGGGCAAGACGAAGTATCTCCTGTCATCAAATAGACAGTCGGCACATTCACGACTGGGATCAAACATCACTGTTGACAGTTATAACTTCGAAAAAGTAGAGGACTTCGTTTACTTAGGAACCAGCATTAACACCAATAACAGCGTCAGCCTTGAAATCCAACGCAGAATCTCTCTTGCCAACAAGTGCTACTTCGGACTGAGTAGGCAATTGCACAGTAAAGTCCTCTCTCGGCGGACAAAAACCATACTCTATAAGTCTCTCATCATGCCCGTCCTCTTATATGGCGCAGAGGCATGGACGATGACAACATCAGATGAGAGAGCTCTTGGAGTGTTCGAGAGAAAGATTCTTCGAAAGATTTATGGACCTTTGCGTCTTTGCGACGGCGAATACCGTGTACGATGGAACGATGAGCTGTACGAGCTGTACAATGACGTAGATATAGTGCAGCGGATTAAGAACCAGCGGCTCCGCTGGCTAGGCCACGTCGTACGAATGGATGAAATAGCTCCAGCCCTGAAGGTTTTTGACGCGGTACCCGCTGGTGGTAGCAGAGGAAAAGGAAGACCTCCTCTGCGTTGGAAAGACCAAGTGGAAAAAGACTTGGCTATACTTGGGATTTCCAATTGGCGCCAGTTAGCAAAAGATAGGGACAGCTGGCGTGCTTTGTTGACCTCGGCCAAAATCGCTTAGGCGGTTGTTGCGCCAATTAAGTAAGTAAGTAATATGTCAATGTATATCTCGGCATTCATATTTTTTTTCAATTAGAATTAAATTTTCCACACCGGCTTTACTAAAACCACCTCAGAAGACAATTTTTCTGATGGTTTTTTCAGACATAATTTATTCCATCAGAATCATGTAAATTTATTTTGCTTTCATCCGTCCAAAAAACCTTTGCCCACTGTTCTGGAGACCAATTCTGATGAGTTTTAGCGAATTTAAGCGTTAATTCGCAGTACCGCTTAGTAAGTAGAGCTTTCCTTATTTTACGTTTTGCTTTGAATCCTAGTTTTTTTAATTCTCTGTTAACAGTCATTCGCGAAACCTCTATTCCATGAATATTTCAACTCTTTTTGAATGTCAGTACCTGATTTTGTTGCTCCTGAGATTACCAAACGGTAAATTGCTCTTCTGTCGTGATTATTTAGAATGCATCGTCGACCAGCTCGTTGCTTGGGTACCGATATTTTGTTAGAGTTTGCAATATTTTTTACGGATCCAAAAGAAATTTTCAAGGAATTCGCAATTTTCCGGTACGAAAAACATTCATTTAGTTAATGGATTACTGTTTTTTTGGTGTTGTCCGATAATTTCTTAATTTTTCTATTATAAACCTGTCTTTAAAAATGACTTCATAACAGTGCAACATCTTCCATTTATAACTTACCTTGCATGTTTCGGATATTATTGCTTTTTACAAAAAATAAGTTGAGGGTGTTCATAAATTTAAATTGCAGTAATGTTAAAATGCCCAAAAGCTTAAGTTTCCTCAAAAAACGTTGAATCGACTGAACACATTCGACGCTGTAACACAATTGAGCAAATAGGCATGTGGCGTAAATGCGGCGAAGTAATTAAAATACTGGTATAGTTTACATTTATGCTGTCGCGACAAGATCATAATAAGTGTATCCAAAATTGTTAATAAAATAAGGTATCCAAAACTTATAACGTATAGAGCAGGCAATTGCTTCTTGATTCTGATAGTAAAATATTTCATGGTAATGACGGACAATTAATCGAGTTATATAGTGACCCTTCGGAAGGATGATTGGTCGCTTCATACATATCGGTATGCTATTTTCATTATCTAAGCGTCCGCCTAACCGCAGGACACTATCTTCATCCAAAATTGGAGTATCATCCATATGCTACTCGACTTTTTTATGGGCATATTATTCCCGAGCTGATCGATTTCATTTTCATACTCTTTCTGTTGAACAATGCGACAAATCCATATTTCTGTTTGTTTAATTTTGTTGGTATCTATCTTCAAAAGAAAGTCAGGTTTTGTCTTTTGTCAACAAAACCTTTCAGTGGTAAGCCTTACCCAGCTCATTACTCTTAGAAAACGGTAATAAAATTTCCAAACTGAATTAAAACCTTTATCGCAAACCGTGAGCACTTATTTATTGCGTATTTCTTCTTGCGCCTCGTTTATGTTTATATTGCTTGGCATTTTGGGCCATTCATTTTCTTTTACTACATTTTAAATATTGCGGTCCATTCAGCCACTTACTGGCGACTGAAAATTTTTGAAGTCTTGTGCCCTCATCCGCAGGATTTGTTTTACCAGGCACCAATCTCCATTTGCCAAAATCTGTTGCCTGCAGTATTTCTGAAATTCGAATTGATACAAATTGTTTATAGCGTCTTACGTCCGATCGCAGCCATTGAATCACGGTTTTAGAATCAGACCAAAAAACAATATCTTATGGCACAATGTCATGGTCTTTAAGTAGCACTCCTAATACTGCAGATTGCAATTCCAATCTCGGTATAGACAGCGGCTTTATCAGGTTGCATCTCGGTTTACCAAAAGCGAATAAGACATCAGTTTTATCTTTATAGCACACACGCCAATACGCAACTGCAGCAAATCTAATTCGCTCGCATCGACAAACACATGCAGCTCGACTTGAGATTTAGGGTTAGTAAGTTAAGGGTGATAACATCTCGGCACTTTAAAATCTTCTATTTGGCTCAGCTCACTATACCATTCATACCAATTGTATATTTTCTCTGGCACAGGTTCATGCCACTCAGTATTAAGTCGCCATAATTCCTGTTTCGTAATATTTGATGCCAACACAACAGTGCATATAAATATAGACATCATCAAACTTAAAAATTCTGATTTTGTTGGTCGTCGCATGCCGGTCAAAGCAGCGTTCAAAACATTTGAAAACTTTTAACGAAAATATAGGTAGTCAGTTTTGGTATCCCAGTGCATGCCTAGAATTTTATCAGATGTTGATTCACCGTAGAACATATACTTCGATGTCGATTCTGGAGTTGATTGTTATTCATCACGGATTGCTTGCAATACGCGCGAGGAATTCGAAACAAACCCTCTTAGCTCAAAATTAGCGGATCTATGAATTTTTATGATTATCCGTGTTATATTTATTGCATCGTCGACAGTCTCAAAGGAGTCAACATAGTCATCTTATAATGACAGTTAATTATACTATCTACGGGACGCGGAAACCTGATGTGGTACAATTCTGCATTCGAATTGTTTATGTACTGCGCCAAGGATGGAGAAAAGATGGAACCAAAAGAAGGAGGCTGTGTCAGAGACACGGCCATTAAGTTTAACGTAGAATACGCCATCCGATAAGACAGAAAACATATGTATAATGATAATTTATAATGATAAATAATACAAGCAAATGAATTTCTTTATTTGATAGTTACTTTTGATGATATACATAAGCGTATGATAGGAAAATAGGATAAAAATGTTTTTAAATTATCAATTAAATTTCTCGCAAAAACGAAGTCAATGGCAGTTATCAATAGTAAAGATAAATGATAAATAACAGACCCAAATCTATTTGATTATTTGAAAGTTACTTTTGAGAATATAGGCTTATGATAGGAAAAATAGGATACATATGTTTTTAAATTAACATTTCAATTTCTCGCAAAAACTATGTCAATGGTTGTGTTATCAATAATTGTGGGAGCATCATTTCGAATATAATCCAAATTAAACGTATCGCTCATAAATTTCGCCAATCTAGTATTTAAAGTGATTTCTGTGTTAAAATCACCACCAATAAGCAGTAGTTGGCAGCGCTATCTCTGCTTTTACTCTACTTGAATTTTCCCGCCTAAAAGTATGCAATAAAATGAACGTCTATTCACGCTACAAACTACTACTACACACTCAACCAAACACCACACACATATTTGTTTGGATGTGTTTATAAAATTTTCATTTGAGAATTTTAAATATTAGGAAGATATCAACCAATATGAAATGTATGTCAAACGAAAGCTAACATTTTCATTTGACTACAAAAAAAATTTTAAAAAAATTTATCTCGCCGTTTCCTTATAATTAAAGAAATAGAGATTACAACAATAACAATCTGACATGGGTGCCCATACCGTAAGGTAAGACGTATTATACGCCAAAAATCATGGCCTTCATCGTATACGTGTCTGGCGGCTTGGTTTAGTCGCCATTCCTCCACAAGAACCTTTGTGCACACTGAGCCTCACTTCTTATGGCGACGCGGTGGAAAATTTCCTTTATGTCCCCACACACTTCAATTTTCTCCTGACGAAACTTAAATAAAATAGAAAGCAACGATTTTGGCTGATATTCATCGGGCACATTCATTGAAAACGAGTTCAGAGAAGCTCCATTTATTTTTGCAGCAGCGTCAAATACAAGTCTTTTTTTACCATTTTTGTTAATAACAATTATCATTTTCTTCTCCATCAGTTCGAGTCGCTTTAGTGCCATATCATCGCCCAGTTTCGTAAAATATTCTCGGCTCTAGGCTAGGTTAGTTAAGGTGGCAGTCCAAAGGGCTCACTTAGACTTCAGTTTAAAGTCCATTGTGACACCACTATGAAGTTTTCCTTCCCTGAACTGATAGACCCGCCGGTAGAGTGTTAAGAGAAACGTCGAGTTTCCTTTATGAAGCCTTTCGATGGATACACCGGAGAGTCCTTCGAGAGTGTCGAAGAAGTATGAGCCAAGGTGTCTGCAACTAAGCCTAGCGAAAGCAGGGTAGCTAAGCAGGTAATTTTGAGATGACTACACCTCATCATCCTCCATAGAGCACAAACAACTTGCCTCAGAAATTATGCCCAGCCTAACGGCGTGGGTCCTCATCGGGCATTGCCCTGTCAGAACACTGATCAGTGCTGAGAGTAATGGCCTGGGAGTGTTTAATAGTTCCCCAGACCGCCTGCGGTCCGCGACCGGCCAAAAGTACCTTGCCACTTTGCACTTCGGGGTTTCCGCCCCGTCGCTGTGACCTGGGACCCATGTCACTCGAATAGGTAAGATTTCCGAGGCGGCCGCTGCGAGTAGGTATATGTTTACCACCTTCTGTGTATTAGTAGTGCTGCGACGCAAGTGGTCTACCGCTTCTTTGATGGCTGCTATTTCAGTTTGAAAAACGCTGCGGAAATACGGTAGTCTAAACTTACTATGGAGTGACAGTTCCTTGCAAAAGACGCCCCCTCCTACTCTTCCCTCCAGCTTCGATCCATCCGAGAACATGTTCACTGCGCCTTTACACCATAGGTCGTCCCACTCCTCCCTTGATGGGATGTGAGTGGTGAAGGATCCTCTTGGGACGATCTTCGGTACGCACTGATCGACATCGCCGGGGTTGAATTCCAAGTGTTTAAGGATCCCTGAATGCCCGTACTCCGGGGTGAGGGAGAAACCGGCGCTTCGTAGTCTGATGGCAGAGCGGGCGGCGGCAAGTCTGCCAGCCAAATCTACAGGAATGATGCCAAGCATCACATTTAGAGCAAGCGGGGGGGTGGTGCGAAGTGCCCCGCTGATTCGAATCAAGGCGCTTTTCCACTCCCGTTCTCGGCATTGCTTTGAAGTTTTCCAATTAAAATAGTCGGACATTTGCTTTCGCAGATCGTTTAAAACATCTTCATCTGTGGTGATATGCCCCACGGTAGCTTCTTTACAATCATGCTCGTTTGAGCCAAACAACACCCAACCCAAATTCGTCTCATGCACAGTGAAACCCACATCAAAATTTAAAATGCTAATTGGTCGTACTAAATTTGTATGAGATACACCAATGAGTAATTGTGGCGTTGCATTTACATAATTTTTTATTGGAATGTGTTTTAATTTTGCATATTTATCTATTATACTTCCAAGCTTTAATGACTGCGATGGCAACGAAAGGTTACTTGTTGTGCGCACCTCTTTCATGTTGAATCGTTCAGAACCTTCACAAACGCCTGATACTTCAAGCTGCACTTCACGGGGCCTTTCGCTCGTAGTTTTATAACTTATCCACCTTAACGACAGCAAACTAGATGCTCCTTTTAAACCAAGAAAATTTGCAGTATTTTCTTCCAATAAAGATATTATATAAAAGCATTAAATCGATTCTTGCTTTTAGCCCGCTCAGTTTTATTGGCAAATATTTTAACAATGTACGGCGAGAAATATTTGGTTTGTTATTGTCTGTTGCTTCGCATTGTCCAGCTGATCGAACAATTTAATAAGCACTGACGGCTGCAACAGCTGTGTCACTGATCATGGGATTGCACTTTTCGGAAACTTCGATGTTCGAACTATGTAATAGGCGATTATGAAGTTTATGGCAATTATAAATACCACATTGGCGACGTTTTAAGGAATTCTGGCTACTGTGACCAGCTTCGGGAATAATTTAGTTCTTTGAATTTAGAGCAAAAATATAAATTGTGGCCTTCTAGACATAAAATGCACTTGATTTTGTTTTCATCAACTGTTAACACTGGTTTCGAAATTCTTGGCTCTTGCGCTATCGGCTCGTGGCGACAGAAATATACGTAGCGATTTACCGCAACCATACATTGAAATCACGCACACTAAGGAAAGGTTGCTGAAGAGTAAACGTATGCCTTACTCAATCTTCCCTTTTATTAAGAGGCAGCTTGCTTACCAGTTCGTCAATCAAAGTAGGATTTGTCAAATGCGGCTGTGCACAGGCGCTTTCTAAAAATGATGTCAAATTGGATACCTTTGTATAAAGGTTAACGATTTTGCTTAGTGTTCCCACAAAAATTCCTGAAAATGCTCGTAATCTGGCTATATGACTGAAACTCAAATTTTTGCTGGGGATCGCAGTAAATTTAATTTTCTGAATTTATATTATAATAAAACAGATTTTTCAATCAAAACCGAATTCCCACGAAAAGAAATATCAAAATCGCGCTGGTAAGGCGGTAGCAATAAAAAACACTCGCCAATTTCATTTCCAACCTGCGATCAAAATGCAGATTAGAAGTAAAATTTTTTCGAAAGATGTGACTTTGTTCAAAAATACAATCATATTTTGTTTAAAATAATTTAAATTTTCCTTAGACTGACTCGTTATGGTATATGGAAGTTAATATATTCGCTAGCGCCCAGTCTGCATAATTCCCACCGCCAACCATTACACGTGCGCTGCGTCAGCAGAATCTTATTTCACCACATACTGCAATTGGGCCATTGCATAACCAATGCTACACCTGTGGGAAACCAAGGCCACGGTCGTTACCGGCGGATATGCTTACGCAAGCATTTCATAACACAGTGAAATGCCCGTGGGAAACCAACGCCACAGCCAGCACCAATGAACATCGTTACGCAAGGGCTGCGTCGCTGCTGCTACACCGAGGCCTGGTGATCGACGCGTGTGCAGTTGAGTGGGCAGTTGCATAGGGGTGCTAGTAGTGTCGAGACACACTTAGAATATTTAGTTAACCGTAACTTAAGTCGTAATATTAAAGTGATTAAATAAAGTTATTTGTAACGTTTATAATCCTTGTGTTTGAGTTTAGGGCGAGTTGGCCCTTCTATTTTTTTAAGTGTAAGGATCAAAGATCCTTTAACTGGCGCCCGAGCAGGGACCAGTAGTGAAAGCAAAAAATTTTTTATGTGTGAAGCTAAAAATATAAAAGCCTAGAAGCTTATATTAAGAAAGAGTAATAACTCTAAAATAAGGAAACAAGTGAAAGCAGTGGAAAAAAATTTGTTTGCGTGAAAGCTAAAAATATAAAAGCATAGAAGCTTATAGTAAGGAAGGAGAAAAAACAAAAAAGTGAAAGTGAATACAAAGGACGTATTAGATGTTAAAACTATTATAGTAAGTAAAACGTATTTCGATACTCCTTTTTATTCCTTCTCCACAGATAACTATGGATTCGTTGCAAGCCACTGTGACGAACTTGGCTGGTGCCGTCAATGCACTCCTCGAGAAAATGAACTCCATGGAGAGGCGGGTCTCTTCCTTTGACTCTCTGCAGTCTCGGCTTGTCCACCTCGAGGGCGGGGCAGCAATGAATGTGCCGGAAGAACCGGAGGTGCAACCCAGACCTCCTACTACAGAAGCTGATCTGAAGGAGATCTGTAGGCTTCCTGACTCAGTAAAGGAGTTGCAGGCCTTCGACGGCAACCCCGTAAGGTACGTGTCATGGGTGCACTCAGTGGAGAGCATCCTATCAGATTTTAGGGTAGTTAAGGATAAGCCGATTTATCGTGCTATCCTTCAACACATTCGTCAAAAGGTACGTGGAGGAGCCGATGCTGCTCTAATATCCTACAATATTTTCGACACAAACTGGGCCGAAATCAAGGAGTGTTTATCACTCCACTACGCGGATAAACGCGATATCCGTACGTTAGAGTACCAACTCCACCAACTGTCACAAAGGGATTCACGGCTCGACGAATTTTATGCCGCCGTGAATCACCAATTTTCGTTGATTATCAACAAAATCAAAACGGAGTCCTACTCCGAGGAGACAACCAAGGTCCTGATTGATACTTATAGAAACCGTGCCTTAGACGTCTTCATACGTGGCTTGAATGGGGAGCTTGCGAAAATGCTTCTCATTCAACGCCCTAAAACCTTACCGGAGGCATACTCTGCGTGCCTCGAAATACAAAATACAAACTTCCGAAATTTAACTATCCACACTGCGCGTGCCAATAACCGTGTTGTCGCTCCAACAAATACAATCCCGGGTAGGATGCATGGCTTCAGTACCGACAGGGCTCCTCCACTTCCACCTAGAACGACCTGGCGTCCTCACGAGCGTCGACCTCCGTTCGAAAAACGGCAGGTTGCCCCAAAGCAAGACCAACCACCTGTTGAAAAGATGGACGTTGACCAGTCCGTGCAAAGTAAACGCGTTAATTATATGAATCGGCCAAATCCTTTCAAGCGTGGTGCTAAGTCCGAGAACCTTCCTCGTAAGCAACAGAGATTGTACCACGTTACTACAGATGACACCGAACAGAGGGACGACTACTCCGCTACTGCTGAGGAAGAGGATTTTCTATCCAACGGCCATCTAGCGTACCATACGTAGAATACAGGCTGCCGGACGGGCGCACATTAGATTTCCTGGTGGACACTGGTGCGAAGAAGAATTTTATAAAAGCAACGGTGGTCAAGCAGGGCAAACCAGTAAGTAAGTCCTTTAGTGTAAGATCAGCTGGGGGTTGTATAGACATAAATGAAAAAACATCATTAAAGTTTTTCAACAATATCGGTATCGATTCTGAAGTAACGTTCTTCGTCCTACCTGGACTACGCACATTTGACGGAATCATTGGCGACGATACCCTTAAGGATATAGGTGCAGTAGTGGATAGGAAAAATAATTTACTAGAAATTAATAAATGCAAAATACCGCTTAAAGCACGGATATCTAGTGAGGTAAACTATGCGATATCCAAGGATCTTCCACGCGAAACTGTAGAAAAGGTAAATGAACTAATTGAAAGCTATAGTGAACTATTCCTGCCTATAAATGGGAGCGAATTGGTAGATACCAGTGTGCGTGCAGAGATAAGGACCTCGACATCCGACCCTATTTACAGTAAGAGCTATCCTTATCCTTCGTGCATGAGAGAAGAGGTTGAGAGACAGGTACAGGAACTGCTCGAAGAAGGAGTTATCCGGCCATCAAAAAGCCCCTATAACTCCCCAATTTGGGTGGTTCCGAAAAAGCCTAAACCAAACGGCGAGAAACAATTCCGCATGGTTATAGACTATAAAAGATTGAACGCCGTTACCATTGCAGATACCTACCCGATTCCTGATATAAATGCAACCTTATGTAGCCTAGGTCAATCTAAATACTATACAACTATTGACCTGACATCAGGTTTCCATCAGATACCTATGAAGGAATCTGATATTCCCAAGACAGCGTTTTCTACGATGAATGGGAAATACGAGTTCTTACGGCTACCCTTCGGGTTGAAAAACGCTCCGGCAATCTTCCAGCGAATGATCGACGATGTGCTCAAGCAATATATTGGTAAGATTTGCTATGTGTACATCGACGATATCATTGTGTTCGGAAAGGACGCAGATGACCATTTACAAAATATAGAGAAGGTATTCTCAAGATTGCTTGAAGTGAACCTGAGGGTGAACCTGGAGAAAACGTGTTTCCTCGAAACTGAAGTCGAATTCCTTGGCTACATCATCACCCCCGACGGCGTTCGCCCTGACCCAAAAAAAGTTGAAGCCATGAATCTAATCCTGCCTCCACAGAACCTGAAGGACCTTAAAAGCTTCCTGGGTATGACTTCGTATTACCGGAAGTTTATTCGTGACTACGCAAAAATCGCGAAGCCATTGACCAATCTGACGCGTGGGGAAAATGCGCAGGTCAAGGCTAGGGTTTCAAGGAGGGTGGAAATTAAGCTCGATAGTGAGGCATTACAAGCCTTTGTCGATTTAAAACGATTGCTCACTTCCGCCGATGTCCTAGCCTTCCCCGCCTTTGAAAAACCGTTTAATCTAACTACCGATGCGTCAAATTAAAGCGCTGGAAGGCGCGAATCGAGGAATATAATTGCGAGATCATCTACAAACCAGGAAAAGCTAACGTTGTTGCCGACGCACTCTCCCGTCTCAAAACTGAAATTAACGCTTTATCTGATTCTGTTATACCTGAACCTCCCGCTAGCGACGTAGGAAATCCTGACGAAGGAGCCCCATCCGAAGCCACGATGCACTCCGCTGGACAGGACAGTTCTGATCTTATACCCCACGTGGAGGCTCCTATAAATGTCTTTCGAAATCAGGTAATATTTAGAGTAGGCCAGGAATCCCGATGTCACGAACAGCCTCATCCTGGTTACGCCAGACACTACATATCACTACCCGCTTTTGACAGTACGACCCTCATCCCCATACTAAAGGAAATCCTCAAACCTAACTTGATTAATGGAATAAAAATTCCTGAGGAATACCTTTGGTTATTGCAGAATATCTACGCTAATCACTTCCACAGGTATAAGATTAGAATTACGCAACGAGTAGTGGAAGATGTAACTATAGTTGACAGAGTTTTTAATATAATAGAACAGGAGCATCGTCGAGCCCACAGGAATCCTAGGGAAAATAGGGAACAAATTCTCGAAAAATATTACTTTCCAGGTATGGCTAAGCAAATCAGAGACTATGTTGCCCAGTGCGATGTCTGCAAATTAAACAAATACGACAGACACCCTGCGAAGCCACATATCCAACCAACACCGATCCCTAATTATCCTTGTGAAATTTTACATATTGACCTTTTCGAAATAGAAAAACAGAAATTTTTGAGCTGTATAGACAAATTTTCCAAATTTGCGAAACTGTTTCCCATAAAAAATAAATCGTCCATTTATCTTCGCAGGAAGCTAACGGATGTCCTGCACTACTTTTCTGTGCCAAGGATACTTGTCATGGACAACGAGCGAGGATTCCTAACCCCGCTCGTACTGAATTACATCAGGTCTCTAGGCGTAGAAATCTACCAAACCCCAACGCAACGAAGCGAAGCAAATGGACAGGTTGAGCGGCTTCATTCAACCATAATTGAAATTTACCGCTGCATCACTGGCGAATTTGCAAGGTTATCCCCGAAAGAGCGAGTGTCTATAGCTGTAGATAGGTATAACAACACCATACACTCCACTACAAAAAAGAAACCGGTGGATATATTCTTGAATAGGACAGCCAGGATTAATTACCAAAATTTGACAGACTTTAGGGATCAAACCCATGAAAATATCAAGGCCTTGCTGTTACATGAACAAGAATCCAGAAATGCAAGGATAAACGAAAAACGATTGCCACCACGGGAATTTAATAACGGCGATACGCTGTTTATAGCCAACAAACAAATAAAATCAAAACAAAAACCTTTATTTAAAAAGGAAACCGTCGCAGAGAATAGAAATGCGACCATACTAACCGAGAGTGGGAAGAAATTCCACAAATCGGACGTAAAAAATGTGTAAGAGACACATGATAACATTGGTCAAAAGGTAAAAATAGTGAAGATTCTTCAGACCCGGCGGTCCGGGATGCAAACGTATGTTTGTAATGATGGGGTCAGGGTGGTTCAATTCCACGCAGCCTAGTGGTCTGGGCTGACCCAATCGAAGTGGTTCAACTCCTCCACGAGAATCTATCGCTTATTTGCGTGAAGTCACCTGTGCCATGAGTAGGTCATTTGCAATTATAAACGCTTATGACTAAAAGGGATCCACACGGGCCTTCCATAGTCAATAATACCTATAGGCCAATGCAAATGCTAAAATCCAACCAGAACTAAACAAGCAATTTGCGAAATGCAATTGCACAATAATGCACGCGAGAAAAGCGTCAAAACGCATATACTTACGAAAAAAAATAAAATCATGCAAAAAAGCGCACAAAAAGCGCACAAAAGATGCCAAAATGGTAACAAAAATACTTACAAATTTAAACAAAGTAATGAACAAATGATAGAAAAATAAAAGTTGATACTTTCTTTTTCTATAATTTCCCATTTTTTGTTTAAGTCTAAAATAAAAATACAAAAAATTATAAAAAAAGTATACAATACTAACGCAGTAACACTTTCACATAACAATACTAATCATTAATTTAATCCACTAACTTTTAACAAACCATTGCCTCACTACTGGGTTCCCAAACCAAAAAATATAATCAAAACAAAATCTAAATTCTATCAACATTTACTAACCACTATGCAACTCACAGTTAGGATAAGAAAATATAGACATAAGTATACAATCTAGCTCTTAAGAACTATTAAGAAATACACATGCTTATTTAGTAATAGAATAATATTAGCAATAGAAATAGAATATATTAGTTTATAATAAATTTAGAACCAATTTAGAATAAAAACGTAAATTTTTTTTTTAATTTTTAATACTTTTGTTCTAATTAAATTGGTACAACTATGTTAATAGATTTAGGGGGAACATTATCATAATTAGTCTAATACGTTATTTTAATTCATAGCATCAGCTTTTGCGCAATAGCGCACTCCTATGACTTATTTAAAATAGATGCACCACTAGCAACTGTCCGAGACGGGTATGGATGGATTATTGATGGACATTTTAAGCTAATCCACGCTGTAAACCTGGAGCGTTACGAAATGGCCACAAACCGACTAGAGGAAGCACTATCCAGTAGAAACGAATCACCTGCAGTTTATGAAGTACTCTCATTCCAGTTGAGCAGAATCCGTACACATCTGGGCGAATTGAAAGGGTACGAATCATCTAGACCCAAACGATCGATAAACTGGATTGGTTCGGCTTGGAAATGGATTGCTGGCTCACCCGACGCAACAGATTGGGATGCAGTTCTTCAAAATGAAGATGCCCTGAACCAAAACAACAATCAGCAATATAAGGTAAATGCTGCAATTTTCAAAAAAACTGATGAATTATTGCAGAAGCTCAATGGCATTGTGACCGCCACCAACGATATCATGCACGAGAAGAACCTTGAAAGGATTTCTCAGGAAATCCAACACAAGATCATCCTTCTGAGGGAAGATGTCAACGAGCTGATCCGCGCATGTCAGATGGCCAAAGCTGGCGTGGTCAATACCAATCTTTTGAGTAAGGAAGAGGTCAACCAGCTTGTCAGCGAGATAGACGTACTCCCATATAGTAATGCTATTGAAGCAATTGAGTATAGCAAACCTTCGATATACACCAACGGTACGCTATTATTGTACGTGTTATCCACCCCCTGCGGGTTTGGGGAAAGAATATGCCCGAGGTAGGTATGCCTGTCGTAAGAGGCGACTAAAATCCAGTGAGTGGCGGTCAGTCCGGAGCGTATGGAGAGCTCAACTGGAAGTGGTCTGTTCGTCAACAGTGACGGGGCTGCGAGGTCTAACCTTAGACTTGAAATATTGGTGCCACGGGAGAGCAGGACGGCCCAGGACTTGCTCATTGAGCTTGTCCTTCCTGTTCATCCTTTGTAGTCAGGAGAGTGTTCGTTTTTTGAGCGATTTTGCGCGTGTGGTGTTTGCGCGACGAAGACGTTCTTGGGTGTGATTTGTGTGGAATGCCCCCTATGGGTTAGGGGAAAGAATATGTCCATGGTAGGAATGCCTGTCGTAAGAGGCGACTAAAATCCATTTACCCCCTGCGGGTTTGGGGAAAGAATATGCCCGAGGTAGGTATGCCTGTCGTAAGAGGCGACTAAAATCCAGTGAGTGGCGGTCAGTCCGGAGCGTATGGAGAGCTCAACTGGAAGTGGTCTGTTCGTCAACAGTGACGGGGCTGCGAGGTCTAACCTTAGACTTGAAATATTGGTGCCACGGGAGAGCAGGACGGCCCAGGACTTGCTCATTGAGCTTGTCCTTCCTGTTCATCCTTTGTAGTCAGAAGAGTGTTCGTTTTTTGAGCGATTTTGCGCGTGTGGTGTTTGCGCGATGAAGACGTTCTTTGGTGTGATTTGTGTGGAATGCCCCCTATGGGTTAGGGGAAAGAATATGTCCATGGTAGGAATGCCTGTCGTAAGAGGCGACTAAAATCCATTTACCCCCTGCGGGTTTGGGGAAAGAATATGCCCGAGGTAGGTATGCCTGTCGTAAGAGGCGACTAAAATCCAGTGAGTGGCGGTCAGTCCGGAGCGTATGGAGAGCTCAACTGGAAGTGGTCTGTTCGTCAACAGTGACGGGGCTGCGAGGTCTAACCTTAGACTTGAAATATTGGTGCCACGGGAGAGCAGGACGGTCCAGGACTTGCTCATTGAGCTTGTCCTTCCTGTTCATCCTTTGTAGTCAGGAGAGTGTTCGTTTTTTGAGCGATTTTGCGCGTGTGGTGTTTGCGCGACGAAGACGTTCTTTGGTGTGATTTGTGTGGAATGCCCCCTATGGGTTAGGGGAAAGAATATGTCCATGGTAGGAATGCCTGTCGTAAGAGGCGACTAAAATCCATTTACCCCCTGCGGGTTTGGGGAAAGAATATGCCCGAGGTAGGTATGCCTGTCGTAAGAGGCGACTAAAATCCAGTGAGTGGCGGTCAGTCCGGAGCGTATGGAGAGCTCAACTGGAAGTGGTCTGTTCGTCAACAGTGACGGGGCTGCGAGGTCTAACCTTAGACTTGAAATATTGGTGCCACGGGAGAGCAGGACGGCCCAGGACTTGCTCATTGAGCTTGTCCTTCCTGTTCATCGGGTGCGGCCCTTCGGGGAGTACACGTGGTGGCTGTGGTTTAATACCCAAGTGCGGGTAGAGTTTGTTCCTACATTTGTGGGCAATCTCAGTGTGGAGTTGCATTGCAACCGGGTGCCGGACCCATAGAATGGCAGAGGTTTTAGATGGGCCTCGAACCTTACCAAGGTGGTTAGTGTGTCCATACCGCACTGCCAATTGGTACCGAAAATGCGCAAGCATTTCGGGGCGCTGATCAACGCATTAATTTGATCCGCTGTGCTTTTGAGCGCCGTGGGGTTAGGCTGACACCGGCAGGTACCCACGTTAAACACTACGGATTCTGTACGTGTTATCCGTGCCTAAGGTGACTGAAGAAAGGTTTAATCACCTAATTGCAAGAGCTAACATCCAAGAAGGCCACCGAGTGGAGTTGGCATACACAACGATTTTGATTAACAAGCGCGAGACATATGGTATAAGAAAGGATTGCCTGCGGCTAACCTCTGCAATGGTCTGCGAACGAAAATCCTTGGATTTGTTACCAGAGACTGGTTGCATTGCACGTCTCCTCAAGGGAGGACATGCCAGTTGCAGTTACCTGACCTACAACGAATCTAACGTCGAACTGATCAAGGAAGACACAATTTTCCTCGACAATTTCAGCGGAAGCATAGGATCAGGTAAACCCGCAATCAGTTTAAATGGTTCTTATATTCTACAGATGGACAATGAGACTGTGACCATCAACAACCAGAGCTATTCGAGCACAAGCATCTCAGGAGCTCAAGTTCTCCCACCAGTTTTGACCAGCATAACCAACCGAAGCATGGCGCTGAACCTTAACCTCGTACACGAGATGGCGGTTGACAACATCAAATTACTGGGTTACCTCAAGGAAAAAACGAATTGGTTTACCATTATCGAATCCCTGGGACTAGTCGCTCTATTGCTGATGATTTGGTACATTTGGCGCAAAATCACCGCAAAGATTAACTTACCTGAGCTGAAGTTATCCTTACCGGCCAGGCGTAATTGTATCCAACGTAGGAAGCGCTCTTCCTTGCCGCATGATCTGCGGGACGCAGATTTTTGATGGGGGAGGAGTTAATATATTCGCTAGCGCCCAGTCTGCATAATTCCCACCGCCAACCATTACACGTGCGCTGCGTCAGCAGAATCTTATTTCACCACATACTGCAATTGGGCCATTGCATAACCAATGCTACACCTGTGGGAAACCAAGGCCACGGTCGTTACCGGCGGATATGCTTACGCAAGCATTTCATAACACAGTGAAATGCCCGTGGGAAACCAACGCCACAGCCAGCACCAATGAACATCGTTACGCAAGGGCTGCGTCGCTGCTGCTACACCGAGGCCTGGTGATCGACGCGGTTGCAGTTGAGTGGGCAGTTGCATAGGGGTGCTAGTAGTGTCGAGACACACTTAGAATATTTAGTTAACCGTAACTTAAGTCGTAATATTAAAGTGATTAAATAAAGTTATTTGTAACGTTTATAATCCTTGTGTTTGAGTTTAGGGCGAGTTGGCCCTTCTATTTTTTTAAGTGTAAGGATCAAAGATCCTTTAACTTGGATATGAATAATTTAGAAATAATTTTGATATTATCAAGTATACCAATGTAAAGGTTTTCTGTGAGATTGATTGTAATAAGTATGTTCCTGTCACGTTGTGATATGTGTAAAAATATATAAATATTGACTATAGAAAACTGAATTCGCCGAATAAATAAAATAACTGTTGAATATAAAAATGATAAATATGTTTTATTAATGATCGTAAAAATATCTAGTTGATATACATATGCTCCAATCAGCGCAGGTACGGCAGTCAGCCGGTAAGCGCAACGCATGACAAAAAGTTGAATATCTCCGGAATGAAGAAAAAGGACAAAATTATATTTACAGATTATTCAAGGTCAGGGTTTCCCCATATTTCTGTAAAAAGTTTGGTTTTTTAAAGCGTGAAGAAAGCATAAAAAAATGCATTTGTTTAAAAAAAAATAATTACAAAATTAATTGTTAATAATAATTTCACCATAGTTTTCATGTAACATATTAGATGGTTTAAGGACTATTTAATAAGTATACAAAATTTCGTGCCGTTATCTATTGTAGTTTCGAAGAAAATAAGTTTTCAATTTATTCGAATTTTCTAATGTTTTTGTTAATTTCATATATACATCACAATATAATAGTTTTTTCAAAAATCCCTGATTAACCGAAAAATTCGAAGATCCCTTGACATGGTTTTACTCATAAGGTAAATAACTCTGTCACAATCACTGCCGGCCCTCGATTGGTATTCAGCTCATACGATCGAAACGTCACTTTTTTTCTAGAACGTTTTCACTGATACACGTCTTATATACCGGAATATATACGATTTGATTACATTTACCGAACTTAGTATCTATTTGTATAAGCAACTAATCACGACTTCTTTAAATCGAGCCCCCACAAATTGGTGACCCCGACGTTGTAAAATGCCTGACGAAAGTGCAGTTTCTACAGTTGTACCGACAAAGCAACCTTCTCAGCATCCCGCAAACAGCCAATGCACTTCCTGTAAGAGAAATGACGGAGCTAGCCAAAGTTACAGTCAAAATCCCACCATCCAGGCACGCAAATCCAAAACTATGGTTTGCTTAGGTATAGTATTACTTCATTACGTCAGGCGTCACGAACGACAAGACTAAATATCATACTATTGTAGAGGCAATGGCAATAACGTATTGGCTCAGTGCTAAAATCTTTTACCGTTCCAGGCCCAAATTTATAAGTGACAATTTGCTAGGCAGAACATGGCCGTTTTTGACAAAAGAATTTCGAGAAAGGAACAAAATTGGTAGCGGAAAAATTGGTCTGGCCTGTTCTTAGAAAATATTGCCGTTCGTGGACAAAGCTATGCATTCCGTGCCAAAGAGCGAAAATACAACGACACAATCGTGCACCACTCGGCTCATATGCGCTAAGCAATAGGTTCGAGGATATTAACATGGACGTAGTTGGCCCGCTATCACCGTGCAAACGTTTCAGGTATTGGTTGAAAGCATAACCTATCGAGGATAGCACAACATAAACAATCGCATTAACATTCTACACTAACTGGGTGGCGCGATTTGGCATGTCGTGCAAAGTGACAAATGATCAAGGCAGACAGTTTGATTCGGCTTTCTTTCGCGAACTAACTCGACTGCTAGGAATAAAACATTTACGAACAACGACATATCACCCAATGTATAAGGGGCTTATCGAGCGTTAGCACGGATCGCTAAATACCGCAATTTAATGCTACATGGCCAATAACTAGGTTGAAGTATTGCTTCTCATCCTACTTGGTTTTTGCTTGTCATGGTGAGATTACTTGAAGTCTACGCTAACTGCGAACATAAATAAACTTGTACCATATGGTTTTGCATCGTACAATAATTGCATACAATACTGATAGTGAAAAGACCGCTAAACAAAATTCGGTTTTGCCCTTTATTTTGTACAATTTCATCTTTGCTTTCCCAATCTGTAAATAAATCGTTTTTGTTTGGCAGTGTATCATGTATTCAAATTTAAAATCGGTGAAAAAAGTTTTGTTCGCGAAAATTATTGTTTACGAAAAAAAGTTATTTAAGTTAGTTTTTATTGGAATAATACAATTTAATTTACGACTGTTATTTAGCTTAAGGCCAGATAAGGATTATTTTGAAAAACAAACGTGCATGCCATTATCCTTGTAGGCATGGACCTGAGGGACCTCTACAGGTGTAAGTGTTTTACCCTCTCCCATACCAACTTTTTGTTGTTTTTGTTTTTGTATTTAATATTGAATATTTGATAATCAAATTCAATCAAAACTTTCAAGTTATGCATAAATTAAGCATAATTTAAATACTTGCAAAACTCGCCCCAAAACGACAAATGTAGGAAAGAGAACTAGCGGTACTTTATTTTTTTTAGCAACTCTAAAAAACACTATATAGAGAACAGGGTTGGGCATAGTGCACTGAAAAATAAATGCATTAAGCATTCCCATACCACTATCTCTTCAGTGATAGTTAAAAAACAAATTTAACTATCACTGAAGATTTAGTGATAGTAAAAAAAAATTAACTATCACTAAAATTTAGTGATAGTGAAAAAAAATGCACTATCACTAAAAATATATTTCTCAGTTACATATACTGTTTTTGAGGATTAAAAGTAAGACTGTGTACATTCATATGTATTTTTGTATATAATTACACTTAATCAAAAGTAGGAGTTGTATATATGTATGTAATTCATTGATTATTTGCTTTTCTTAATACCAACATTTCAGAGTGCAAACGAAAATATTTTTCAAACCTTTGCAATAACTTTGACTGCATTTGAATATTAATTTCCATTAGAAATTTTCTGAAGCTAAACGTATTTTTATTTTGATAGACACTAAAGTCGGAATAAAATACCCAAAGAACATATTATTTTCTCATTGAAGGAAGTCTATAGCTTCTGCGATTGGTTGCATTACTCTTGCATATTCTTCCAAATATTCTATGTCTTCCTCATTAAAGTTAGGAATATCCAGCTTGTAGCATAGTTCACCTAATCTGATTTTCACTTCTACTAGCTTCTGAACCGAATCATACAGTGAGTTCGATCTTGTAACGCAAGGCGTAACCAGATGCGAAGATATAACTGTTTTTATTATTTCAGCAGATTTTGGCCTCCTACATTTATTCCATAGTTTTGTACACATGTGTTAGTAAAATGTAAAAATGAACACGTATAGGGGGTTTGATCTATGTGCGATGGTTTAATTTTTGGGTGGGGAGTACTTCGTCGATGAAGAAAAAGGGCATCCCGCACACGTTTTTGTGGATGAGTTTCGTAAATTCATGCGGGCAGTACGCTCTGCACCCATTGCTCATCACACCAAATTGCGTAAGTTCACACATAAAACACTGAATACAGCAACACATGTTTTTGTTAGAGTGGACAAACTAAAAAACCACTCCAACATCCATGCAGAGGGGCGTACGAAGTCCTCGAACGGATAAATGACTACGTTTTTGTTGTCAAAGTAGAAGGGCGGCCGAGTAAAATGTTAATCTGAGTAAAATGAAAGAGGAAAAGTTTTTGTTTTGTAAGTTTTTGAGCTGACATTAGCGCTCAATTCAAATTTTAAAAAGATAATAATAATACTAACGCAAATAATCCAAAGGTTTCTAATTACAGAAGATGTGGTTCTTTGGTTAGTAATTTTATAATATTATACTTAAAATTAATGTATGTAAATTAAAAAACGACATTTCGTACTTGTGCGATATTTGCCTCGCATATAGTACAATATAAACTTCCGCAGACCATACGTTCATTACAACGTGCAAAAGCAAACTGATTCGCTGCCAGGATAAATGACTACGTTTTTGTTGTCAAAGTAGAAGGGCGGCCGAGAAAATGTTAATGTGAGTAAAATGAAAGAGGAAAAGTTTTTGTTTTGTAAGTTTTTGAGCTGATATTAGCGCTTAATTCAAATTTTAAAAAGATAATAATAATACTAACGCAAATAATCCAAAGGTTTCTAATTACAGAAGATGTGGTTCTTTGGTTAGTAATTTTATAATATTATACTTAAAATTAATGTATGTAAATTAAACAACGACATTTCGTAATTTTATAATATTATACTTAAAATTAATGTATGTAAATTAAACAACGACATTTCGTACTTGTGCGACATTTGCCTCGCATATAGTATAATATAAACTTCCGCAGACCATACGTTCATTACAACGTGCAAAAGCAAACTGATTCGCTGCCAGCGTCGCGTCATTGGCACCCCAATCACGAACCGAATCAACATGATCCCCATACAAAATGTTGTGAGCTAATCACCACACTTGTTCTAGATTCAATCTGAATCACCATGCGAAACACGAAACAATCGATGCCGTATCTAATTTTAATCGAAAATAGCTGTTACACACATAGAGCAAATAAAACAAAACAAACGTTACACTTAGCAAACGTCAAGCTGTGTGGTAGTGTTTACTTTGCTCTCTTACAAATATTGTTATAAAACAATTTAAATATCAAATTAATCAAAAGAAATTTCATTAAATTGTGATTAAATCAATTTTGTGCACTTCAAGCTAAGTATAAAGTGATTTGGTGCAATATTCATTTAATAATCTTTAACTTATAAAAAATCTCATTTATATCTTTGTTGTGTTGTGTGCCGAGTCATAATTTTTCTTGTAGTACAGTTGTTGTTGCCAATTGTTTTGTTTTTGCATTTGCGGCTGTTGCTGTTTGTGCGCGCACTCTTCTTTGTTACTCCTTTTAGCTTTCACAGCTGTTTGCGTGATTTGTTAAGTGTCAATAAAACTGTGTATCCCAAACTGTTCTAACTGCCTTACCGACTTCTATACTGCTTTTTTTGCTAAACTGCTTTTTTTTGCTAAACTGCTTACCACTGTTAGATCCTTTCTTCTGCTAGTCCTATAAATTGTAATTTTAATTCTAATTAATTTTCTCCTAAATAATATACCATGTCTTGTAATTATCCTAACTGCCAAGTTAAGAGTGGGTCTGAACGCTTTGTGTCTTGCTGGCTTTGCGATGGGCTTGCCCACATGAAGTGTGCTGGTTTGACAGGTAGAGTGTTAGATTTGATTGATGATGGTAAGGGTGTCCGCTGGTCTTGTCTGAAATGTAGGTCAACTGAAGTTGATCTTTTTAAAATTTTTAGGCAGTGTAGGAACGGTTTCTCTGAGATTGGTAATGAGCTAAATGTTCTTACCGAAAAATTCAAACACTACGAAAACGTATTTAATTCTTTTAAATGCTTAGAGAATACGAGTATTCCTAATAGCCGTAATAGTAAACGGAAACGTATTGAGAGTCCGTCTGACGAAGCTGAGCCAAATCCTATTCCGACGACAATTATTTCTTCTCCCTCAGGGGAGTTGATTAGTTTCTCCACACCTTGTCCTCAGGCTGTTGAACCTTCTACATCAAAAGCTGCTGCACAGAGATCAGTTCAAAAGGAAAGCAGCGAAAGCAAAAATTCTGCTGCGGTTTCTGTGGCGCCTGCTAGGGGCTGGTTGTGGTTCCTCAGAGAAAATCTATTTTTATATCAAGATTTTCCAGTGATACCACAGTTGAGGATATCAAGTTTCACATTTCATCTAAGGTTAAGACTGATGACATAACTATCAGGAAATTTAACTTTAATTACAAGAGAAACATTTCTTCATTTAAAATCGATGTAACTTCCGAAAACTTTAATATACTTTTAAATAGCTCTTTTTGGCCGACTGGGGCTTTTGTTCGCGAATTCGAGTTTAAACCCAACATAAATAATAAAAACTTAGCAAAAATCTCTAATCCTAATCCGGAGTCAAAAAACTGATAAAAACTAAACTTGATATATATTACCAAAATGTTAGAGGCTTGAATACAAAACTAACTGACTTGCTTTTGAAGAGTTATCACTGTAATTTTAACATTATAGCTTTCACTGAAACTTGGCTTAAACCTCACGTTTTTGATTCGGAGATTCTTTGCAGTGAATATCATATTTACAGAAATGATCGAGAGTGCAGGATCGGTGGAGGTGTTCTTTTTGCTGTCCATTCTTCATTACCATCTGAAGTGGTGAACGTCCCTATCATTGAGTCTACTGAATTTAAGTGCATACGAGTGCAATTAAGCAAGTCTTATATTTATTTAGCCCTCTGCTATATACCTCCTCAGTCTGACTTGTCGGTATATAGTGATCATATTTCCTTACTTGGGATTGTGGACTCAATGCTTAGGCCTCCCGACTCATTGATTGTGTTGGGTGATTTTAATCTCCCAAACATTTCTTGGAATATGATTGATGGTCATATCGTACCTTCCATTAACAACGCCTTTCTGGAGGGGATGACTGAACTTTGTCTGAACCAGGTTAATACCCTACAAAACAAGTTGGGGAGGGTCTTGGATTTGGTTTTTGTTGACAACATGTACAGGGCCTCCTTAAATCGATGTGATCCATTGGTTTTGCCTGAGGATGTATATCATCCTGCAATTGAATTGTCATACGAGATCATAGACGGAGAGCGGGTTTCTGGATCGAAAGCTTTTAATTCTAATGACAGCTTCGATTTTAGAAAAGCTAATTTTAAAAAATTAAACTATGACTTATCTAAAATAACTTGGCCTTACTACAATGGCGATATTGAGCGTAATGTTTTGGACTTCAAGAATACTTTATACAACTTATTTCTTAAACATGTACCTAAAGGTTCTTGTATTCGTGATGAATCAGCCCCTTTATGGTTCACTAAAGACTTGAGAACTTTAAAAAATAAAAAATCGCGTTCTTTTAAATTATATAAAAGTACTGGTCGTCATGTGGATTATCTTAATTATTCAGTCTTGCGACATAAATATCTAGAATTAAATAAAAACTGTTATGAAAAATACTTGAATAAAATGAAAATGAACATTATCCACGACCCGAAAGCTTTCTATGGTTTCGTTAATTCTAAGCGCAGAGTAAATGCATTCCCTTCCGCAATGAAATATCAAAGTACTGTGTCATGTGATAATGAGATTATTGCCAATCTATTTGCCCAGTTCTTTAAATCTAACTACACCACTCAATTTAAATATAACTGTATTTCCTATCCATACAAGCTGAGCCCCAATAACTCTATTAATATTCCAGTCATATCATCAGATGATGTTTTTCATTATTTAATATCTTTAAAAGAATCATTCAAGTACGGCCCTGATATGATCCCGACATGTTTCCTAAAAAAATGTGCAAAGCACCTGTACCTGCCATTATCGAACTTGTTTAATTTGTCCCTCCAGCAAGGAGTTTTTCCGTCAATATGGAAACAGTCTTACATAATCCCCCTTCATAAATCTGGAAGCAGGTCTTCTATTGAAAACTATCGTGGTATAGCTAAACTCTCTTCTATCCCGAAGTTGTTTGAAGCTATTGTTACCAAGCAAATGACTTATCCGATTTCCTCAATAATAGCAAATTGCCAACATGGCTTCTGTAAGGGCAAATCGACCATTACAAATTTACTTGAATTTACCACCCATGTTTCAAATGGGTTTAGGGAATGCATTGATACTGATGTTATATATACCGATTTTAGTAAAGCATTTGACAAAGTATGTCACTCTTTACTCATCCGTAAACTAGATCTGCTTGGTTTTCAACCTGGTATCCTCTGTTGGATGTCTTCTTATCTCTCCGGTAGGACGCAAAAGGTAGTTTTTAAAAATTTTCATTCTGGGATCATCGATGTTTCCTCGGGAGTTCCTCAGGGCAGCCACCTCGGACCGATTCTGTTCCTGCTATTCATAAACGACATTTCTACAGTAGTAAAGTATTCTAAAATATTGATGTACGCGGATGATGTTAAACTTTTTAAGACTTATGCCTCGGCTGAAGAAAGATCCTTGCTACAGCAAGATTTGGACAGCATAGTCAATTGGTGCAGCATTAATTATATGCCGCTTAACCTTAACAAATGTAAATTCATGTGCTTTTCTCGACGAACCATTCAGCCGGCCTCCTACAAAATAAATAACTACGTCCTAGAACATGTAAACAGTTTTGTTGACCTGGGTGTTGGTATGGATTGTAAACTCAATTTTAATTTTCATATTAGTTCCACAGTTAATAAAGCAAGGGGTGTGCTGGCTTTTGTAAAGCGCTGGTCAAAGGAATTCCGCGATCCGTATATAACTAAAACACTTTTTACTTCATTAGTAAGACCAATACTGGAGTATGGTTCCATAGTTTGGAATCCTCGTTATCAGGTCCATTCAGACCAACTAGAGTCAATACAAAAACAATTCTTACTTTTTGCTTTGAGAAATCTTCGATGGGATTCGCCATACAATCTTCCCCCCTACACTAGTCGTTTAAAACTTATTAATCTTCCTACTCTTTCGAGTCGCAGAGAAATGTTAGGTATAATATTTCTGGTAAAATTAGTCAATGGATGGATCTCAAGTCCATTTCTTCTAGAGCAAATTAATTTTAATGTACCCTCCCGTGCAACGAGAAACTTTAAACCACTTTTCTTGAAACTATGCAGAACTAACTTTGAGTTGAATGAACCGTTTCGGGGTTTATGCCAAGACTTTAACAATCATTCCAGCACCTTTGATGTATCGGACTCACTTTTTATAATTAAAAGAACTATTCTATCCTCTCTTAATAACAGCTAACGATCCAATTTTCTTACTTTGCATTTCTCTAACTTTGTATTCGGCTGATAAATTCTTATTCTGTAGCTGAGCAGCTTGGGATCTCGACGCTTAACAAACTTTCTTCTGTCACGACTCGGCACCTAAGATTTGTATATTTAAAAAACATCCGTACGTTATGCGGATTGAGCCCCTCGTGCCGGTTGGGCGGGAAAGTGGGTTTCCGTTGGGTTATAATAATAATAATAATAATATACAATTAAATGCTTAAATGGGTTCAAACGTTGAGTTTGTAAAAAAATTAATTTTGTCGAAGAGGGTGGAGTCTACAACTCGAGTGAATAGGGACACAAAAGTATGTATATAAGTACTACAATGGCAACAGAAATGTCAAACGAATCAAGACTGTGTCGTGTAAACGGGGTGATTCGCCATTCGTAATTCAAATAGCGAAACACGTAATTCTCTTGTCGTGGAAACACCGTTTAACTGCACACTCAAGACCTGTAGATGAAAGCCAAGCAAACTCTTACGGCTGCGGTGTTTATCACTGATCTAAAAGAGATTTGGAAAATTGAACCTTTAATGAACAGGGATTAGTATTTTGGGAGGTTGAGTCGCTCAAAGTTGACAATTTTTTAACATGATGCACAAAAATACACCTGTTTTATTTTATGTTCATTTTCACCATACCTAAGATTGTGCTAGATTAAGTGACTAGCTGCTAGTTTCGTGCATTTTAACGAAAGGTGGATTAATTTTAGGTATATACAAAAAATATAACTGGACGGTCTTCCGGATTGACATCAAAATTTGGCAAGGGTGAAAGCTTGCCGACAGAATTATCCATAAACGTTAAAGCGGCGCACGGCGGTATGGCGGTATTCTAAGTTGGTCTTGCACCATACTTGGAGGCAAATGCGTTTACGACAAAGGTTGCTGTATTTCTGCTGACTGTTGAGTATGCGTTTGCTGGACCATTGGCGACTGTGCTTGCGTTGACATCAGTAGCGTCGACTGAGAGATGGCGATATGAATATACCTACTACGAATTGCGTCACTTAAGAGCTCTTCCACTCACGAAGCAAGGTAATACTGGATATCAATAATGCGATTTTATCGACGGAAATTTTCACTGGATAAAAGCGCAGTTACCCACCGACGTAGAAACGGCCGAACTAGTCAGCTGACATGATCAAACTTACGTTCTGATGTAAAATTTAGGTAGGAAATTCAAATCTGTTTGATATGTGGCGCTATACGTCAGTGGGTAACTGCGCTCTAACTCTAGAGGCACCTGCTAATTCTTCCGTCTAGTTGATTTTTGAAGAGTATTCACTAGTTGACTACGAGCTGCTTGCTATGCTCGGGCTCTTCTTAGAATTTATTTATTCATTCAATTTATGAAACAATGATTTCTTACAGACTATTTACAGTCACTACTTATAGCTAAGATATAACTTAACTAGCTTGACTAAAATATGAATTTAATAGTTCTAAAAATAAAGATTTTGAAATTAAGAAATCAATTCGAACTGTATCCGAAATTATATTAAAATCGTTTAAGGCGCGGGTGAGAGGGACATTACGAGCGTATTCAGTTTTACAAGTTTCTCCACAAAAAACTAAACATTTTCGTAAACAGCGTTGAGAAATATTAAAATAGATTTTACTTTGCAAATAAGCACAATCTACACTACTATTGATGATGTTAAAAACGAATGACAAGGAGAGAAAAGATCTTCTTGTAATATCGTTTGTGAATAATACGAAAAATAACGGGCCTAGGATGCTACCTTGAGTCACACCAGAGGTAGCAAAAAAAAGCTCCGAAGAAATGCCGTCTATTGTGACAACGCCTATTTTTTAAGTAAAAAATAATCCAACGTAAAAAAACTGAGTGAAAACCCAAGGAGGCTAACTTTTTAATTAATATCGAGTGAGAAACTGTCAAAAGCCTCGGAAAATCTCCATAAAAAGCTAAACATTTTTTGTAAACAGTCTACACTACTATTGATGATGTTAAAAACAAATGGTAAGGAAATAAAAGATCTTCTTGTTTCCAAATAACTAAGATTAATTAATAGCAGACGATGCTTATAAGGCGGTAACAGATACGTAAAACTTTTTGAACTATTTATATTCGGTAATTTAAATTCGAAGTTTGGACGTACAAAAGGTGTATATAGTAGTTTAAGTGTATAGGGATCTGAAAATTTTACACAATTACGTCTCACAAAACCCAGCACAGAATATGATTTCCTGTCTATGTGATTTATATGGCTATCAAACGAAAAATTAGATGAAAAAATAACTCTCAGATCTTTAAAATCATCAACAGATTCTAAAACTGCACTGGAGATATTATAATTTGTTAGTAGAACATTCCGCATTTTAGAGTACGTCACTTTAAAACATTTTTTAATATTAAGCGAAAGGCAATTCCTTATGCACCAAAAATTGAGGTTATCAAAGTCAGTCTGAAGATTGACTGAGTCACTGACCTTTTTTATAAACGAATAAATTTTCAAATTATCAGCATAGAGTAGAAAATTTTAAAAAGAGAAACAGGAGCTAATATCGTTTGTCAATAATACGAAAAATAACGGGCCTAGGATGCTACCTTGAGTCACACCAGAGGTAGCAAAAAAAGGCCCCGAAGAAATGACGTCTATCGTGACAACGCCTATTTTTTTAAGTAAAAAATAATCCAACGTAAAATAACTGAGTGAAAACCCAAGCAGGCTAATTTTTTAATTAATACTGAGTGAGAAAATCTGTCAAAAGCCTTGGAAAATCTGTATATATGCAGTCAACTTGGAAACCTGCTATGAAAGATGAAATGTAATATTCCGAAGACTGCAAGATTGCTGACGGTGGACCGGTTGGAAACAAAGCCGTGCTGATTAGAAGAAATTAAACATTTGGTAGACAAGTTTTTCATTAACACTTTCGCTTCTATTTTTTATTTTTTTTTTAGTTCCAAAAATCAGATTTGGTAAAATTATTGTCCCCTTTGACCTCATTAAACACATCCAATTACAATTTTTTTTTTTTGCTTTCAAATAGGATTTTGAGCGTGATGCCATTTGGCATCAATTTCCTTAAGTGGTAAAAAACATTAAAAAAATTTTTTTCTCTCAAGATATTTTTATTTATTCAAAATCAATTTAAACTATAACGAAATCAGTAAAAATGGATAAAACATTTATATAAGTAGTATGTGCATATATTGGAAGAGTTCAAAATAATATAAAATTCATACTTATATACATAGTTATAAAATAAAGCAATACATATTGTAGAAAAAACATATGATACTTATTCTTACTCGCATATTTCCGTTACTTAGTTATTAAGGTTGTGAAATTTTTTCTTGTTCCGTTGGGCATGCATAAGTGAACGTTGCATTTTGAACACAAATATCTCGAATATCCTGTATACTCTTTGATTTTACACCTACGCTTCTCCGTTGTATGCTCCGGCCAATGCTGAAATCCATCATAACGGAGAGAAATAGATGGAGCTGTTTCATAGCTATGTCTGGAAGTTGATGGAGTGCTTGTTGCCGACATTGATGGACTACATCCATTATCTTCTTAAAGATTGGTTTTGGGACGCCCGCGCTTTCGATGATGCATTTACTGAGCCGATCGCGCTAAAAGTCCATCTGCAATGTCATTACGGAATTCCAAAAGGTGCATCCACTCTTTTGATGCAATATGGTTACTTTCACAATCTATTTTGTACTCTAACCAAGCATTACAAACGGCAAGGTCAATCAAATGATCGAAAACTTTGAGTGTCCATTTCTTTTAACGAATATAAATTCGGTAAAGTGAGAGAAGAAAGTCCATCTTATCCACGCCGCCCATGTTTTGTTTGTACATTGCGACGATTCTTGGCTGCTGAATTTCAATTTTCTTTTTTTGTTCAGCGCAAAATCTAGAAACTGTATTTATGCTTTCTGTTCCATAAATTGCTGAGGCAAGTGTAACAACTCCTCCATCAAGCCATTTAAAACGAAATTGTTATTGTTTCTTTCAATCCTATAGTCATAACTACCACATCCCAGAGGACTACCGGAAGTCAGAGGAGCTTTAGCGATCCTGTTAACCCAGTTGCCCAAATTCCGTGTTCCTTCAAAATTGTCACCAAATTAAGAGTTGTGAAATAATTATCAAAATACATTTTAAAGTTTTTATTTTTTGGAATCGTTTTTGATAAATGAACAACAATATCTAAACAAAAGCCCAGTTTGGAAACTCCCACCACGGTATTTTTTCCCTGATAGATCTCCAAATCATAGATGATACCTTTTGAACTGCAAAGTCAAAATATTTTTATTTCCCATTTTATGGGCTTTTTATGGAACCATCATTTCATCGACACATACATTTTCATCTTTTGGAATTGCATACAGTTTTTTATAAAACATATCTAAAAGGGGGCGAATTTTATGCAATTTATCATCAAAAATTGGATTAATAGAAAATTTAAGGTTGTGACGCAAAAAATAAAATCTGATTCTTGTCATACTTTCACGAAAAGAGGGAATCTGAGTAGCTTTTGACAAATACATCTCTAATCTCGGGTAACCAATTGTGCCAATCATAATTTCAAGCGCTAAAAACTTATAAAACTCTTCCTTTTTTAAATTACCAGATTTTCCATTGTGTAGAAGCGAAGCTTGGTTAGTTGTTTCAACCACTTTTTCAATAAAATCCTTAGTGAAATACTCCAAAAAATATTGTACATTGGTTTTAGGCATTTTTTTGGGAGAAACTTCAGCAAACCTGAGGTCCGGAGAATGCCATGTCGCCTTTTTCCAACGCCATACATCAATTTTTTTAAAAGGCGAATCAGCATCTTGCTCTTCAACACTGCCTGAGCAGCTTCAAGACTACCTACTTCAAGATTTCCGACTCTTATTTCATATGGCAATTGGCGAGATAACTCTTCTTCTACAAAGGTTTTATTCCCTTCAAAAGCATCAAACAAAACTAATAATACATCAGGTTCCTTTGAGTCAGTAGAATTTTTTCGATTTCTGAATATTTAATTTTGTTTGCCATTATCGCAAAAACAACCTTCACCATCAACAGCTGAAATAATAATGAGAAATGCTACCGCTTCTGTTGAACTAAAGTTGAAATGAAAGCAAACCAACGTAAAAAACAGAAGTGTTTACAATTTAATACTCCAAAGACATGCAATTAATGGAATTAAAAAAAAAAAAAAATAATAACACTAAGGCGGTTCCGCAAGACATTAAAGTTGGGTGATGCCATATGGCATAAATTTCGCGAAAGGGTTAACAATAATTTCAAAAAGTTTTGACCCTGTGGATAACTTACAAATAGGTCTATAGTTACTAATATTACTTTTATTGCCACTTTTAAAAATAGGATTAATGGAAGTAGGTTTCCAATCATCTATGAAGACACCAGTAGCTAATGAGATATTAAAAATTTGTGAAATGTGAAATGGACAGACTAAAGCTGGGCAATTCTTAAATAAGATCGCAGAAAACCATTAATATCCATTTTTGCTGACGGATTCAAATTGGAAATCTCTCCAATCACGTCATCAGAAGAAATGAGAAGAGAACCCAAACTGAAAGCAGATTTAATATTAGATTGTAAATCTGAATAATTTATACCAGTATCTTGAACAAAGTTAGAACTAAAAAATTTTGCAAATAAATTAGCAATATCAGCAGGGCAGCGAGCAAATTTTTTTTTCCTTAAAAATGGAATATTTATTGAACATAGAAAAAGGTTTTGGGTTGGGTTATACATTGAGAGTAGATCTGTAGGTTCGGTGGCAAATGTTGGCGAAATATATCTCTCAGTTGGACTTGGAAATCTTGGTATCGGAACATTTTCTGAGTGAGATACTGGTAGCTATGTAGATTGAACACTTTTGTAAACTGTGTTTTTTTTTGTTGAGTCTTGCAAATTTGTTCTTGCACGCGTATCAGTTACCAGTATGATGCCCTTGTGGATCTATCCAAATCATTGGGATGCCGAACCCCATTTTTAGGCACAGTCTTTTTGACCAGTTATGCAGGTTGTTGTTGAATTGCGTGCAAATGGTATTTGGCACCCAATCTACGTCCCTTATAACGGGCAAATCGAAATATTCCTCGTAGATGCCGGCAGTTCCAGAAGATATTTTGCGTCTACTCCGAGGGCTTGTAAATATTCCACATACATACGTAGCAGAACAACGATAGACCAATTGGACACTTATCCATTTTAATTTATTTTATTAATATACAAGGCACTAAAACAATGTTCTTTCCGCGAAGTCAAAGTCAAATTAACTACTGCAATCAATGCTTAAATTTTGACTCTTAGGCAAGCATTAAACGGTTCTTTCAAACGTTACCTGTTGTTATTTCTTATCAGTGCAGTGGTTAAGAGCTTGACTCGTTGCTTGCTGATTTGTGTTGGACATTGATAGATGAGTCTTATTAAATTTAATTTAAATATTGTGTACAAATTTATGATACTTATTAATAACACTTATAAGATACAAAAAAAAAAATAAAACAGCACACAAACATAGTTAGTGTAGCTTTTTTAAAAAATACAAATTTTGTTAAGTTTTTTTTCTAATGGTTAGTTTGCTCAGAACGTTGTCTTTGCTTAAGTTTCTTACTATTACAAGATGTCACTTAATGTATAAGTATCAAAGGGTAAATTAAAATATTGACGAAACGTGAGGGAAAAAACATTTAATAAAATGGGTTAAATTTCAGTTTTTTCGACATATTGGCTATAAGGACACCCAAAACATTGAATTTGGGATTTACAGTCATCTAAGAACTTAAAGACGGACTTATTCTGAGAAGCTTTGCCAAAGAAAGTTTACCAAAAAAGTCAACATTAAAAAAGTTAGAGACCGAAGAAAAATGTGCCTTTCTCTTACAATGGGCCACTTTGATGAAAAACTTCAACAAAAAATTTTGTATGAAACCATGATTGTAACTCAAAAAAGTAATGATGCAGTTCGATTCGTAGGACCCGAAATAGGGGGAAACCGTCGAGTTTGGTCTTGTCTTTTTTTTTTTTTTTGAAAAAATCTATCACAGTGTTATTGTAAAATGCGATTTAAGTTGCATTGCTTAAATATTTTCAATGAGAAAAATGAGAACAAATTTTTAATAAGACTTGTCTAAATTTCATTTATAATTTAGTAAATAAATTTAAGCAAGCACTGTTTTAAAAAATTCAGGAACACATTTACCTCATTATAAATATTTATTTTTCAAGAAAGTTGTCACTGTTTAAGAAATTATATTAAACACTTTAAACCAACGAGTTTGTTATGATTTCATCAAATTTGTAAGTAAATTTTATACTGTACTGTGTATTTCAGAGAAAAGACAATCACAAATTATTAGTCTCAAATAGTTTTTAAGAGAGTTGCCAGAAATGATAACATTACCAAACAACTTTGCCGTTTCACTAAATAAAAAAAAGAACAGAGATTTTTCTCGCTGCGGAACACCGGGGAGACAGATATGCCTGGAGAGTCAACGAAGGCGTGAACAGTGCTGTTATCGTCAACGAGTGTCATGAAGCAGATCATGAAAAAAACAGTGATGCAAGTAAATTATGATTGCTAAAACGTAAATGTGATTTACAAAAGACAGAAAATTAAATGTTAAAAAATGAAAATGAACTTAATTATAAATTTGTTGGTAGCGGACAATGCTTTAATTTGTGGCAAATATAATAGAAAAATATTCAAATTACTTATAACTTTAACGACAACCACATGAGAGAATTAAGTACAATAGGTAAAAAGGAAATGTTTTAAAGTGGTTGCATTTTCGAGCTAATTTCATCTCAATGCAAGCATGTTAATATTAAGGAAAATAATTGAAACCAGAAAGTGCTTAATTTGTGAATCATTTAAAGCATATTTTCACTCAAAGCTGATTCTAGCAAATAAAATTTGAATCGGAGAAGATGACCAATTGAGATAAATATTAGATCATGCATTGCTATGAAACGTCAAAGATAAGATGTTAAATGGAATTGCTATTGAGTGGCGAAAAGCCTATCTATTGTTCACCGAGAAGATTATAATACAATGCAAAACACAGGTTAGGAATATCATAGATGATTTGACTCAGAACTAAATGATTTTTCCGAGTAAGTCAGATTATTATTCTCCCATTAGTTAGGCTAATGGAAAATATGGATGATATAAGATTGTGTATCGATTTTCGGTTAATGTTTTCGATTTAAATGTAAATACCCCATTTATTTCGATGACATCATAGCCACTATAGGTACCGCCGAAAAAAATTTTTACCGGAGGTCAGCTAATGCACCGATGCGCAGTATCGATCACATTAACCATACTTGTAAACAATGTTTAAAAATCACGCGAACAAAAATTAAGTGCTTTTGAATTTTATTTAGAAATTTAGGGACCAATTACGGTAAAAATATTACACAAGGCTTATCATACTAAACATACGTAATACTATTTTCTGACCGCCGACTAGTATGAGCAATTTTGGAGTTAAATGTCAAATATTTCTCATAAACTCGGATTCTACCATACTAATATTTTTTGTCTAACTCGCTTATATATAAGCAGTATCGACAAGTGCAGTTAGCAATCATTACAGGACAGATATAAAAAAATAAATAAAAGGAAAACCAAGTATTCGTACGTAAAAATAACACTTGAATTTAATAAAATACTTCAGTGGCGTTTCCAAAAATTAATTTATTTAAGTTGTTGTACAGAAATTCATACACACATTTTTTTGAGCGTTTCAAATTAAATTTAGTTTTTTTTTAACTATAATTTACTTAACAAAAGCTATATATTTTTAAATTATATATGTACCATGTGCAAAAATTTTAAATATTGTATTATAAAGATCACTACCATTGAGCCACCATAATTTTTTTGTTCCTCTTTAGTTGAATAGCCAATGATTAAATTTTTGCTCAACGAAAAATGGAAATTTATGAATAATGTTATAAGTTAAACAATCACAAATAAAAAATTCTTCCTCTTCTTTTATGACGCTACAACCGTTTGTCGGTTTGGGACGATATGAAAAAGCTTCGCCAGTTCCCTCCCTCCTTGGCGAGGTTACGCCAATTACTCATACTAAGTGTAGACAGGTTCAGGTTCATCCAGCTATCGCAGTCGTTGAATTGTTATGCGCTTGACTCTGTCCATATCATTATAAAAATTATAAAGCTCATAAAGTTCGTCATTCCATCTTCTTCGGTACCCGTCGCTTACCCGAAGCCTGCTCATCGCTGGCCAACATCGTTCATGCGCCATATAAAAGGACGGGCATGATGAGAGATTTGTAGAGCGAGATTTTCGTTCGTCTAGAAAGGGCTCTGATTTTCAACTGCCTACCGAGCCCAATGTAGCACCTGTTGGCAAGTGTTAATATTCGCTTGATTTCAAGGCTGACATTATCGGTGGTGTTTATGCTAGATCCCAGGTATACAAAATCCCTGACTTCTTCAAAATTGTAGCTGCCAACAGTGACGTGGGTCCAAATACGCGAGGATTTTTTGTTTGTTGCCACAAGGTACTTTGTTTTGTTCTCATTCACTACTAGACCAACCTCTTCTAGACTGGAAAATGCAGCCCTGACGGACCCGTTGTTAAGGCCAATGATGTCGATATCATCCGCATATGCAACCAGCATCGTACTCTTGTTATATAGTACCACAACGACTCAGATTGGCAGCTCTTATTATGGTTTCCAGCATTAGATTAAAGAAAGTGCACGAAAGTAAGTCACTTTGTCTAATACCTCGTTTGGTCTCGAACGGCTCGGAGAGGTTCTTCCCAACTTGGACGGAGCTAAATGTTGTGCTTAAAGTCACTCTACATAGCCGTATTAGTTTTGCGGGTATCCCAAATTTAGACATGGCGTATTATAGACAGCTTCTATTCGTGCTATCAAAAGCGGTTTTGAAGTCGACAAAAAGGTGGTGTGTGTCGATTTGCTTATCTAAGGTCTTCTCCAGGATTTGTCGTGCTGTGAATATCTGGTCGATGGTGGAATTACCAGGCCTGAAACCGCACTGATAAGGTCCATATACGGCTTTAGTCTTTCACACAGTATCGTCGATAGGATTTGTATACGATATTTAGAAGGCTTATCCCACGGTAGTTGGCGCAAACAGCAGGATCACCCTACTTATGGATTGGGCAGAGAACACTAAGGTTCCAATCTTCTGGCATGTACTCGTTGGACCAACACATACGAGCTTTGAAGTTTTTTAGAAATCCTTAATTAGTATACTCTGTACCGTTATCACTTATATTATCTTTAATTAGACACCCAGTTTGTCGTTATTAAAATTTTTCAAAATCTATAAGACTTTGTGCTAATGTTTAAGTAATAAAAAAGGCATATCGTGACTTGTCGTTTACAATATGTATTTTGAATCAACAGCGGACTGTTTAACTTAGTATGTAGTTCACATACATATATCTGACAGAACTATTTCATTTATGATAACTGCTGTGATTTGCTTTACGGTACTAATATCAACAGCTAGCCAGCCCCATGATCTGTTTGCTGCTATGGTGCTTCGATTGCGCAATGGCATACAATTCAGTCACAGTTCGGTTTCAAACAGTCGCTGTCCCTCTAACTGCCGGAGCTACTAACAGCGTACCAAATACCAGAGTGCTACAACAAGCTTTTTATGTGTATACATACATATATGTACATATGTATATCGCATCACTTTAGCTTATGAACTTTATGAATGGGCGAGAAGGAAACACCACTAACCAATATCTCGGTTTTGTATAACAATGTTCAGGACTGAGAAGCAGCAAAAAATTTAAAAAAAAAATCGATTTGAAAAGTGCAAAACTATATCGGGCTGGCATGAAATTCATAGCGTTGAAACTGAAGAAACTGAGTGAAAGTCAAGACTTATTCCTTTCGTACCTAATGATTTAAAAATAGAAAGCTTCGTAAAACCGGAAAGAAGGCGTGCCTCATCAAATAAAAAGTAGACATTTATATTCTTTATTGTAAAAGGCAATATTAGAAATTTAATAAAAATAATAAGCAAATAGGTTAGGCGCAGGGCTTGGGACCCGCCACGTAAAACAAATATTCAATGAAAAGTAAAACAGGACCCCCCTTTTTTGATTGCGACCACGGCAAACGATGTAAGGACCATGATTTGAGGGCATGCACCTAGAATGTATGAACCCTTAATTGGGAAGGTGCCTCTGTCCGGCTGGTAGATGTCCTAGGCAGAGCGAACGCTGACATTACCGCCATCCGAGAAATGGGACGGACGGGGCAAGGGAGCAAAACGGTAGGCACCTGCGACGTATACTACAGCTGCCTTGTAAAGGAGTGCAAATTTGGTGTCAGATTTGTGTTGGGAGAGATACTTCGCCGTTTAGTACTGGCGTTCAGTCCGGTGGACGAACGTCTCGCCACAATCCTCATAAAGGCGGGATTCTTCAACATCTCCCTGATTTGCGCCCATGCCCCGACGGAAGAGAAGGATGATGGGACCAAATATCGCTTCTACGAACTCCTAGAGCGCACGTTCGAAAGCTACCCCCAACAAGATTTAAAAATCGTGCTTGGCGATTTTAATGCCAAGGTGGAAAAGGAGGGCATCTTTGGTTCCACAGCCGAAAAATATAGTCCCCATTACGAAACGTCTGATAACGGATTAAGACTGATCGACTTCGCCGGGGCCCGTAACATGGTAGTCTGTAGTACCAGGTTCCAGCATAGGAATATACATCAGGTTACGTTGCTGTCTTCAGATGGTAAAACACGAAACCAAATCGACCATGTTGTGATAGACAGAAGGCACATTTCCAGTGCTCTAGATGTGCGCACGATCCGAGGAGCCAACAACGACTCGGACTATTATCTTGTCACAGCCAAGATACGCACGCTCCTCTTTGCGTCAAAAAGCGTGCGAAAATGGACACAAGGAAAGCTCGACGTCGGAAAGCTGCAATTACAACAGACAGCCACGCACTTCGCTACACGAATCGCACTCCTGCTCTCTGAGAGCACTAATCAACACAGCGATATTTCAGAGCAATGAAACCACATCTCTTGCTCTTTATGTACCTCCGCTGAACAATCTATTGGTTTTCAGCGAGCCCGGTATGGTGGTATGATGAGGAATGTCGCATTGAAACTGGCGGACAGGAAAAGCGCCCGGAGCTGATGGGCTGCCAGCTGAGCAATTCAAGTACGATGGAGAGGAGTTGGTAAAGAGCATGCACCAGCTTATCTGTAGAGTATGGTCGGACGAATGCACGCCTACTGATTGGTATCTAAGTGTACTGTGCCCAATCCACAAGCAGGGTGATACTGCAATTGGCAACTATCGCGGTATCAGAATTTTTAACATCGCATATAAGGTTCTGTCGCAAGCGTAATTTTAAATTGCCCATTCTTTAAATTATACAGGTTTTTCTTAAGTATTTTATGAATAGTTCCGAAGAAAAAAGTTTAAAAAAAATCTTTACTAAATTTGAAAAAAATAGAATTTGTTTTTATTTTTTTAATATCCAGTTTTTGTATTAAAAAAATAATTATATCGACTTTGTATTTGTATTTTTTTTTGTATTTGTATTTGTTATCCTCATATGAAAGCCAGGAAAAAATTGTAAATGGTACGATTTTATTAAAATACTTTCTTACGCGGAAGCATATATTAAAAAATATATCTCGAAACTGTATGCGTTAAATCAAAATAAAATTATATTTTAAATGCAAAGAAAACTTATTCGAGCGGGAAAAACTGTTGAGTGTAAATTTTGCAAGGATTGGCCCATATATATGTACATATATACATACTAGGCAAGTCAATCCCGGGATCCCGAAATCCAGTGTCAAAATGGTTTGTTTTATTACATTTTAAACTTCTATTTACGTTCGTGATGAACATTTTTTTACTTATATGTGAAGTATACCACCTTGAATGAATTCGCCTTGACAAAAGAAAAAATTGTGTGTACATCTAGTTTGTGCTTTTAGTGAAAAAATATATTGTGTATTTTGCTCATGAAATTAATGAATATATTGTATTTTTGTGTTGTGTATTTTATGTCCAACTTTTACAAAGGTGGGAAAGTGCGTTCTTTGCAAATTATTTTCGATTAATTAAGTTTTTAATTGTCAACTTTTGTTTTCACTAGACTTTTTTGATTGTTTTTGTTTGACCATAAAGGTATCTCAAGTTACAATAAAAACCTAACAGAGTTGCAATCTCTCTAATGCGGTAACCTGTTAGGTCTGCCCTGACTAATTCGGTAAACAGGTCTAAGTAATGTTGTTTTGCCCAAAAACCAGATTTCGAAAATAACCCTCTCCATATGAAAATGTTCTAAAATAACTCTTGATAACGCACAAGACAGAACAAGTGTTTTATTTTTTGTAGCTAAGTGCTTTTGCTCAGTGATAAACATTATTTTTCATACAATTTCTGTAACTGTTGGTTTGTGACACTTATAGGAGTGAGAAAAAAAAAAGTGTAACAGAAAAAAAAATTTACATTTGCTATTATAAGATGATATTTTTGGCGACCTTTACATTTTAATTAAATTTATTGTGTTAGCCGGCTCAAGGTCAATTGAAAACTCAAATTTTGGTTTTTATAATCCAACATCTAAAAAATTGGTAAAACTTAAATCTAGTATTAAATTCCTTTTAAAGTGCCGAAAATCAAAACTTATTCCTAATTTTATTAAAAATTCCACCCGATGTAATAAATTATTTGTATTTGACTGTGACGCACACCTTGACATAAACAGAAATTTAACGAGATACACACACGTATATCAATCTAAAATATTAAGTCTTCTTATTAAACAAAAACACAACATATTAAAAAGAAAAACACAACAGATGGAAGAAAAAACAACAAACCTAAAAAAACAGCTGAGCGAAAATGACTTACAAACATTTATGGAGATTGAGAGAAATGTCGCGAATAAACTAACAACATCACTGAAGAAACAACAGGAACAGAAACACGAGAGACTGCGGAATAAACGGAACAACATATTTGTGGATAAAAATAAACAAGAAGATTGGTTTGTAAACACAACAAGAACTGAGTTTCCTCCTGACATAAAATCATTACTGTCGAAGGGTCCAAAGTTTGCACTGCCGGTTGAAAACAAGAAACTCCCTCTTTTCCAATACATAGCGGACGGAGAGGATTTGATACAAACTATTAAAAGCAAAGAACAGCAAGAAGAAGCTCGTACCAATTTCTCCATATTGGTAAAAAATCACATAACAACAAACAGAGAAAGTGAAATGGATCGCGCAATAATAGATACAGTGGGACGGACACGGAAATTTCTAAGAAAAAATGACAATATTCGAATATTAACATCAGATAAAGGGAACAAAACGGTAGCAATGGAAATATGTGACTATGATAATAAAATGACAAATATATTGGGCGACTTGACTGTATACAGAATACAAAGGCGAGATCCGACATCTAGACTACAAACCAAAAACAACGATTTAGTAGACAAACTTTTTAAAATGGGACTAATTTCAAAATTGGAAAAAACAAAACTTACCACAACGACGGCATTACCACCAAGGCTATATGGGTTACCCAAAATACACAAAGAAGGTATACCACTCAGACCGATATGCTCATCAATTGACTCACCATCGTACGGTCTGTGCAAATATATTGTGAATATATTAAAAAACATCACTGCTACATCTACTTATAATATCCATAATACAATGGAATTCAAGAACAGGACAAACAATACTTACATTTGTGACGATGAAAAACTTATTTCTTTCGACGTGGTTTCACTTTTTCCAAGCATTCCAATACAGCTGGCACTTGACACAATACAAGCAAAATGGACAACAATAGAAGAACACACTAAAATACCAAAAAAACTGTTCATGGAAATAGTGACGTTTTGTATAAAAGAAAATAGATATTTTAAATTTAAGGACACGATATACACGCAATTAAAAGGAATGCCAATGGGATCTCCTGCCTCTCCGGTAATTGCAGACATTATAATGGAAAAGCTGCTGGACAACACGCTGAAAAAAAAAATTAGGACGAACACCAAGATTGCTCACAAAATACGTAGATGACTTATTTGCTATAGTAAACGAGAACGAGGTACAAAACACACTTGACGCACTTAATTCTTTCGACAAAAACATAAAATTTACAATTGAGCTAGAAGAAGACGGAAAATTACCGTATTTAGATTCCATAATAACCAGACGAGGAAACCAGTTGAAGTTAAAGTGGTATAAGAAACCAACATCATCTGGACGAATCATCAATTATAATTCCAAACATCCCAGGACGATGATAATAAATACAGCAATGGGCTGTATACGACGAATGTTGGACATATCGGACGAAATTTACCACAAAGAAATTAAAAAAGAAATACAAATGACATTAAAAATCAACGACTTTCCGAAGCACATAATAGATAAATTATTAAAAAAATCGCGATCTTCAAACCAAAAACACCACCTTGACAAACCTATTAAATTTAAAGCAGTACCTTATGTACCTCAAATATCAGAACGCTCAACGAATTCAAATTGCTACAATAAAGATAAAATAAAAATAGCACATAAACCTAACAATACTTTAAAAAATTTATTCAATAAAACCAAAGCAACGATACCTAAAACAGAGAAAAGTAACATTATTTATAAAATCCCGTGCAACGGTAAAGACAATGAAATATGTCATAAGGTTTACATAGGAACAACGAAGTCAAAATTAAAAACCAGACTGGCACAACATAAGTCGGATTTCAAACAATGCCATAATACCGACTTCCAGAAAACAGCACTCATGGCCCACTGTGCAGCCAGCGGTCACTCTCCGAATTTAAACGACGCCAGTATATTACAACAAGAACAACACTATGGCAAACGCTTTATTTTAGAAATGCTTCATATAATCAACACACCGACAAACATAAGACTGAACTACAAAACGGACACTGATAATTGTGCTCACTTGTACAGGCACTTATTGACAACAAATTTAGTACGAAACTCCACGTTAAACAGCGAGGACGTGTAAAAAATGTATGTATGTTTGTAATTGTTGTTATGCATATTTATATGTACGTTATTGTCAAAATTATTGTTAATTGTATTTATATGTTGTTATTATTAAATAGTTACCCTGAAGACGATTGCCGAAGAGCAATCGAAATATATTGGATTATAAAAACCACAATTTGAGTTTTCAATTGACCTTGAGCCGGCTAACACAATAAATTCATTTGCTATTATGTTACTGGTATAATGTTTATGCTTTAGTGCTTGTTATTATTGTAAGCTCTTAGTAAACGTATAATTTTAGATCATCCAAATGATATAATTGAAGTAACAAGTAGTGAAATTGCAAATAAATTTTTTGGCTTGTTAATAACTATTATAATTTATACTTATCTTTTCTTACAGACAAGCTGCACTGAAAGCGCTAGACTCCTGTATAGACAATACAAAGTCTCTCACTGAATGCCGCAGGTCTCTAAACGAGATGGCTCAGCATTATAGAATTCAACTCATATGGGTGCCTGGACATCGTGATATTGAGGGCAACTGCAAAGCGGATGAACAGGCAAGGAAAGGTACGACCACCCCGATCCTTCCGAGGAGGAACAGGATAGGTATACCACTTGCCACTTTTAAACTATAAGTTAAGCACAACACCACAAAGGTGGCGAATGAACGTTGGGGTACTCTCCCACACTGCGAAATCTCCAACTCAAGTGGCCGTCCTACGATAAAAGGCGCACATTAACCCTTCTGGGGCTAAAAAGAAGCGAAATCTCTACCTTAACACGAACCCTCACAGGGCACTGTCTAATCGGTACTCATGCGAAAAGACTAGGAGTAAATGCTCCGGAGCACTGTCGCACTTGCGACGAAGAAGAAGAGAACGTAGAACACCTACTTTGCCAATTTCCAGCTTTAAGTAGAAGAACACTCCGCACGCTTGGCAGACCAACTCTACAAAGCCTCGCGGAGATAGCACTAATTAACCCAAAATCACTCTCGAAATTTATCAAGTCAACAAAATGGTTTGAGCCCGATGTGCAGGAGAATTGAGGAGCGAATTCGCATATGGCAGTACAATGGGCCACGCCAGGCCTAAGTGCAAGGGAGGGTTCTCTTCCCAGCCATTCCAACCTAACCTAACCTAAAAACTATTATATATACGAGGTTAGAAGTTTCTACAAGTTTGATGCTGAAAAAAAGAAGTCTGTGTGCAACGTGTGCGATACCTATTTATCAGGGAAACATATAACCAACTTAAGACCACACTTGAAACAAAAACATAGTGAAAGTTTTTAAAAAGCGGTAAAAATTAACCAAGAATGTTGAGAAGTGATTTAAACCAAAAAAAAATAAGATTTCATACGAAGTTGACAAAGATGACTTTTTATTTTTTGACTAAAACTTACTCGAAAATGTACTAAAATATAATAACACCCATTTCAAAATTCAAATTTCTTATACTATTGTATACATAAAATGCCAAATATAGGAAAAAAGTACTTATTTTCAGTATATAATATCATAAATGTACTCGCTATCTTTTGGATACCATAAATGTTCCCACCAATTCATTATAAATGCATGAATGTTGTCTAAATAAATACCTAACGCTTCATTTCTCCACTTATGTATATCCACTTATATTTTTCTGTTTTTCAATAACCCGCAAGCGAAGACTTAAAAATTAAAGTTTATGCCAAAGTGTCTTTTTCTAATCGAAATTTCAGCAGTTGAAAAATAACACGCAGTAGAAAACACAAAATGATCCAACATATTTTTGATGTGTAAACATCTATAGCCGCGGTAGGGCAAATCTCTTACGCTAATACTACCATAAAAACTCCATATAAAAAAAGTAAGACGTTTTTGATTGGTCAAGAACGACTCTGTGTGAAAATGCGTGTGCCGTCTGACGTATGTGTTAGTATTATATTGACCCAAAAAGCAAAATCAATTAACTTTGTGTTGCATGCAATTAGGCGCATAATTTTTATAAACTATGCGGCTTAAAGCATAGGGTGTTCTCTAAATTTAGATTGACACAGTTTAATCGCTTTGCTGGTGCACGGGAATTAGGAAACAATTTTCAGTGGCATTCACTTATCTTAGGTGGAGATTTTAATTTTAATTTCGCGGAAACAGAAGCGGTACCATTCAATAAATTTTTGTTTGATGCATTCTTTCTATTATTCATAGTTTCATACTTAAGCACCAAAAAAATTCATTTCTCTTTGAAAAATTGCAAATTGCTCATTATTCTCTTCCCACTATTCTCCCCCTATTCTTTGTTTATTATTACTCAAGATATTTCATCCGCAACGGGATTGCGCAATCTTGTATTCTATCATTCTTGGTTTGATGGAACAAAAAACCAGTTTGATTTGTCCGAACATACACCTGTCCACTTGACAGCTTTGCCAGATAGAAATGCAGTGAAGAGAATAATGCACGAGTTAATGCCAATAAAGGCTGTTAATGCAGATAAGCTCCCATGTCTGTCTTGGGTATTATCTACGTTCTTTGGTATTGACACAAAAAAGATGTGAGTGTTTGAACTCAAGGTAGATGTGTAAACTGTTAAATTTACAGTATTTAGAAATATTAACCCCTATATAATACTTTACAATCTCGTTAAAAAGGTTGTATCTTTAAAGGTATCATGGGCATTCAAGGGTTAAGTCAATCATACATATTTATCTTGTTTAATTTTTAAAATTTAATTTATTTTATTATTTATGTTGCAATAGTTAAAATAAGCTTATGATAGCTAAAATAAGAAATGTACACCTTTGATTCAATACTGGTAAGTAGTCTGGAAAAAACGGCCAGCAGGCATAGCTTTAAGGTCGTTTATAAACCACAATCTATCACACACAGCGCATGCGTATCCAAAGTCGTTGTCGATCATTTTTAATTTAAATTGTTTATGCGCAATAACATGGTTAAGATAATGCTCATATTGCAATTCAATGTTTTGGTAATTTGGTTGTAGTTGCTGTTGTAAATGTTGTTGTTGCTGTTGTTGTTGCTGCTGTAAATGTCCACGTAGCCTATTAATTTCTTTTTGGCGTTGACGTTCTCGGTAGGCACGTTGATATCCAGCGTTTCTGGATCTTCTTAATGATTGCGATGTTCTCTACAATAATAATTAATATTAGTATTTGACCTGTAATTTATTTAGAAACATGAATATTACCTGCATTTCGGTTATATACCTCCAGTTTAAACGTTTAATTTATTGTTTTAAAGAACACCAATCAGCTGAGTTGTAGAAACACAAAGCGATCAGCTGTTCAAAAGTAGTACCAACGCAAAGCAAATAAGGGAATTTCAATCAAAATTTAGAGAACACGCTGTGCTCTAATTCACTCAGCAAAGAACGTAGATAAGAACGTAGATAATGCATGTACGTTCTTTGCACACAGTTTGTAAAAATTTCCGCCTAATTGTAAAGTATTATATAGGGGTTAATATTTCTAAATACTGCAAATTTAACAGTTTACACATCTACCTTGAGTTCAAACACTCACATCTTTTTTGTGTCAATACCAAAGAACGTAGATAATACCCAAGACAGACATGGGAGCTTATCTGCATTAACAGCCTTTATTGGCATTAACTCGTGCATTATTCTCTTCACTGCATTTCTATCTGGCAAAGCTGTCAAGTGGACAGGTGTATGTTCGGACAAATCAAACTGGTTTTTTGTTCCATCAAACCAAGAATGATAGAATACAAGATTGCGCAATCCCGTTGCGGATGAAATATCTTGAGTAATAATAAACAAAGAATAGGGGGAGAATAGTGGGAAGAGAATAATGAGCAATTTGCATGTTTTCAAGGAGAAATGAATTTTTTTGGTGCTTAAGTATGA